>CM031082.1:7192241-7505674 GCA_018257905.1 Gillenia trifoliata
GCATGAAGCTTAGCACAAACAAAAGAACCGGCCAACAAAGGCTTCTAACATTCTAGCAGCAGTCGATGATCCACAACTCGGAAACTTCACCGCAGGCATTGATCCTAAGGTTCCGAGGCAGATAATTACCTGGAAGGAAAATGCTCAATATTGGAGAAGTGCTGTCTACTTTGGCAAGGAAGTGAAAACATACTTTAGAAATCAAGGTGGAGTCTTCTTTTTCATTGCTCTCAACATTGATGTCGATGAGATTTATTTTAGTTATGGTGTCTCGGATAACGCATTGATATTGAGGTCCGTTTTGAATCCAACTGGGCTGCTTGTACTGCTTCTATGGCAGTGGCAGGATGACGCTGGTGCATGGCGTCAAGGTGGGGGGAGCCTGTTAATAAATGTGATTTTTATGCTCGATGCGGTCCATACGGTGTGTGTGATAAAAATGGTGTTCCCCTCTCAACACAATGCAAGTTCTTAAAAGGATTTAGGACCAAATTTCACAAACAATGGGCTATGGAGGATTGGCTCGGTGGATGCGTTCTCAAGGAGGCGTTGACATGTGATAAAGGAGAAGGGTTTTCAACGTTCGAGAGTATGAAACTACCAGATCATTCTACTCTGTTAGGAAACAGGAGTAGGAGTGAGTGTGAATCGCATTGCCTCCAGAACTGCTCTTGTACAGCTTATGCTTACGAAAATGTGACAGGAGGAAGCGATTTGAGTTGCTTGATATGGTTTGGTGACTTGATTGATCTTGTAGAGAATCACGGTCGTGGGCAAACTATTTATATTCGTGTTCATCGCCGGATCAAGGTATCTTAATTTAGTTTCTTTTGTTTATTTTCGGTAGAAAATGATCATTACTCGGAGCATTCATTTCTACTTTTCTTTGCATATGTCAAGGGTCATACTGATAAGGGAACTATTTCTTCTGGAAGAAAACTTTGAGAGAGGAAGGTACTACTACTAATCTCGCGCTCTCTCTCTCTCTCGGATTCTAGTAATCCAAATATTCCGAACAAATGATGTTCTAACAATATGCTCTTAATAAACTCAGATAGGGAGGATTTGACCCGGTTTATAAGGTAACGCTTCCACTCACTAGTACTATATGCTCTTAATTTTAGTACAATTGTTCTTCATAATAATGATCAATTGCTTTGTACTTTGTCAATAATTTCCCAGTTTAAAGTTTGATTGTTAAGGGGTGGTTATCTTTGTGTTGGATTTTTCTCCCTCAACACGGAATTTAGCCCGAAAATGAAGAAGTAGCCATAAAGAGGCTGTCAAAGAAGCCCGGGCAAGGACATCAGGAGTTCATGAAGAATTGTCTTTGTATTGGATTAGCAGTTACTAACTAATATATTACATTTGGAGTTAGCGTTTTTGCTCACCAGTACCATTAAGTGGTGTTGAGCATTACGACTGGATTAATTTTCGTCGGATGAGTTTAAATTTTAAAATTTATGTAGCAGATATATTAAATTAAACTCGTTCAACGACGATGATTTCACAAAAAAATCTAAATCCAATATCATATAAAGCCATTTGAACCAAACGAACTTTAGCGCATGCCTTGACCCGTCAACTGTTGACTTGTAATGTTGACTTGGAATAATCCAAGTATTGCTTTATTTTTCCATGAACTTGTCTTCAATAGCAATACACTGTACATTTATCTTTCTTGTTTTGTGCAGCCATGGATACCAAAGGCAAGCAAATCTTGGTGCTTTCAGCTATTTTTTTATGCCTATTTCTCAAGCTCCATGTTTCCCTTGCAGCTGACTCCATCACTGCAAACCAATCTCTCTCCGGTGATCAAACCATTGTCTCTGCAGGTGAGACTTTTGAGCTCGGTTTCTTCGAATTAGGTGGCCGCTACTACATCGGTATATGGTACTCCAACCAAGTGGTATCTGCGAGTACCATAGTTTGGGTGGCGAATAGGGAGCAACCAGTGTATGATAAATTTTCTTCAGAGTTGAGGATCTCAGATGGTAATTTACTTCTCTTTAATGAGTCTAAACCTCCAGTTTGGTCAACTAATGTGACATCCAACACCTTCTCTTCTGTCAAAGCAGTTATTTTGGATAGTGGGAATCTTGTATTATTAGATGAATCTATTTCACCATCAGAGCCTTTATGGCAAAGCTTTGATCATCCGACTCATACATGGTTACCGGGAGGTAAAATTGGATTCAACAAAATTACCAAACAAACTCAAATTCTCACTTCATGGAAGAATTCCGAGGATCCTTCACCGGGTCTTTTCTCTCTCGAGATGAACTTAGATGGAAGCAATTCATATAGCCTATTGTGGAATAGGTCTATACAGTATTGGACCAGTGGATCGTGGAATGAAAGTTTCCGTATTTTCAACTTGATTCCTGAGATGAAGATTATGTACATCTATAATTTCAGCTATGTAACAAATGCAAACGTAAGTTACTTCACCTATTCTCTTTATGTACCTAAGAGAGTATCTCGATTCGTGATGTATGTCACCGGGGAGGTTCAGCAATTAACATGGTTGGAGAATACCAGGCATTGGGATTTGGTTTGGTCTCATCCAAGAAAACAATGTGAAGTTCATGCGACATGTGGGGCATTCGGGAGTTGCAATGATAAATCCGGGCTTCTCTGTAATTGCTTGATGGGTTTTGAGCCAAAGTCGCCACCGGATTGGTATTTGCAGGATTACTCTGACGGGTGTTCAAGAAAAACCGACTTGCTGTGTGGGAAATCTACTGGTGTTACTAAGACGGAAGACAGGTTTCTAGAAATGTATAACACGTCAATGCCTGAAAACAAACAGTCTGTGGTATTGAAAGCTAGGAGTGTTGAGAAATGTGGAAAAATCTGCTCAAATGACTGCTCTTGCACTGCTTATGCTTATAATAGCAGTACTGGATGTTCAATTTGGACTGGAGATCTCTTGGGTGTACAACTTGCAAGAGATGGACGTTTTGGGAGAATTTTACACATCAGACTTGCAGCTTCCGAGCTTATGTATCTTAAAAGTAATAAGGGAATGATTGTTCGTGTTGTTTCGAGTGATGTGATTACTTGGAGAGCCAATTTTTATTGGTTAACTGGGTCTTTTTTTCTTATTTGCAGGCGCTAAGGGTCGTACTGATAAGCGTTCCCTTATAATTGCAATGGTTTCAGCAGCAGCAGGATTGCTTATTATAAATTTTGGCTATTTCTTAGGGAAAAAAACATTAGTTAAGAAAAGGTACTGCTACCATTCTGTCTGTCTTTTTTTGTTTCTCATATACACACGAATACAAGTACGTGCAGGCTCATGGATTCTAGCAGTCTTTCTTTGTTTCTCATACACACACAAATGATCGATGCTCTAACAATAAGACTGAAACAGGGAGCATAGGAGGAAGCATGGTGGGACTAAAATAAACTACGGAGCTGGAGGTGGAACGAATGATTCTGAACTACCACTTTTCAGTTTAAGGAGAATATTAGCTGCAACGGACAACTTCTCTGAAGCTAATAAACTCGGAGAGGGAGGATTTGGCCCTGTTTATAAGGTGTCCCTTCCACTTAATTTGTAACGCTAAAGTACATTGATTGTTCTTGATAAAAATGATAATTTCTTTGTACTTGTCTTAGTAACCTTTTCCCTAATTAAGTAATATTGGTACGGCGGTGGTTCTCTTTGTGGCATTTTTCTTCCTCTGCAGGGGATTTTGCCGGAAAATCAAGATGTAGCAATAAAAAGGCTGTCCAAGAAGTCAGGGCAAGGACATCAGGAGTTTTTGAATGAGTTGGAGCTTATAGCCAAGCTCCAACATACCAATCTTGTTAGGCTCTTGGGTTGCTGCATTGAAGACGAGGAACTGATATTGATCTACGAGTACATGCCCAATCGGAGTTTGGACAAGCTTTTGTTTGGTACATCCTCATTATTTCTAAGATTTATTCTTTGATATTCTTGATTTCAGGGATGTCAAATTTGATTACGTCATTTTCCTTCATGGTTTGTCCAATCAGATCCATGTGAAAAAACAGAATTAGATTGGGGAAAGCGTTTTCGAATTATAGAAGGTATCGCTCAAGGAGTACTTTACATCCACAAGTACTCTAGATTGAAAATCATTCACAGGGACCTAAAAGCAAGTAATGTTCTGTTGGATGGCTCGATGAACCCCAAAATATCAGACTTTGGAATGGCGAAGATTTTCGAGATAAATCAAACTGAAGCAAATACCAATAGGGTTGTTGGCACATAGTAAGTCTATATGGCACATGCTTTCAATCATCTAAACCTTACGCAATCACTACTTTAGTACTTTTGCTTATTGTACCATTAATTGATGCAGCGGCTACATGTCACCCGAGTATGCAAGATATGGTCATTTCTCTGAGAAACTGGATGTATTTAGTTTCGGAGTGCTGTTGCTGGAGATTGTAAGTGGAAAGAAAAATGCTGCTTTTTATCGATTTGAACATTCACCAACTCTTGCTGGATGGGTAAGTACTAAAAATTCCAAGTTATGCTTCTTCTGTTTTTAAGACTCAATGGTTTTATATGTTGACTCTTAACTAGGCGTGGAAGTTATTGAAAGAAGGTAGAGGAATGGAGGTGATTGATGAATCAGTAAGGGAAACATGCCGGCGTGATGAAGCTTTGAGGTGCGTCCATGTAGGGTTTTTGTGTGTTCAAGAAGCGCCAGATGATCGGCCGACAATGTCTTCGGTAATTTATATGCTGCAGGGCAATGAAGCTACACCTCTTCCACTCTCAAAAGAACCTGCGTTTTCGACACATAGGAATCTCGGTGCCGTTGGTTCTTCTCCTCAAACACCGGCCAGTTTTTCCCATAATTCAGTCACCATTAGTATGCCAGAAGCTCGATAGCTCAGCAATTTAAAATTCGAAAAATAAACGAAAAAGAAAAGGATTGTTTAAAATGCAATGCATGATTGTGCTATGTATCTGTTGTTTCTTTTGAGTATGGCTCAAAAGAACAAAAAAGACCTTCCCCTACCCAACTTCCGACGTTAGTGGACCGCCGCTCACTATTTTCTCCTCCTCTCTTCTTTCCTGTATTTCTCTTTTTTCTTCCCTCCCTACCTTGTTAGGCCATCAACGTATTGTTGAGAAATATTTCTTGCATAAAATTAACATATGCAAAATTGTTTATGTCAGTGACATTAAACTCTTGCCTCAATCAAGCCTCATCTCTTCCCCAAATCAAGCTCATTAAACACTGAGATATCAGTTACTGTATATTAGGCTAATCTTGAGATATCAGTTACTGTATATTAGGCTAATCTTGTGGATCTTGATATCATTTGTAGTTAATGTTAGACAAGCAACACTCTGCTATATATGTGTAATCTTGTAAATCAATTATCAAGGAAAATCATATTCAACATGGTATCAAAGCCTAGTTTCCTTGCCTGTCCCTATTTTTCTTTTCTTTTCTTCCACCCGTGTCTCACTTCCAGTTTCCCTGCTTCTTCCTTTCAAAAATTCCATGGCTGCCACAACTCCCACCATTACTCCCTCTCAAAACACTGCCCAATTCACCAAGCTTACCAAAACCAACTACCTCACTTGGCTTCGTCAAATCAAACCCTATCTTCATGGTCAAAAACTCTGGGGCTATGTCGATGGGTCCATCCCAGAACCATCTCCCACCATCATGTCCACAGCCATTGAATCTCAACCAGCTACAGCTCTTCCCAATCCTGAACATGAAAAATGGTTCACCGTAGATCAACAAATTGTCAGTCTTCTCACAACTTCCCTAACCGAAAGTGTTGCTCAGCTTACCATTGGTTTCGACACATCCCATTGGTTTCGACACATCCCAAGCAATCTGGAACTGTCTTGCTCGCCACTTCTCACAGCCTTCCACCGCTAGTGCCTCTAGCCTCAAGTTGCAGCTTCTTAAGCTTCAAAAAGGCTCTCAATCCATTGACGATTATCTTCGTCATGCCAAGTCTATTGCAGATTCCTTAGCTTTCATCAACAAACCTGTTTGGGACGATGATTTGGTTCTGGCAACTCTACATGGTCTTGGACCCGACTACCTCATGCTTAGAACGGCACTGACTCAAAGCCAATCTCTCCCCGACTTCACTGACCTCAAGGCTCGAATCCTTGCCTTTGATGCCCAACAATCCGGCTCCTCTACTTCAGGCCCCGCTACCGCTCTTTTCCATCATAGCTCGGCCTCCAATACACGCCGTGACCAATCTCACCTTTCTCAGCGA
Organism: Gillenia trifoliata; assembly: GCA_018257905.1. Taxonomy (NCBI): domain Eukaryota; kingdom Viridiplantae; phylum Streptophyta; class Magnoliopsida; order Rosales; family Rosaceae; genus Gillenia; species Gillenia trifoliata. The sequence continues at coordinate 7,198,479 of CM031082.1, forward strand.
TCGTTCCCAACTGGTCGTCGACCAAACCAAGGAGGAAGATATCGACGCAATCAAGGCAACAACATGCGTCAATCCCTCTCTCCCATGCCGCAACAGACCTTTACTTCTTCACCATGGGCACGACCTCTTTGGGGTCAAGGACTGCTTGGCCCAGCCCCCCAATGGTGCCAAAATTGTCACACTTCTCAACATGGGCTGCAGCAGTGTCCTCACAGGTTTAGCGGGCCCAATACCGCTCCTCCTTTTGCTGGTGCACACTTTTCTAGTGACCCAAATTGGTATCCTGACACTGGAGCAACACATCACATGACTGCCATGCCTCTGTCTAATTCTCAACCCTATGGTGGTCCACACAATGTTTTTATGGGAGATGGTAGCTCTATGCCAATCTCTCATACCGGTAACCTTCCCTTATCTTTGGGTGCCTCTAATTTTTCCTTACGTGATGTCTTTCGCATCCCGTCCATTCGTAAAAATCTCCTCTCTGTTGCTCGTTTCACAAAAGATAATCTTGTTTTCTTCTTATTTGCTCCTGATTATTATCAAATCTATTGCTTACTTACTGGTCGTTTGCTATTTCAGGGCCCATGTAAAGATGGACTCTATCCACTTCACTTGTCTTCTGAGTCCACCATGCCGCAAGCACTCTCCTCCGTTCACTCATCCCTTTGGCATAATCGCTTGGGTCATCCCTCCTCTTCAGTTTTATCTCGTTTAGGATCCACTATTGGCTCCAAAATTTCTCTTAATTCCTTTTGTAATAATTGTGCTCTTAGCAAATCTCATAAATTACCTTTTCAATCAACTCATATTTCATCTTCTTCTTTATTTTCTATAATTCATAGTGATGTATGGATGTCTCCTACCTTGTCCACAACTGGTTTCAAATATTATGTTCTTTTCACTGATGAATGCTCTCGTTACACATGGCTCTATCCTATGCGTAGGAAAAATGAGGCCCTCACTCACTTTCAAAATTTGGTTGCCATGATCCGCAATATTTTCAAAAGCTCTATACAATACCTTCAAAGTGACAATGGCACTGAATACGTCAACAATGCATTCTCCCAATTTTGTAGTTCTTTGGGCATCCAACAACGTTTCTCTTGTCCATACACTCCCCAACAAAATGGGCTTGTCGAAAGAAAACATCAACATATTGCTACAATGACCCGCTCCCTACTACTTACCTCGGGTGCTCCTCAAACCCTTTGGGTTGAGGCTGCTCTCACATCTGTATATCTCATTAATCTTCTACCCACTCCTACTCTTGATTGGGATACTCCCTACACACGTCTCTATGGTCATCCTCCTTCTTATTCTTCCCTTCGTGTTTTTGGGTGCTCTTGCTTTCCTCACCTTGGTGACCATGTCCCCAACAAGTTGTCTAGTCGTAGTGTCGAGTGTGTCTTCCTTGGTCATAGTCCCCACCACAAAGGTTATCGTTGTCTTGATCCCAAAACAGGTCGAGTATACGTTTCACGTCATGTTTTATTTAACGAAACCAATTTTCCCTATAAGGGTTTGCAGGCACAATTACCATCCGAGACCATTGATCTTGCATTCACTCCACTACATCATTCAAGCCTATATGCACCTCCGCAGGCCCTCCTGCCGAGCCAAAATCCATCACCATCGGGCCCAAGCCCAATTCAAAACTCTTCTTCAGCTCTACTACAACCATCGTCATCAACTTAGTCAATTGATCAATTGACCCAGCCAGAATCTGATTCCCCTATGCCACAGATTACCGATGCAGAAGGTCACCAACCTGTCGCCGAACCACCACTCAATGAAGCACAACCTTCTTCATCATCGGGCACTCCGCCGGCACCACCTCCACCAATTCAGGTCTATCGCCGCCGAGCTTCCTCAAACCCAGTTCCAACGGCACCAATTCCAACCATTGATTCTCCTCCACAAGTCACGCCACCACCGCCGCCGCCCCCAACACATTCCATGCGTACTCGGCTCCGAGATGGCATCATTCAACCACGACTTCGCACGGACGGTACGGTCAAGTACCCAATACCAAAAGCTCTTTTGTCTGTTATTAATTCAATCGAACCAACATGTTATACTCAAGCATCAAAAGAAGCAAATTGGAGAGCTGCCATGGCCGAGGAGATTAATGCTTTGTTGAAAAATAACACATGGTCCCTTGTTCCTCCATCTCCAAATCAACATATTGTAGGCTGCAAATGGGTTTTTCGAATCAAACGAAACTCCGATGGATCAGTGGAGCGCTACAAGGCCCGCTTGGTGGCCAAAGGTTTCCATCAACAACACGGGATCGACTATGGAGAAACTTATAGTCCTGTAATCAAGCCTGCAACCATTCGCACTGTTATATGTGTTGCTGTGTCCAGGGGTTGGCCTCTTCGACAATTGGATGTCAAAAATGCATTTCTCCATGGCCATCTTCAGGAAGATGTTTACATGACCCAGCCTCCAGGCTTCGTCGATTCCACTCGGCCATCCTATGTCTATAAGCTTCACAAGTCACTTTATGGCCTCAAACAAGAACCCCGTGCTTGGTTTCAACGAATGAGCTCTTTTCTACTTTCAATTGGTTTTCGTCATAGTAAGGCCGACTCATCTTTATTCATCTATCAACATGGCCAGCATACAATTTTCTTTTTACTGTATGTTGATGACATTGTGGTCACGGGTAGCAGTGAGCAAGTTCTTCAAAGTTTTATTGCTGCCTTGGGCCAAGGATTTGATATTAAAGATCTTGGTGCACTTCACTACTTCCTTGGTTTACAGGTCACACCTAATTCGAATGGCGTCCACATCAATCAACTTAAGTATGCCCATGGTATTTTAAAGAAACATGATCTCCTCCTCAGTCAACCGGTCAGCACCCCAATGTCTGCAAAGGCTGTTCTCACCACACATGATGGAGATCTTCTTGAAAATCCTACTGTATTTCGTGAAATGGTTGGCTCCCTGCAGTACCTCACCATTACACGCCCTGACATTGCCTTTGCAGTCAATTCTGTGTCACAATTCATGAGTCAACCTCGAGCTCCGCATCTCATCGCTGCCAAAACGGATTCTCCGTTATATCAAAGGCACTCTTGGCCATGGTCTCTCTTTCAGTCCTCAACGACAGCCTGCTCACCTTTCTGCTTACTTTGATGCTGATTGGGCCGGCTGCCCGGAATCTCGCCGTTCCACTTCCGGTTATCTCATCTACCTGGGCACAAGTCTTGTCTCTTGGTGTTCCAAAAAGCAGCCTACTATTGCTCGCTCTAGTGCCGAATCCGAATACAGATCCCTTGCTCATGCTAGTGCTGAAACCACTTGGTTATGCTTCTTACTATATGAACTTGGTGTCCATATTCAATACCCTGTTTTACTGTACTGTGATAATCTGAGTGCCACGTACATGGCTTCCAATCCGGTTTTCCATGACCGCACTAAACACATAGAGTTAGACTATCACTTTGTCCGTGAAAAGGTAGCACTTGGGAGTCATCGCGTTCACTTTGTTCCTTCTGTTGATCAACCAGCTGATCTTCTCACAAAACCACTACACAAGCAGCGCCATCATCTCCTGTGTTCCAAACTTGTGCGCCTTGAACCGCCCAGTTTGAAGGGGGGTGTCAGCGACATTAAACTCTTGCAATTTCAGTTAAACTAACTAGAACCCCAAATTTCAATATTTCAATATTTAAATAATAATTAATAATATTGAATCATGACGACTTCGATAAAAGATTCATTACTAACCCCGTAAAAAATAGGAGGTAGAACCAATAAAGATTTCTTTTCGATTAATATCAATGTTATGCTTGTACTGCTTGAGACGTTTCGTGCTCACAGCCGAGGAGCACTCCACTTTCTATTTCGGTTCTAATTTCTTGAAAGAAAGAAGCGAGCATCACACACATTCCTATAAGTTCGGTCCAGCGTGCTTTGGCGAATGGAGTAATAGTACCTTATTGCTACTCTACTTTTGGGGTACTTTTTGATCCTTCGCTCGTTGCTAGCGGAGTGGCATAAAAATGGGGAAAAAAATGGAAAAGCGAAGCTAGTCAGTCTTTAAGTCATGCATAGCCAACGGCTGTTGGTGACCGGCTTTCGTGAAAACCTTAACAATTTGATAATATATCCAAATCTATTCCTTCTGATTGAAGAGGAATTCTATGACTCAACGAACAACGTAAATAAAACTAATACAAGCATCCGGGAAATAACATATTATTGTCCGACTCATGAGGATAGCAGAGAGAAAGTTTTTTTAGGTTTTTATAGCTGACACTAATAGCTAGAGAAAAAGAAAAATTCAAAGAGCCATCGAACCGTTTTTATCCTACGAATGAATTTTCTCCTGAATAGCTGCATCTGCCTGACAGTACGGAACAAGCAACAAGGGCTTTCGCCTCCACCACTTTCGCTGGTTTGGAACCCCTCGCCTTCTTTCAGGGAATGGGCCATACCAGGCAGAGGTAATTCATAAACATACTTCATTGATGCAACAAGGAGTGAACTTCAGGATTCGTCACTTTCGTGTACCCATCGGACGGCAGCCCTTTTCGGGGGTTCCTTAGGGACCGATTCACTCTGCGTAGATTGACTGAACATGAAAGCCTTCCACTGTAGGCGATCGTGTATTACTATTTACAAGCCACAGCTCACTTCGACGTTCAATTTCCCATAGAATCTCCGGGGCTTTCCTAGTTGCATAGTTTTTATTTTTATCTTCTTTGTCTGAAAATAGATTTGACCTTACTTCTTTCAGAACAGGCCTAACCTCTTTTTCCATTGTTCAATTACTCCATTTTGCAAAAGATTGGGCAGCAGGGACAGGGACCTTCCGATCCGACCCCATTTCCGGATGAGCAAGAAGAGAATTCTCTAGAGGAAGTAAGTTTGTGAGCCTTTTATTAGGTGTATTGCTCGAACCCCTATTACTATTTAACCAGTCTGTCTTCGCAATAGAGTGGTGAAGCAGTGAATGAATCATTCACATGAACCCCACAGGTCAAAGGGAAAGTAACGAGGAATTTCAAAGTGGAAAGGAAAAGGGCAGTTCAAACCTTGAAGGACCGAAGAGCTATATCACAAGTTTGGGGGACAAAAATGGCACGGCATGGTCAAATCACTAGTTATCCAGTCAAAGATTCTATTCTCTTGCTTATCTGGTTTTGAAACCAATACATACTTAGAACCCCTTAAAGTCCATTGATGCAGACCAAGTGAGCAGAAACCCATTACAGTGAATCAGCCCGTGTAATGGATATCATTCCACTATCAATGGAGAATTCTTTCTCATCTTCACTAAAATAGAATAGTAGGTAAGATTCACTAGCGCTAGAAGTTTACTGAGAAGGGTAGAGTTTGCAGTAATCGATGAGAGAATGGTAATGCTAAAGCTCAGCTTCAGTGACTTGATCCTATGATTTAGCTACTTCTGGTCTGAAGTCTTTTCAACCACTAGAGATTGGACATATATATAATCTTTTCTTATAAATAAAAATTTCCTGGAGTTCAGCAAGATGAACAATCGGACCAAGCAGGGTACTGGTCGCACTAGACCCCCAAACACATTGTACGGCAAATTAAAAAGAAAGGCGTTTGCAGAAGCTAAAATTTCCTCCCCCAAAGATAGGGTAAATCCGGGAGTTTAAAGGCTCTTTCATTGCCGTACATCACAAGCTCTATAAATCAATTGGCTTTCGTCTACGATGCGTGTATTCATTCTACATTTTCCCAAAAGAACATTCATTCACATTTCTTTCTTCCCCGTCGACCACGACGACTGAAACGACATATCCAGACCCGGAAGAGAAGAAGGGCCGGTGGTGGGCATTTGGACGAGCACAGATTATTTAAATGGGTATTCCATGGCAATTGTGGTGTTATGGATTTTCAGTTTATGGGTGGTAGTATGGGATCTGTAGAGGAGTTAACGCTCTTTCAAAAAGAATAGCTGTTAGAGAAGAGATAGATCTTACGTAAGCCAAAGAGGCTATTTAAGGAAAGCTTATTTACCAACCTTCTAGGTGAAAGCCACTTGTGATTCCATTAACATAGACGTCTCGGACCGCAGTTAAGAGACCTAGGCAAATCTCCAACGGATTTTCTTAGTTTATAGATATAATTTTTTAAATTACTATATCGGGGTCTCAGTTGATTTCCCTTCCTTGGCGCTTCTCGAATCATTTCTCAAGTTCGCTGGTTTTTGTCCTCACGGAGACCGGATTAGGGGCCTAAGAAAGTTTACACCGTGCCGCTCAAACGCGGCAAGGAATTCAGGCGGTTTTTCTTTTGGGCCTCTGGAATCGATCTAAAAATTTTTTAAAGAAATTCGTTTATCGCCATGCTTGCCACCCTGTTATCCGGTCAGATGGCTCAGTACAAGCTTTTTCGTTAGACTTCATTGGCTTTTCATTGGAGTAACACGACCCGGAAGAAAGCATGACAAAGATATATCTCTAAGTCCTATCTTTGAAATTAATCAATCAATAGATTGAACAACCTCAGTTAATCCTGTATTTTTTTGATAAGAATCAATACGATCTTTATAAGGTTCCTCATACAATACCAGGGTAAGGGTCAAGTTGGTAATTTCTTACATCTCCCGCCCGGAGCCCAGGTATCATATACACCCCCAAAATAAAAGAGCCTTGAATAAGTAAGGAATACAAATGGTAGGAAATTTATTCCTACTGAATTCTTCATAAATTTTCTATTTAGATGAGCGCTCTTTACCAAAGTTAGAATATGCACCATGAGGAAAAATCCTTTGATTGCGTAGTGAATATAGATCCATCTTTCTTGTTCCACTAGCTAGGACAAGAGTATCACATGTCCGTTTCATTATTACAACCTTATTTTTTGATGTCAAAGACCAGCCAACTACTCTACTGACCAGCCGAAAGAGCATCCTTATAAAAGAATGAATGGAAGCAGGTATTATTATCGCTTAGCGCTTGTGCTAAGGAACGGCAAACGGAACTAATGTTTCGATTTTCATTTGAGACTAAACACAAAGATGCAGCCTAGACTCCATATAGCCCGATGTAGGCATGATACCTTAACTCTTAAGATGTTCATGGCGTTGATAGAACCCTCAACACCCCAGCCATGTGTCTTAGAACAATCATTTGGGTTGGTTCATTCTTTAACTGCTTTGCTCCCCCAATTGGAAAATTACACGTAAAAAACCAGAAAATAGATTATATGTTTTAGGCTTTCTTTTACTAAATCTTCGGTCCAGAGAAAGAAGGCTAGATTTTTTTTAAGTTTTAATCTTAATCAAAAAAAGAACTTTAACATCACTGAAAATACAAGAACATTGTTTTATGAATAAAATAAAAACTATGGGACGGAGATATAAACGGATCCTTTTATCCACGATCGATAGGTCAGCGAAGCGTGTTGGGCGCGGAGGAAGGAAACGCCAGAAACTGGTTTATACGAAGCACAAAAAAATCATCAGATTCAAACCTGGCACTTTCAGAGTAGTAGCTGGGGAAAAATAAAGATGCGCACGTAGATACGGTTGAGGCCTCATACGGCCCAGCCACAGTTCAAATGGTATCGAGTAGCCCAGCAAGGGCGTTAAGGCTTTCGCTTTCCTGTTCTTGTATTTACTGAGGAAAGTAAGAATTCAAGTTTGACGATGTGGTGAGTACTTATGATTCTCACCGGGGAGATTCGAGGATATAGAAATCCGGGAATTGTACAGAAGTGTTCAAGAAGTGGAAGGAAGGCCATGGTGGAGAATGAGGTTATATTCATTACAGGTTTATCATAATGGAACCATAGAAGGAATTCAATCACTACTAATTGGTATCTTTATTTGTATGCATTAATGACGATAGATGCATTCGCCATAGTTTTAGCATTACGGCAAATGCGTGTCAAATATATAGCGGATTTGGGCGCTCTGGCTAAAACGAATCCTATTTCATTATTACCTTCTCCTATCCTATGTTCTCATACGCAGGGAATACCCCGTTAGCCGGCTTTTTTGTAGCAAATTCTATTTGTTCTTCGCCGCGAGCTTTATCTAATCTATCTAATATAAGGTAGATAGCTCCAGGGGATGGCGGCATAAGCGTGTTATGAATTCGAACAAAAAGAGAAGTCTTGTCTACTAAATAGTATAAGTTAGTAAATCACGAAGTGAGCCACTTCAAACAGGTTCTAGCTACACGGTCTTCCATCTGCACTTCGCTTGATGAATGTATGACTTTTACGACCAGTTGCCTACGGATTCTCCTTAAAGAAAAGGTAGAAATCCTGTCTTTTCAAACTATCACGTCCACACAAAAAAATATTCTTGTGATAAGGGTCCAGTTCCTGGTCCCCTCGCTTCCATTCACCGGTCAGGTGGGGATTTGGTTGATCCTTCTTTTCTTCTGTTGCAGCGGTGCCTGCTTTCTAGAATGTAGGCCTAGTGATAGGCAAAAGCGCCCCTCTAAGATTTAACTAATGACGCAGGCTCAGTTATTGGGTTAGAGCCCAGTCCCTCAGATGCAGAGGGAGGAATAGCACTTTCTTTCCGAAGATTATTTACTAGAAGAAACCGGGCAATCCCAATATTATTTAGTAGGTTTACGGGAGATATCCTCATTAACAATATTTAGGTTATGAAGAATATGAAAATAAAAAAAAAATCTTGTTTTTATTTGAAAAAAAAAAAGAAACTTTGGGATTGCTTTAAAAATAACGGTGAAATAAATATATAAAGCAACGGAGCCATCATAGTATTTTGAACTACTCCAAGAGAAACAAAAGAGGTGGATTATTGGATCATTTACCAACCGCGTCGATGAATACATATTTATTTGATATTTTAAGTAAGGTAAACGAATTCATTATAGGTAGTATGCGATGCGTAAAAAGATGCATGCGGTTGTTCATTATATATTTTATTATTATTATTCTTTATCTCCTCACCTTTCATGAAGAATAAACATTTATTATGTTATATTATCATAATAAATGAGAATGTACTTTATTCGGTCATTTTTTATATGGATCTTATTAATAAATAGTCAAAGATTTTACTTATTCGAGAAACGGAGAAAACCCCCTTCTACCTTTCTTAGTCTCAAATGAAAATCGAAACATTCTACTCGCTTCGGTCGAATAAAAAAGTAGAGGCAGAGGCCCTTAGGATTCGGGTCACTCAGGAAAAGGAGCATAGAGTCGCTCTAAGGTCGTGTGACTTTGGTTACGAAAGGTTGCTGAGAGTCTGGGTTTTATGGATGGATTCGATCAATGAAGAATCCCCCAAACTCAATCAATATCAACAGCGCTTTGGCCCACAATACGAGCGTGGTGATCGGTTGGATCTTTGATTGAGAATACTTGGAAACTTAGAGGGTGGTCACGCTTTGTATAAAAAATGGAAATATGTTATCGTATCATACATATATGAATGATTCTATGTAAGAAAAAAAGATTCGGTGGGTTACATATGCGTAAGCGATCTGCCCGAGAGATGCGGAATGTATGATAGTACTACTGCCCAGAGGAGGCCTTGAGGTTACTCACCAGTGTGCCTACCTCGTCCTTCTATCTCGCCATTCTCGTGAATCGAGGATCCATAAATAAAAAAGATGTTATAAAATAATTCTGAAAAAACATTAAGCGATCGGACCTTGATTGAAAGTGTTTGTAGCTTGCTTCTAAGTCAAGTGCTAGCGGTAAATAATCGCCCGAGGAAGCGAACTTCAGGTAGAATTTTTTATTTCATGGACATCGATATTCATTTTAAACCAAACAGGGTCGACTTGCTCGTCTGTTCAATTGCGACCTTATAATGCTGTCGCATTCAAAATGGTTTTTGCGTCAGGTAAAGCCCGAGGAAAGGGGTTTTATAAGATTAAAAGAGAGAATTAAAGTTAGCGCCTCACGGCTATATCATAATAGATCAGAACACTTGCCACAGGATCAACTTCGAGTGGATGGGGCCATACTCACCATTCCCGCTTCCTCGAAAAGAAATAAAAAAGAAAATCACCATGAAAAAGGCACACGCACGCGCTTCGATGCGTGAAAGAAATTTACGCTGTCTTCGGGATTGCGGATTCGGCTGAAGGGTGGTAGGCCTGAGCGGAATCCGCGGATTCCCAGGAGCTGAAGCAAGCGGCGGCAACAACGAAGAAGGGTCCATGTAGTACTTTGCATGGCCTGCAGGCCTTACGCGACAGAGACGACTAGTAGCTCACTCGGGTTGGTTAGTGCGCTTCCGTCTTGCAGCAGGCTCCTAAACTATTAGATTCATAAGAGGTAGCCTCTCTGTAAAGGCATTCCCGGCTTGGGGCGGGTGAGGAAGCGACCCGTTAAATTCGATTATTTTACTTGTTATGGTTTTTTGTGACAACACTTCCAAATGCCATTTCGATTAATTCAATTGCGACAAAGAGCACATTGATTCCATGTCTTGCTTGAGGGTTCAAACCACGCCCTACTTCTCTAATAGAGGAAAATACCAGGCCGGATATACGTGTATTCTTGAGGATGGATGTTTGTTAGATGGTGTGTGGCCAGGGATAAGCGAGGGAGGCGCGAACTTCCGTACTCCTGGCGCCTAGTTTTTAGTACAAGTAGCTAGGAGGGAGTGGAAGCTTGCGCCAAGCTTGTGAAGAATACTTAGCTGTTGCTTTCTTAGAACAAGGCTCCTTTCAAGTCGAAGCGAGATTACCGATTCGAGGAGGGACCATTGTACTTTGAGGAGGGTCTAACATAGCGGAGAGGCCGCGGCTTTTGTGAGTGTTGACACAATACGATACGGTATGCCACCCGGCTCAAATGGGGCGCACGAGCCAGCACGAGAAAAGATTTGTACCCGGCTGGAAGTGATTAAGCTAAGTCGGGTTTTTCCGGCGCCACTTTATTGTAGAATCACATTTGCCACTATCATGTCGCGCAAGGAAGCTTGCTGTATGAGCATCTGCAGGAAACCATTTGGCAAGTCAAGGACCAAATCCGCTCCTTAGCCTGCGTTCGAGTCATCGCGAGCGGACACTAACCGAATCGCCGAATTACTATTAATTAATTGAATGTTTGAGCAGTAAATGCGAAACCAATAGTCGGGCGAAAACCCCAGCCCAGCCACTATCCCAGGATGATCATTTATTAGGTAGAAGAAGATAAAATAGATTTTACTACTGTTTTTCAGAGGTCATGAAGGCTGTGAATGGTGACCTCACGAGAAGGAAGAAGAACAAGAGCTATTGCGGTTGGCTTAGGTATGGTAAAACACTTTGTCAAGTTACGATCTTCTGTTTGCCGCATTTGATTGAAGGCTTTATTCGGCGCTCTTTTAAATGCTCTGGTGGGCTTTGGAGAAGCAGGCTGGCCTTAGTAGTAGCGTCGGCCTTGCCTTTCCCTAATCGGCATTTTTTTTATCGTTCCACTTTGTCATGTCAGGAAAGATCCCTTTGTGGCAGAAAGGTGTGTAAACGGTCACTCTATAACTATAAGGTATCAATCTCCTGAGTGGGTTAGTTGAGTGACTGAACTTATGCTACTCTTTGATAACAAATCCGCTTTTCTAAAAAAAAAGTAGAGTAGAAAAAATCATAAGAGGAAAAAAGGTCCTGAAGGTTGGGAAGTAAATGCGCCCAGGTTCACCGGAGTTCTACCCTTTGCGAGGCCAATCATACTCAAAGAAGAGTTTGATCCACGGCTCGGAAGAGGCGCTAGTATATGCTTAACATGCAAGAATTTCGAAACGTTGTTTTTCGGGAGGCTGGCTGAGAAGAAAAGAGTTCCACAGGGAAGCAGGGCGCAGTAGGCTGTTTGAATCTTCTCTTGGTACATGGACAAGCTGTATGGAGTAGCAGTCTTGATGCTGTCGTTACAAAGGTCGATGCTACCACATTGACTGTTCTTTGGAAGCGGTACGGACACGGCAGGAGCTAATGAGCATAAAGTGACAAGACTTCCAAAAGTTGTCAAAATGAGCTATTCTGTTCCACGGGATTCATTTGCTTGGATAACTTTTCCCAAAGTTCCCTCTAGGAAGCTGAATCGCTAGAAAGATCTCTTCTTTCGTTTAAACCTAGTAGATACTAAGCCAAAGCTTTGATCGTTGCGCTCCCCCTTTATTGTTAGTCCTCTTACCATGAATGGTTACTTCCTTTACTTAACATGGTAGATTCACATCGTTTTTTATGAAACCAAGCTTCTGGCAGTTGGAAGAACTTATTCCCACTTGCTCGATCCTCATTACCTTTAAGCTCTTGGCAAATCTTCGATGGCAGAGCTAAAGGCATGAGTCATATATTCATGAGCGTCGTTCTTGCCAGAGGCATATGTCTTTTAGAAGCTACTCAAGTCTTCCCATTTCAAGAGATCCCCAGGCTCTATAAGTTTATTATCAAGGTGATTACATTTTAGTTCCTATATATATAAGATTGATGCGGCATTTCCACGATATCGAAACTTGAAAAAGAATTTGACTCTTTGGACTTCATTGTAACATTTTTATAGAAAGTAGTGTGTATAGTCGAGGCAATGGATCATTGCGAAGAAGTCGGGGAACCTAACAAAAAGTAAACAGTGTCGCGAAAGGCTGGAATGGGACTCGCACGGATAGAATGGAGGTCGGGATCGGTATCATTAGCCAGAAGAAGACCCTGGCCAATCCGCGTGGCACGCTTGCGAGCGTCGGCGGCGGAACATCGTAAGTTGGTCCACGGGCATCAGCGATGGAAATCCCTGCGATACTACGGTGCCGCGACAACCTTTACCAAGTCAGAAGACGATTGTCGACCACCGAATCCAGAGATACTTTTTCACCGAAATATGGACAAATGGAAGTTTAACTCTAAAGAAATAGCTTCATGAAGCCTCTCGGGAGGGGTCTCTAGCACATTATAATGCAGTTCGGATGCGGATTCACCAAATTTGATTTAGTGAGATTAGGAATAGAGGTGAAGGCTATGTCTTGATACGGATGAATAAAGTGCCGCGAAAAGGTAAATCGGCTAAGCGGTGGAAGACACTACCTTGGATAGCTCTTTTCCTCTTTCTTTTCACAAGCATGAGTAGGACTTATAGTAGAAGGGAGCTCGGGGCACGAGGTGAGTGGCTTAACTCTCCGCGAGGCGTTAAGGGAGTGAGCAGACTATCTTCTGATGAATGCAGTACGAATCGGCTTAACAATCTTTTAGGCGAAGGTGTATATAAATTTCTATTTAAGTGGAATAGAATCACAGTAGAATTACGAGTCAAAAGAAGAAGAAGCTCCCGCAAAAAAAGAGAGAAGAGAAGGCACGATTAGATTGTTTAAAGGAATTTTGTTAGAGCATGTATGTCGAAGCACACAACAACCTTTCTTATGAAGCTATAATAGGAGCTCTAGTGGTATTAAAAACGGCCCACGACTCTATACTATTATAGGTTCTTCACAGCGTGATCCTAACAGGAGATTTGGAAAGGTAATTCTCAATCGTTTGGCAAAGGCTAAAGTCAGTACAACCTCGAATAATCATTCCATAGAAGTCTCTCGACACCTTAGCTTAGATGCACGGTCTCCTGAAGATCTATAGGTATAATTTCCTAGGATTTGTCAGTATCAAAAACCATTCCCTTCGATATCCACGACCTTAGGGTGATCGGAGCGAGACGTCGAGACAACCCTTCTTAGTTGGTGTTTAAAGAGGCTATAAGTGAAGAAAGGTAATGACTATTGGCGAAGATGAAAAAGTTTCCTTGTTTCCCTCCACAACGAGTTACGGCTGGGAATTGTTCGGGTTTCGAGTTTAAACAAGGAATAAAAGATGGAGAGCGAAGAGAAGAAAAGAAGTGAAGAATCACGATGTATTCTTGGCGATTGTCTTCTTGATTACGATTTCTTTGAACAAGAAAAATTAAGTATAGTATAAGTAAGCGATCGTGCATTAGCCAGAGTTAAATGGAGTTTGTACGGGGAGGGCAATCTAGAGGCGCTGGACACGATACGGCATCTAGCTATGTCTGGCTTAGCCGTCCGGAATCCCTTGTCCCAAATAGGATTAACTGCTTTGGGTTCTTGTCGGAGCTTGCTTCTATTGGACTGGGGTTGGTCAAGTGCTATTTGGGACGGTGTAGAAGGGATCCGGCTTGCTTGGACTGAAATATGGGCCCTAGAAGAATGTTGATACGAGATTCTTCTGAATAGTTTCTCATATTTAGTAGCAGTAATCCGCGATTTCCTGGAGATCGGTGAACTTTGCATCTCAAACTATTTCCTCAAAGATATCTTCAAAGCCGCATGAGCAATAACCATTGGTAGTTATTGTTAGCGGAGAATTACACATTCATCTTGGTCTTTTTGAACCTTATCCATGAAGTTACCGATTGATTCATGCTCAGAATTGCTTCACCTTCACCAAGTCATTGATAGTAACTTCAAACTCACATTCTATAGAGCTTTGGTCATGAAGAAGTGCCTCCATTTGCTCCCAGTCCTTATTGAGTTAGGAGGTAGATGAAGTACCAATGGGAAGCCAATCTCGACAAAAGAATTTCCAAACAAACAGGCTTATAGTTGGGGTTATCTTCAAATGCCATGCATTGGTTGAATACTTACGGATATTAACTCCCGGGGATGACACCAATGAATCTTCCATTGAAAGTAGGGAAATTTGGCACTTTAAAGTTTATCGGAAGGATTTTGTTCATCAATATAAGGTCGGGTAGGGGTTTTGATCGCGGCCTTTGGTTGAGGCATCCTCACGGCCTTGTCCTTTGAGAAACTGACCTTCTCCCGTTCGGCTATTTGATTCCTTAACAGATATTCTTACCATTGTCTAGTGGCTTCAGTATCGGTTAGAGGTTTGTTGGTGAGTCTTGGGGGTCTTGCGTCTGACTTTCTTCGAACTTTGCTCTTGGTCATCAGTATCTTCATGAGTTGGGATTAAAAAAGCCCCCTCTTCTGCCATATATGGCTTTGTGTAGTAACTCTTTCCATCATGCTCTGCCATTTACTTAGCAGTCTCCCCTAGGTGCAAAATCCTAGGAAACATCTCAGGGTTCCCTTTTCTTGGAACATATTTCATGATTTTTGTCTTACAGGTGCTAGAAGTAGCTTGATCTTGAACCGTATTGTGGAATAAACCTTCTCCCAGCAATAATGAGCTATTTGGCACTACGAGCTTCTCTTACGAAAGATTTTTGTATCATCGGTTAAGGAGTCACGAACCCTTTATGTTCTTCCTCCATCTTTCCCCAAGGATGTCTTCGTAGACAAGATAACTTCGACTTAAAAGGCTGACTCCTCCGATGTTTAGAAACGGGTTTTGAGGAGAAGATCCTTTCAAACCGGTGAGTCGTTTGAAATGAATGAAAATCCCTTATATTTATTTTGGACATTGTTGGTGGAGGTACAGGTTCTGATATCAATCACATTATCCCAGGTTATCTATAGTGGACTTCATCATCTGGATCATGGTATTTGTATCCCCTCCTTACGTACGCTTTCCCAAATTTGACTTAAGGCTTGTGTTTCGGCAATGTTGGAGTCAACTCCTGAGGAATGGATCCACCATCTTTTCTAGCCATTTTCCATAGCAGAAGAATGCTTGATTGGGAATGTAACTTTGGATTTTGGGCGATTTTCTTTGTCCTTCTTTTATGGGCATAAAACAACCAAAAAGATGTGACTCCCTTCCAGGTGTGCCAAAAATAGGTTCGCAAGTATGCGGACGAGGAACACTAGTTATTAGCTTGAATAGCGAGTATCTCGCTTCATGTTGGATTAGAGGCTTCACTTACATCATTTTGAAGGGTTTCTCCACCCGAGGCCTTTGTGTATTGGTGTGTAATCGGGCGTGCGCTGACATTACGCCAATGAAAGATATGATATGATTAGATTGGTTTATATACGTGTTAGATACTTGCATGCACAAGCAATATAACTTCCCCATAAAGGATTAGGGGCTTATCGGATAACCTCTTGGTTAGGTTCTTTTTAATTGCCTTGCTTGTTAAGGATTTTTAATTGTTGTTGATGTCTATACCAAAAGCGCTAGATGGGGTTTATTATGTTTGGTTATAGACAAACACTCCATAGGCATTTGCAAGAAAAGTAAAGATAGAAATTGAATGTCACGAGTAATGAAGCGAGAAAATAAACCGATATTGGAAACTGACTTTATATGGTAATGAACAACATTCATACATATAAGAGTTGAGTACAATTGATAAGACTCTTATCGGATTGGATATGACTCCATCGAGGATGGTTCTAATCTTGCTTCCTTGTAAAGGGATAACGACCAAAGACAAACTAACTTAGGGTTGGTAAATCGATACTACCAAAGAAAGAGATTTGGTCAGGCCTGTTCACTATTTTTAGAGTTTTGGGAGGATGGTCCTAGAGATTACAATTCTTAATCTCAAGTCACAAATTGCATAAGCGAGTGTGAATGAGATGATTACGAACGAGAGTTTGTGAGAGTCTAGTTTTAAAGTGTTTTGGTTTTTCCTTGTCCAAACTTGTAATACTTATTCACACAAGCTCTTAAGGTAAATTTAATTAGATTAGACTTAGAGATGGTCGCATTTGAAATCTGAACTATTGAAAGAACCAAGTATGATCTCAAGAAAGGTTGGTACAGCTGCATACATTTCACAAGTTAAGTTTCTTGTGCCTTACAGGCTAGTCAAGATTGTCCCAATCAATAAGAGTATACGCTTCACACGAGAGAAAACTAGCACACAATTTAAGAAAACCCACATGGGCTCTCGCGACAGCATTCACTCTCCAGGGGCGGAGTTTTCACCATTGATCTTTTGATTGTTTTTACATGTGACAAGTGTCTTTTTGAGTTTTTTCTACTTTAAGAGGTTTAGGGTTTCATTTGTTTAGGTTAGAAAAGCGATTTTTGGGCCAGTGTTTTAAGCTTTTTGAGCTCCCTCTCGGTTCCTCTTTGAAAACCAGGATACAAACTTATATTTTGTGCATTAAAATCTTGTGTCCTGACCCACACAAATCTTTTGAAAAATATGTTTGCATTGTTCATGGTCTAAAACTTTGTTTTTTTTTTTTCAAATCTTCATATAGACCTTAGTCTTGGATTCAGATTAGTTTCTTCTTCAACCTTCTTGGCGGGGCCCATTGAATTATTATTGAATCACGACTGCATTTCATTTTTATATCTTCACATCATTTGCATGATTCATGCTTGGTTTTGGTGCCACAAGATGATGAGCTCAACACATGGCGCCCTCTTATGAAGGCAGAAGAATCTCAATTTGGCGGTGCAATATAAAGATTGCACAAAGGTACAACTTCACTCTCGAGAATAAGTCCTAGGAATTGAGCTTGTTATGATTGTCTTTGTATGAACCTTATTCATCACTAGTGGATTGGACTCTGGGAGTCAGGGTTCTTGATTAGGGGATTTTTCGGGCACCAAATTGGCGTGTGTTATTTGATATATAAGTACTTACTTGCATCACTTTGAGTATATTACATGCTCCTTCCATGTTATATGATTTGTGAAATATTTTGTGTGCATCTCCATTGTTATTAAACTTAATACGTATTTGTATCGACTAGTTGTGTTGCATGATAATTAAGTTTTAATTCTTATATCTGTGTTCTTATGTTAACAAACTTGTATCTAGTTGACTAGTTATTTGACTAGTCATATATACAAGTTTGTGTTTGTTATGGAGAAGATTAGCCTGGTATCAATTTAGGAAGTTTTATCCTTGAAATAAAACTATATAAGTGATCTGTGAAATTTGCAATGTTGAGAATTTGCCGGTACTAGGTTGTCTTTTGAACATAAAGAGTTCGATTTTTAGTTGTTTGAGTGTCCTTGTGCCTAATGACACGGGCGCGTCTTTTAAGGCTAATTTGGAGCTTGAGGCTAATCCCTTGGAGGCATGGAGGGAAGCCGATCCCACTTGACCGAGTTTGATGACCTAGCCAGGCCCATGGAAATGGTGGGAACATTCTAGATAAATCCTTGAGTGTCTAGGTTCATTTGTATATTCTAGATCTTTCCCTTGTATCATGATACCGTTAGATTGTTGTAATCCTAGCCATCCATTCGGGGGGCTAGAGGTTGTATATAAGGTGGAGGCCTCATTTGGCCAAAGCATCCATCTCATAGCAAAAATCTCTCGATTGTAAAGTTCACTGATGAGCAAGCTACAAACATCTTTCTCTCAAATCTCTCTAAAGGTGTTCTTACTTGTTCTTTGCTAGTTCTTGTGCTCTTGTGTGGTTCGATCCGATGAGAGGGTGGGAAGCTGACAGCTTGTTGAGGCGAAGAAAGAAGCAGTGAGCGCCGCAGGCGAAGGAGGCTTAGAAGTCATCCCGAAGTAGTGGTATCAGGGCGAGGTCATTCCGATCTGCAAAAGAACAAGATGGTGGAAAAAACGAACACGAGAGAAACAATCCCAAGAAAGGGTGGAAGGGAGCACTCGAAAGACATGCTTTCATCATTGGAGTCCCGCGTAATCAGGTTGGGCTGCCTTGGTGAGTGGACGACAAAAAGACTCGATGAGGGCGTTGATCAAAGGAGAGGCTGAAGTAGAAGGTTTGGAGGACTGACCTCAGGGCAACAGGGAGCACTCAGCTCGGTGATGGAGGACTTTCGTAGGAGCTCAAGACCCAGTGGAGAAGCGATTTGCAGCGAATCCGCACCAGGCTGGCGAGGAGATGAGAAAGGTCCAGCGATTGGACCCAGCAGTAATAGAGGCGGTGCTCGGCGGTCGCATGAGCCAAAGCTTAGGAGTATTGGAAGCTTTCAAACTGAAATCACATAACTTATGAAGCGGGAAGCGAAAAGGAGCTTGATACTTTTCTATGGGATATGGAGAGGTACTTCAAGAACTTTGAGGATGGATGATGACGAGTCGAGGAGTCTCTACTGACCCCGTTGTTCATACCGACCAATGCTCTTATGTGGTGGCGTCGAGAATCGTAGAGATAGAGGCAAGGTACGTTCTCATAAGAGTTAGGCGATTTCAAGGCCGACTTGAGGTTGCATTTCTTCAGAGAATGCAAAGTTCGAAGCTAAAGAAGCTAAGGTGGCTAAAGCATGCGCGATTGTGAAGACTACGTCAGCACATTTGTCAACTTTGTTGGTGCAGAGATGACGGAGGATGATAAGTTGATGTATTTCTTGAGTAGCCTCAGAGACATGAGCTACAGAGTGAGTTGCAAGCGACATGTCCGGACTGCTGTCCAACGGCCATTGCGGCGTAGGTCTTTAATTGGAATTAAGAAAACGGAACCAGGCGACTCACAGAGCAAGTGGAAGCGGGCGACGAGGAAAGGTGGGGGGGAGACAACCTTGAAGCCAAGGGAGACAAACCTAGTGGCGGTGGTGGTTTCAACAGAGTGCGTTCGCAAGGACAAAAAGTTACGACAAGCTTTGAGAAGAAGAAGCGACAAGAGCGACAAGGTTGGATACCGCTGCGTGGTGGCCGCACTTGATCGTGACTGCCATACGAGAAGAAGGCACTCAGCATGACAATGAACAAGCAAAGTGAAGAGGAAGCGAGGAGGGCTAGAGAGGAGGCGAGAATGGGTTCGTCGCAGTTCTCAATTCTCACAAGCGAGTCCCCTCGACTTACGAGAATCGTCTGGTGAGATGATCTTCGTCGAAGCTGATAGTGAATGGGAGAAGACTGGCCGTTGAGTGAACTGCGGGAGCATCCCACAATTTCATAACCGTGGAGAAGCAAAAGAGACTTGGGGTGCGAGTCTCACAAGAAGGTGGCAAGATAGTAGGTGTTTCGCTGCTAGCATGTCAGCGGGAGTGGCTCGTGGAGTAAAAGCGTGGGCTTGGGATGGAGGCGATGGACTTCAGCATCGCATGGGTGGTTGGCCCATGACATGGTGTTGGGCATGGAGTTCATGGACAAGGTAAAGCTTTTCCCCATTCTCACATTGCAACAAGCGTATGCATTGTTCGGGGATGGAGATGATGTCGTGCATGGTGCCGCCCGGCGAAGATGCGCCAGTAGAAGGCCGATTGCACGTCAACCATGCAATTCGTCGTGGAAGAAGGATGAGGTGACCTTCCTCACGGCGAAAGGAGGAACCTGTAGTGGTGGATGCATTGGGTCGGAGGGCCGAGGCACGGCCATCACCACGGCCCACAAGTTCTCTCTTGGAGCGTATACGAAACATGACATGATCCTCAAGCCAAGAACCTGGTAGAGCTTGTCAAGGAGGGAAAAGACAAAGGCCGATTTTGGCTAGAGGATGAGCTTCTTTGTACAAGGAAGCGGATCTTTGTCTTGCGGTGGAGCCAGCAGTGAATCTTTCAAGGAGTGCCACAACACGATGTGGGCAGGACATCAGGAGCACTCATCATTACGCATTAGCTGGTGGGAGCGGCATACTGCGGCTCGGATGCGGGCGATGTCGACTGCGTTAATGTGAAAACTTGTCTTGTATGCCTGACAAGACAAGATGGAAGCCAGAGGCATCACGGAGGATTATTGGAGCAGATTACATGCCTTGAGACCATGGGAGGATTTGTCTATGGACTTCATCACTTGTTCTTAGGGGAAATCGAAGGTTGCGATTCGATCTTGGTAGTGGTCGATCGGTTCTACAAAAGTAACTTTACTGTCCCGCTCGATGACGTCGCAGTCACCGGAGAGAGCGCCGCGTTGTTCATGAAAGCATGTGGTAGTAGTAGGGGAGTCATGGGTATTGTCGGTGATAACGATGCTGCGCTTCCGCGAGCCCAGTTTTTGGAAGGAACTCTTGTGCCAGAGTGACGATTGAACTTCTCCACTAGTTTCTGCTGAGACGGATGGGCGGACGAGACTGATAAACTCATTATTGGGTATTACTTGAGCCTTGTGTGAGTACCATCAGTTAGACCCCGAGGATTGTTGGATGTGTGCTCAGTTCTGCTCCTGACACCTAGAGTAGTCGAGTCTGAGGCGAGAGTCCTTTTCGATTGTAGCCGGACAACGGCTTTGTGACGCCGAACATAGTGGAGAAGTGGCTGCACGGGGAAGTAGTCTGCTTTGCATACAAAAGCAGGTAGGAGTGGCGGTGGCTGTGGTCGCTCGTGCTCGGTTGGAGAAAGCGTGAAGGATGAAGAAGGTAGGCGGATCGGCGAGGCGAGATGTGGAATTCCCCAGGCGGTGATATAGTACTTGTGAAGCTCAACCCCTCACAACACAAGTCTACTCAAGAAGTTACGCGGGCGTTGTTGAGGAAATACGAGGGTCCATTTCCCCATCTTTCGAAGGTTAGTAGACGTCTTACCTTGTGGAGTTGCCACCCAAGATTGAAGTTTCATCAGGTGTTTCATGTGAGCAACCTTAAGCCACTTCCCATGCCCGATCCCAGCAGCGAGCGGGCAGTGTCTGAAGGCTCCTACTATGACGATAACCTCATTTGATAGCAAAGTGGCGGAGCATAGAGGGCGGCCTTGGTGAGAGCTTGACTACTGGAGTCTTGCAGAAGTCGTGGAGTACTTTGTCAAATGGAAGAACCTACCGGCTGCCGGAGAGTAGCACATGGGGAGAAGAGGAGTCTTGTGGCGGTTCAGGACAAGATCATGATGTTCGAAGGGCAAGTCGAGCGAGCGTCGACAAGTCGAGTGAGGAGAAATGACACGAGGGCACGCCATCTTTGAGGTAATTTGGAGCATAGAGGGAGGCTGTCACTTGGAGCATGGAGAGCCCGGTCACTTGACCCGGTTTGATGACCTGGCCAAAGCTATGGAGATGGTGGGAACATTAGATAAATCATGAATTGTCTAGGTTCATTGTATGTTATTCTAGATCTTTCCCTTGTATCATAAGTCTATAGTTAGATTGTTGTAATCCTAATACCATCCATTCGGAGGCTAGAGTTGTATATAATTAGAGCCTCATTTGGCCAAAGCATCCATCTCATGTGAGAAATCTCTCAATTGTAAGTTCCCTAGTAAGCAATACAAGCATCTTTCTCTCAAATCTCTCACAGTGTTCTTACTTGTTCTTTGCAAGTTCTTGTGCTCTTGTGTGAATTCGATCCGATCGAGAGGGTGGGAGGCTGACTTAAGCTTGTTGAGAGGCGAAGAAGCAGTCTGGCGCACGGGCGAGGCCGAGTCGTCAGTGATAAGCCGCTTCTTTGTGCCATATAGACTTTTCAAAGCACACATAATAGGCACATCCAAGTTGCATCTGTGTTCGCCTTGAATG
This sequence comes from Gillenia trifoliata, assembly GCA_018257905.1. NCBI lineage: Eukaryota > Viridiplantae > Streptophyta > Magnoliopsida > Rosales > Rosaceae > Gillenia > Gillenia trifoliata. Next base: position 7,220,613 of record CM031082.1, read on the forward strand.
CTATCCCAAACATTCTATTACCAGTCACGGAAAGTAATCGATAATATCTGCCTCGGCCTAGGTTTTCTCTCAGCGAGAGAGTTTTTTACTCACTGAATATTTCCTACAAAAATCTTCAGTGCTTTAGTTTAATCTTTGGTAGTGGAGAGAAAGTTGTGAGCTTTGGCCCTTTTCTTATTATTGTGCGGTTTGGCCATTTTGTAAGGCAATTTTAGTCACTATCTTTTTATGATTTTTGGCCGGTGAATATTTTAAATTAACCAGGTGGGAAAAGATAGTAGCGGCAATCATGGTGGAGGAAGATGAGTCGAGAGAGCGAGGAAGCTATATGGGATCGAATGAAGTGTTTGCTTGTGGAAAAGGATGATATCATGCAGAGAGGTAGAGAGTGGCTGGAAGTAGCAGAGAGAAATAAGTTTGTGTTATGGAGACATACTCGATGGTTTGTTCATTCTATTGATACAAAAATATATACTTTCAGGAATGATTTGACTTTTATACAATATAACGAGGCAACTAATAACTCATGATTATTGCATAAAACAATATGGAGAATTGGTGGAATCACGATTTTATAGCGAGATTCATTGGAGAAGATTAAATGTTGATTGGATACTCTTTGTAGTGTCTTCCCCTAGAGATGAACTAAGAGGTAGATAGTTTATTTCTAGTGTATTCATCATATTCTCTAAAAGGCTTTCGTAGGCGTTATGCGAAGCTAAATAACTCACATAACATGGTGTAGTTTTAATTATCTTCTAAAATCTTTTATATCAATTCAATTAGGCTCCAACTACTTACCTAAAAACTGTAGTGAAGATGAATAAATTGACTTGTAAACCTAGGAAAGTGAATTGGTATATATATGTGGAGTAGACTCACGGTGCTCCATGGCATTAGATCAACCATAGATCTCACTTACTTGAATTAAAAGGAGGGAGGAGGGAGGAGAGAGGGAGAGAAGGAGGTGAGATCGATTGTGAGCTCTAGTAGCCCAGAGCTACTTTCTGGCAAGTCCTCTCTTATGTGCAAGCTTGATCCACGATATTTGGAGTACGCTAAAACCTTTGTAAGAGCGAGTGAATGACGAGATGGCGCTTCCCACGTGAGTACGAACTCAGAAGAAGTAATAACAAATGTGAGTTAAAAGAAGTGAAAATATGTGGCGGATGAAAGTCACACCCGTCTACGGTGCAGTATACACCAAAAGCAATGAGCTATTATTTAATTCACCCTCAAATAAACTCTTAATTAAAATTTAGATGTTGTAGATAAGATATAACATTAACAATTAAAATGTGATTGTGTAAATCCTAAGGTAGATATGGATTAGGATATTCCATTATGTATAGGATTAGTTTCCCCTAATGTAATTGTACTTATTTCACTATAAATAAAGGCACCTGGCGCAGGGAATATACACCTGATACAGAAAGCATAATTCCTCGAGCCTTCTCTACTTTCTCTCTTCCCTTTGCTTGCACTTTCCCCTCGAAATATTGGCCCACAACTACGTTATGTCGACCACGCTCTTTCCAGCTGTGCTCCCAAAGTGTACGGGTTACGGCCATCTTCAATCATGGGAGTATTAATTTCAATAGTTTTTACTGATTTATTTATTTTATTGAATTAATATATTGCTATTGATTTAATTTTCCCCTATTTATTTTGAACAGATTCAGCGCATTAATGATGGAAATTCGGAGTTAAAGAGGCAATCCATAAACAAATTGTTCAACCATCATCATCGGCCAATCGGAGTTCTTCTAAAACAGTCTTGATTATGCGATATTTATCGGACTTTGATTGCATGAACCTTCACCATGATGCATAGCTTATTTTGCGTTTAACGAATTATTGATCTTCTTAAATATTTGTGTTAGCATCGACATTTAATATATCGGAAATATATTAGTGAATTGATGATCGTGTGAGCGAAGGAAAAATCGAGGAGTTTTTTTTCTTATTTTTTTCGCTTTCTACCAAAAACATCAAATTTAGTTTTAAAGAAAAACTAGAAATTCCTTTCTTGAAAAATTTTCGTTTTTGAAAGAGAGATGTGGCAAAAAAGAGAAAAACCCTAAAAATAAAAATAGCCGTCTTGACGAAAACAGCGCTTTGCACGAAGCCAGGCCGCTTAATATAAGGGCCAACACTGAACCGCAGCTCCGGAAATAGAAACCCAGCCTGCGAGTGAAGCGATCTTGTTTTGGAACCTTCGTCTTCAACTCTTGCCAGAAACCCGTGGGTTGCTGCGACCACCGCGACCCCAACTTAGAACCATCTTGAGGTGCCTCGCCACACCTGAGATGACTTACGCAGTCATCTCAGATGGTCCCGAAACAAAACGACGTTTTTGGCGGGTGGGCGATTTCCAGGCGAAATTGCATCGGTTTTCTTCGAACCCTGTCGGGTTTTCTACGGGCAATCGCGTCGGTATAGCTCTATCTCAGTCGCCCCATGCTCCTGGGATGGAATCGGGAAAAACTCGACCTCTGGTGCCCTTGATTTCCGGCGACAACGCTGGAGTCACTGCCGACCACCACGGGACACCATCGGCCCCGGTTCCTCGGCCTCCTTCCAGACGGCCCCTGCTGGGCTTGGGCTCTCTCGGCCGCCCACTTGGCCCCAGCGAATAGTAGCAGCCGAGCACGGGCCATATTGCTACAGGGCTTGCTTAGCTTTCTGGCCGGAAGCTTACGGTTGCTCAGCCCCGTCTTCCCTTTCTTTGGCCACAGTGGGCCTCATCTTCTAAGGCTGCGGCCCTAGATTCAAGCGCGGCCAGGCCTGGCGACTTCCTTCCTTCCCCCGGCCCGGGCAGGGCTTTTGGACTGACCACATTTTGAGCTCACTTTGGTCAAAATTCTTCATTTTATATTTGTGTGATCGAAGCCTCTGTTGGATGGGCACGCGACTCGATACGACCACATAAAAAGAGTATTTAGGTCATATTTTGAAACCAGAGAGTCGTAGACCTGTTTCACTACCCATTCACAATATATATTTACAAATTTATTCTTTGTATTATTTTGTTCTATATATTGCGTTTGATTAGGTATATATATGAACTTGAAGTTCATAAATTCGAACTTTGTAACCCCGAATAAGTGCCATGAAACTTTACAGGATTTCCTTAAAAACTAAATACCCATGAAACTAGTAGTTTCATGAAGAAATTTTAAACCAAACCATGTCTTAGAACAGAATGTTCTAACTTTTATGATTATGGAATTTTATTTCCCATAACCACCGACCCTGTTGTTCCTCATCCGGTGGATTCGAAATAAGTAACGAGTTCAATTTCATAACATGGAAGTTTCAGTGAAACTACTTTGTGTGGGCACAAGTTGTGAAGCTCCCTTGACTCTTGTGAGGAAGTTGAGAAACATTGGAAGCCAACAATGGCGTGGATAGAGCTAAATAAGCCTCTGTAGTCATGGTCTTAAATGCAGGGCATAATACTTGAGAAGCATTGTAAATGGAAGCACCTCGATAAGCGAGGATTCCATAGCTCTTTGACTCACTCACGGATCGTTCCTAATCATGCAAAGATGATCTTGCGGGCAAGACACACCTTGCACGGCAAGACACACTTTGTCAAAGCAAGACACACCTTGCCGGCAAACATATCTTGCCACTGACACAAGGCATGATTGAACTCCATCAGTGAATAGGTACAAATTAAGTTTATAAAATCCGATTGAATTTTATTTGAGAAAGATTACAAATCATCCATACCTCTAAAATGCTCTGAAGAAGCACCCTGAGAGTGGAGAGTTCACTAAATTCTCGGATCACGATACTACCACTTTGCTCGAAAAGCCTGACGATGGCGGCACCCCGGTGATTGGTGCAGAGGAGTGCAGAACGGTGTGATCGGCTTCGGTGAGCCTGCAGAAGATGGTATGAACTCGGCCGGCGAGTCTACCGGAAGGCGGTATAAGTGATTTCATTTGAAGTCTACCGAGCGGCATGCCCTCGCCGGTAGGGATGTACAGAAGGTCTTGCTACTGTTTCGAAGCGGAGGTTATCATAGAAGACTTAAGGCTGCGCCCGTGACCTCTACGAATCTACTATTCATTCTTACATTTGAAGTGCGAATAGTGGTAGAGATAAGTCAGCAAAGGGGTGGCATCACGACCAAACATGTGATCCCCCTTGGAAACTAAGACCCAAAACTTCAAGAATAAGGTTGATATTCCCGAACCTGTTGTGCAATATCTACCTCCGTTTTGATGGAATAGATATTGGCTATGCACTTATTTATTGCCCACTACCAATGTTGTTGAGGAGTACCATTCACCGTAATCAATTTGTGAGACTAATTTTGCTTCACCTAACACATGCGGAGCAAAATTTTGACATGGGAAGAGCCCTGTTGGCGAAACCCCACATCTTTTGGTTTAAGTTTTGAACAATTTTTCCTTTTTGTTTGGATGATTGTTTGGTATTTGCTTCATTGTTGGATATTATTATGGATATTGTCACCGAATATGAGTTAATTGAATCATGTTTCTTATACATGGTAGGAATTGATTAACATGTGATAAAACATAAATGTGGGAAGTTAGTTATGCGGATGAGCGTGCGGCTATGCACACTAACTTCATACAAATCACCCCTCTAACTTAGCGAATTGGTCACACTAACACGATTAAGGGCAATAACCTTTTCGTTGTATTAATGAATGCTGAATTACTATTAAAGGGCATATATTCTCGCGTTCGGAAGAGCGTTATTGAGTTATAAGGATGAGAGAACAATGATCATAAAACCATGTAGAAAATAGAGTGACGTATCTTTGCATCACCTTCCAAATATGAGCACGAGCTATGTTTTGGGGACGATGGGCTACACCACAGCCCAGGACATGCCACGTATAGGCGGCTTGGGCCCGTGATTCGGCCGGTTACTTGCTTTAGCACGACCGTTTGGGACATTGAGGTCAAAACACGATGCAATATGTTACACAATGCATCACCTTACACAGTAAGGATTTTGTGCCCTACAAGCACACTGTAAAACTTTTGCTCGTTGGGGAAATTGGATTTTTTACATCATCCTGTGAGAATTACTACATAACCCTCTTTTCCACTGATGGATTAAAGGGAATAATGTGGACTCTTTTTATTAAAAATGCGGACCATGAAAAGCTATGGTTTTGGTTGATATATGACTAATGGTCACATGCGTCACATTACTGCATTCTTTGCTAAACTCACCGGCCAATTCTTCTTAAGGGCTCACCACCCTAATTATCCCACTTCAAAGTCTAGAAGGCGGATAATGGAGGATTTATATCGAGAAGCATTATTCGATAAGTATTTGCATGTTTTGAGCTTGAAATTGAACATTGAATTCCCCATGTTCAACCCCCAGCAAAAGCGACCTCATGAGAAAGCACGATCCATAAAGCGCATTATCAATTGATCGCTCGGACCTTGGTGAGCACCAAGCTTTTCGGTTTACGCCTAGGGCTATGCAATCTTGTATGCGGAAGCCATTGTTGGTCACTTTGAGGCCAAAAAATTCTTCTGGATACTTTATAGCGTTACAATTGATTTACTAGAGTGCGAAGACTTTGATGTTTAAATGTTCACGCATTTTTGGGTAATATGCACCTGCCATGTGCGCCGCGCATGTACCAATATGGGTCCTGAAGATGTGAATCTTTGTAGGTGTGATTCTCCTTGAATTAGCTCTTTACTGGAAGCCCTTGCCCCGATCTCTTTCACAGCCATTTTGCGGATTGTCACTTGATGAGGCAGGTCTTCCCGCGTTTAGAGGAGATAAACGTCAGCGTTCTGAGAAAGAGCCGAGCGCGAATTAGCAATTGGGCGTCCCGGTATCTTTCATCTAGAATGTATTCTAGATTTGAGTATTGCTCAGACGCTTTCTCTTATCTAGATAAAGTGAAGATCACATATGTTACAAACATGCACGCAAGGATAGGCATTACCCTAACCGGACTTGATCAGCCGACATCCAGAAGGGTGTGCCACCTACGAGCGGTTTTGGCCTTCATTGGGCGGCTGATGCGTGCGGCAACTAGCAATCAATCATTCTACCGACCTGGGCGCGACGGATCACTCGGTTCGAAGGATTCACCTCCCCCAGAAGTGGAGAAGTATGGCACAAAAATGAATCCCCTTCCTCGTTAGCTATCTACGACCATTCCACCTCATGAAATTAATCAGGATTATCCCAGACACGTAGTCTTGGTCCGGTATCATGCATGGATGAGTTAATGGAATTGGAATGAGATTATCGCCGATGATATTGCGTATATGGTAGCTACCCGAAAATAAGTGACGGCGATATCGAACTGCGTTCGTTGGATGAATGTCGGCGTAAAAACTTGGAATTGGTCAAGAAGCTGGAAACAAAGCAATCCAGGTCGAACTTGATTCACTTATGGCTTGTAAGTGTTTGGGCTTTGTAGTTCTGCTTTCCACATGTGGCTTGAATTTTGCTACAAGTGGAGTTTTTTGTAAGAATCGAAATGAGAAGAATGAAATAGTGCAATCTGAGAAGCTGCGCCTTGTGGCGCGGAGTTTCTCTCGACATACTGAGATTGATTACGAGGTGACTTATTTCCCAGTAATGGATGTTATAACGTTCCACTACCTTATCGAGTTTGGTAGTTTAGAAAAAGCGAATATCACAGCTTGCTATGCGTGGTTGTATGCTTATGTCTATAGGGATCTTGTCACACGAAATATATGTGAGGATTCACAGAAGAACTTATTGGTGATTCAAATAGTTCTAGACCACTGAGAACACCCTCTCTTATTGAATTGAGGCTTTCACTTTCTGGTTGGAACAATCCCAGGCGGATGTGGTATACCGTTTAAGTGAATATTTGATCAGTTAGGGATATGTAGATAAACATGCCTAACGTGTACAAAGCCAGGAATTTGCAAGAGTTGCGGTCTATGTGATGACATAAATCTCACTTGAACTCCTAGAAGAGCTTGAGAAAAGCGCCTCCTTTGAAGTCGGGGAATTTGAGATGAAAGATCTTAGGAAAAATCGTTTATGTCTCGACTGAAGTTTCAGTCAGCAAAGTTCGAGATATTGTCTGGTCATGGTCAGACTACACCCGGAAGGTGTTATGGAGTACACCCATGACCGTTCATATGCTAGATGCAAATGAGATTTTGAGTTGTGGAACTTGAGTTCTATATCTACCAAGTTCAATTAGCGCTTTGTTGTACTTAGCTCATTGCATTATGCATGACATCTCGTCGTTGTTGACCTTTGGTAAGATGCAACAACTGGCACCTACACGCTACCAAATAGGTGTTAAAAGGCGTTTTTTAAGATTACTACGGTTTGGGCTTATTCTATCCTGCATCTCGGAATTAACCCACGACCACTTGGTTATCGAGGAATGATGCCTACCTTGTGGGATCTGACGATACAGGTATCCATCGATCGCCTGAGCACGTTCCAAAGCGGATTATGTCTTCTGGGTGAACAACATGATATCTTGGGAGTGACTAATGAACATGATTCTGCAGTCTTGACTCCATCGCCGCCACCACGCGAAGCCACAGGTGGCCCGTAGGAGCATATTCAGGCTGCGTAATTAACTATCGCCGTTGAGTTCAGCGGCGTCTATGAACAGCGCATGTATCGACGGACCATAACATTACATCAAGAAGAGTCAACACCAAGCATGTGCGTCTACATCATGCTCGGCATGAGCATCAGAAGTTAAAGTCAAGCATATGGAGTCAGAAGACATGCAGGCCTAACTGCAGAAGTCATTGCAGAAGAAGCGTTCAGGATTTGGTATGTGCAAATTTTCTCATTTGCCTACGTTGTATGTTCGAAGGGAGTTTAGTGAACTCGAGGTATCACGAAGTATACTCGCTTGACGTAATGTACTCTTTTTCCCTACGATCGGGATCATTTTCCCATTGGGTTTTTGTTGCACGACTAGGTTTTAGCGAGGCACCCGTGCAAATTTTGGTCATACCCTTGTGTGTTTCTTACTACTTACGTCTTGAAGATGTTTAAGTATCGACGTACATTAACTCACTTTTCTCCTAGACTATGGGTTTGTCCGTCTTGGGTTTACCATGTTGAGGTTTTGTGGGGATTTTTATTCTTTTTATATGCAAGTTCCTATATGAGACTCGAGTGTTCTCTTGTGCCTACGAGACGACTTCATCAACTATCATCTGAGAATCGTGCGATATCTACTTAGTATTTGCACACTCAAGGGGGGAGTGTTTGTAGATAAAATATAACATGTGTTAAAATGTGATTGTGTAAATCCTAGGTAGATATGGATTAGGATATTCCATTATGTATGGGATTAGTTTCCTAATGTAATTGTATGACTACTATAAATAAAAGCACCTGGCATGAGGAATATACACACCTACCAATACGTTATAATTCCTCAAGCCTTCTCTGCTTTCTCTCTTCTTCCTTTGCTTGCCGCACCCCTAAATATTGGCCACAACATGGGAAGATTTTAAAAATAACTTTAATTATGTTCTATCACTTCAAAAATAGGAGTCATCTGGTAAGCTAGCTCCTAAATATAGGGAAGGAAAAATAAGCTTCTACAGTGGCTCTCTATAATGATTATAATTATTTTCATATTATTTTAAATAAATAATTACTCTTATTAGCGAATTTATTGACTCATAATTATTATGACTATCTAAAATAGGAAAATAGTTGGAATATTATTTTGAAGAGCTCATAAAATAACTTTTAATACATTTAGCTAAATTTTATTCTAAAATAAACCAACATAATTGAAAATGCTCTTATTTGTTTGTGTATTTATCTTTTTCTTTCAATTATTGTTTTCTTGCAAAAACGGCAAATTGTGTACATATTATACACAAGGGAACGGTTGAATATAATATTATAAGGTATGGTGGAGATACAATTTTATATTTGTTAAAATAATAGTTCAACTGCTAGAATCATCAGCCTTTTCACTCTAATGAATTGACAAAGAAGGAGGTAATCAGAAAAAAAAATTTGTTGCTCTCGAGTATTTACCGTATTTTAAAATTTTAATCGTTAGATTTTAATTTTTATATTTTAAAACAAAATCTAATAGTTAAAATACTTAAAAATACGAAATCTTTCGGTATAGAAAAAATCTTGGTTATCACAATCTTATTTTTCACGAGAAAAGCTTTTTACGACACCAATATATCTATTGTTATTGTGATATCATGTGCTTAATGATATAAAAATAAAATTAGCAAGTTTTATTTCTATAACGTTATATCATTAATAAGGGACACAACAAATCACAATAATAATATCTTACAGTATTATGTAAGTTCTTTCTCTTTATTTTCGCACATTACCTTTCAATATTTTATACTCTTGCTGATAAAAAGTTGCAGCAACAAACTAAAAGGAAAGTAGAGATGAGATTCTTATTACCAGCATTGACCATTTCATATGTGTGGAACAGGTAAAGCCCTAACAAATGGAATGGAATACATTTCATATCTATAAAGTAACACCTTTTCGCATATTCTAAATTTCTAATATCTAAAGTAGTGCAGAAGAGTTCCTGTATTTTCCTGGAAAGAGAACGACCGACCTAAGCCCAGCAGAAGGGTTTTGAGCCTAACTTTTCATCTTCATTTCATGTGAACATGTTCAATACTAGTAGTTATGTAAACCAACTTCCATTTAATATGGCGCAGAGAATCAAAGAGGCCACAATCTGAAACAGCTGAAAGTGACAATAATATCCTTCATCACAAGTGATGAAAGTCAAATTAAGAGTAAATTCAAAAGAAACTACAGTGTCCATTGTATGGTGCCCTCTCGTACGTTTCAAATGGGAATGACCTATTTTAACCGCCCATATTTCATAGTACAATTTATTATCTTAATTGTTGAGATTATGAATCATACATCATTGCATGTGTTTAAGAAATTGAGCTCACTACATGTTTGTCGATTGATTTTTTTTTTTTGGTGGAACCTCGACTTATTCATACTATAGTGGGATTGTCATGTGTGAAGCCCAGCCGCGCGCGTGCTCAATGCCACTCGATTTGTGTTGTTCGTGTCTTGAGGCTGAAAATTTGTCACACGTGAGGCGTGTTGAGATTATGAATCCCATCGAGAAAAGAAAGGACCATGCATGTGATTATAAAAGTGAAGTTTGTTTATGGTGGAATCTCAACTTTCTTCATTAATCATTACTTAAATATCCATTTTCTATAATAATTTTATCAAATTGATCACCATTTAGTCGTTCATGTATTAAAAAAAACAATAGTTTAGGTTAATTTTTCTCATAATAAACCGTCTGTTATTTAATATATACATGTGTGAATGAGCAAAAAATCTATTTTGATCGATTCAATAATTAGGAGGTAGCACTTTATATTTAAATAGTTTATTTTTTGGTATGTTCCTAAAACTCAAATTTTGTTCTATATTGGCTGGAGTCTGTTAAGTCCATTACAATATTAATTAAGTTTACTTATGTATTAGTATGTGTGAGACCACTTATCGCTGACGTGGGATAAAAATAATGTTAACTTATAACACCATCCAATAAAAAGCAAGCCTCCCGTGGTATAAAAGGCCACATGGACACGTAATACTATCTTTTTTCTATAAAAAGGAAATTAAAACTGAAAAATTAAAAATAGGAAAAATAAAGAAAACAAAAATGCTACCACCACCTGAAGCCAGAAATCACCCGCGAGCTTCATCACCAAAAGTCACATTTTTATTTTTGCACCAGTATAACAACAAACCTCCTAACATTCTCTCAGATCTCTCTCTCTCTTTGCAGCAATGAAAATGCACTGATCAATCGAATGAAAAGAAACAAATGGCGGCGATTGAAGATACTCTGAACTCATAAAAATTAGGTCCCATATTGGCGAATAATCCTCCACCAAAATCAGGACAAAAACCGTGCCGACTCGGGCTATGTCGCCGACCAATGGTCGCCGGGTTGACCCGCCTCCATCCCTTTCAGTTACCCCCTCCCTCCTCCAATCTCTTCCTCTTCTCCCTCTCTCCATTTCCATATTTTTGTTTATTTATGCTTTTCTGTTTTTAATTAAATATATTTTTTATTTAATTGTTTTTTCTCTAATATTTTAAAACTTTTAAATTTTGATTTTAATATGTAAATTCACATGGTGTCATATCATTGGTGTGAAGGGTTTCACGTATCTGTCGCATAAGCAACCAATAAGTCTAGACAATTTAGAATGAAAATCGAGTTTAAATGGTGTAAAGTGGTGATATTTTATTTTAAGTGAGAAAATGAAATTAAGTTAGAGTTTGAAGGCGTTGTAAAAAATAAACTTATTTAAATGCGTAATTAAGAAAATAAACTATTTAAATTATTTATAAAATTTGTATGGTATAAAAATACACTTATGGAGTGGATGTATGTATTCTCAATTCAAATACAACAACAATGCCCCTAAATTTTATTCAAAAAGAATAAAAAAAAATGAAACAATGCCCCCAATAGGTGGAAAGGAGAACAATGGCACCAACACCCAAGGCAAACATAATTGCCCTTGACAAGTTTCTGAAAAGTAGAGGAGGCAACTGCTGGCCTTGCAGTTGGGCAACTGCTGGCCCTTGCAGTTGTATAGAATCAAAGCCGACCAGCAATTAATCCCACTGTTCCATTACTTTGTCATCCATAGGAGACCACAACCTCTCTTTCAGAACCCCATTCCCATTTTCCACCCTCAGCCCTTCTCTTCCCTTAATATAAATCCATCCACTCCCCTTCCATGTTTTCCTCACACAAGCAACCAAAACCCACATCTCATTCTCTCTCAAAACCCAACACATCAGAGAAAAGAGCTTATCGTTTTAGTCCCACATGCGAATATCCAATCATCACCAATGGCAGGATTTGGAAAAGAGGGCTGCTGACGATTTCGAACTTGCTGCCGGCGATGGCGGATAGGCTCGGCGAGAGGGCTGATAAGAAGGCTAATGCAATGGGTTTTCGGCTGCTGATGGACAAGGAGAAAAAGGGTCATTACGCTGGAGAGCTTGAGAAGGAGACTCTGCCAGCTGGGTCTGCAGAACTTGAGAGAAGAAGAGCTTGTGAGCATGGTGAGGAGGGTGACATGGATTGTGATGGGGCTCTGAACCAGATGGAGTTTTGCGTTTTGATGTTTCAGATTGAGTCCTGAATTGATGGAAGAGTCTTGGATTTGGCTTGAGCAGGCCATGCAAGAAGGAGATTATTATTGATATGTGGGAGCCTAATTTCTTGATCGTTTATTTTGATTTGTGATAAAATATTGTTGTTCGTAGAATTTTATCAAGGAAGAGTTTTTACTTTTCCTTGGGTTAGTTGCATGGTTATTTCTTCATGGTTTTTACTTTCAACGTTATTCGTTCTGAAATAGTCAAATTTGGAAAGTAACAAGCACACCTTCTTTTAGTTTGTGATTCTTGGACTTGGTACATATTCTTATTTGCATATCAATTTATAATTTCTTTACAAAGAAGATCTTCTATGAATTTTAAATCATACATATTAAGCCCAAGTAACAACTTCCTTAGAAAAATCATATAACCAAATACATGCGTTATTATATTTTGTGACTTAAATTATTTGTTGTCACATCGAAAATTTAATGCATGATAAATACCAATTTGTACTCTATAAGAGAGTGGATTCCCAGGACCAATTTCTGATCTTTGATCCTATTACTACTATAAGTTTGTTTCACGCCAGGCTATACTGGCACAGGAATGCAAATATAAAGCCATATATTATATTACAACGAACAAAATTAATATTTTTTAAAATTAAAGAATGCATTAAGTATATCTATTGCACGAGGGGCATGAAGCAATTACGAGCTGCGGCTGCTTTGGGTTTACTGACTTTTGTTTATAAACTTGTATATCTGTGTATTAGATCACTAAAGTATTCGTTTACATTGAGACATTACCACTTAAAGGAAGAATTTCACTAAGTACTTGTTCCAAATTTTTCTCTCATTCATTTTAAATAAGTACTTAGAAAATTGAAAGGGACATTTTCTATTTTTCATTAAGCCTTTTGACTTAATTGAGATCTAGCGATCTCATCCCACAAATCATTACGAGGGATGAAGTAATTTTTATGTGTATTGAGAATATTTTTATATATGGTGTATCGTTTCATATAATATGTATATATAATAAATTTTATATATTTTATGACACTTCTATGTCTAGGCATATTAATAAAAATAAATAAATATATATATATATATTATATTTGAGTAAATAATATTACAACAATATTTTAGTACACAAAAATATATGCAAGCGTCATTCGTGATAAGATCAAAGAAACTTCCATATATCATTAAAATATATTATTTGTCAGCTGTGTGCACCCGAAGGAATAATATATATATTGGCCAGCACTTGTATAATAAATATAATATAAAATATATATGAACTATGTGACGAAAATTAAGAGTTCTATCATAATACAAAATTGATAATATGAGGAGTAATCTAATTACTATGGAACATGCAATGTCCTTTTTTCTCAATGTGGAAATTCATAATCTCAACAAGTCCCTTTCACGTGTAAGCGAATTTTCAAGCCTAACACGCGGACAACACAAATTAGGTGACACGGAGCACGCATTAATAATGGGTATTTGGGCTTCATACATGAGACAGCTGCTCACGATACCATGAAGAAAGTTAAGATTCCACCAGCTAAAAACAATTAGCGTATAAAAAATAACTTCTGACTTCTTATAAACCACCCCCTTAATTTGACCACGAGACACATTCTCACACACTTTAAGTCAAAGAAATTCTTTCCTTTTCGTATTGTGGAATACTACGAACATTGGATGGCGTGGATTGCTTTGGATGATGGGTCAGTGGTCTATTTGAATCCCAAACCATCGAAAGGCTCTAAATATTATGGAAGTTGGACCCTTTAAGTAAATATTTTAGTTTCTAAAGATATCTCCACAACGATTCTTTAAATTTTATAGCCAGTTGCCACATGTCCAAATTGCATCATGTTGTCCATTACATGCAAGATCTAGTTGTTCATGAGCGCACTATGAGAGAGGCCGAGCACCGCAATTGCTTCGGCCGTGGATTCGAGGAGCCTTTCTATTAGCGTTTCTCCAGCGACCACTCATATCCCTTGAGGAGGGATGTGAGGGGAGCTCTTGTTGTATAGTTGAGTAGCCAGCGTTGCCTTGTGGCTTTTGCCAGATATAATATGTATTAGGTACTTGCCTGAGTAATAAAACTTAGTTCAAGCCGGTTCTTGAGCCTTAGTTAAATAAGTGCAATTAGGTTCTTTTATTACCTTGCTTGTTAGAACTTTATTCTCTCTCGATGCCTTATACAGAGATTGCTTGAGATGAGATTTTGTTATAAAAGCGGATATAGCCAAAATGTTCCACGCTCGTGCATACTCTGAAAAGTAAAAGCGATAATTAAAACGGAGATGTAAAAGGAAGCGTAATTGAAGTGCTTGAAAAGCCGAAAGACTTGTAAGTAAAAAGCATTAAGTAGGCGATAACAAAAGACTTAAAGCAAAAAGATCAATGTTATTCATTTTTAAATTCATCTGTGGCTTGAACAAACGTCCTCAAATTGGGGTTTTGTTCCATCGGGACCGTTTTATTCTATCGGGATGGTTTTAAGCTAGTTCCTAAGAGTAATCAAAGACCCTTTGGCCTAAGATTCTCAATCGATACTATCGCTAGTTTGGTTGGATAAGCGGTAAAATTCACTACTCCTCTCGGGGAGTTAGGATGATATCTCGATCCTAGGTGCTAGTCTGCAGCTACCGAAAATCCCGTGACTACCACGAGGTAGTGCGAATGAGAGGCGAGCGAGATAGAGATGAAAATCTTTATACGTAGAGGGTTAGAGGATTTTCTCGGGAGGTTTCTTTACGAGCCGTGTGAGTTACATTTTTGATTGGTTAGTGTCATATCTTTGAATACTCTCCTTGTTTATATAGGCAGAGCGGGGAACCCACGTCATAAGCGGAAATCACTTCTCTCTGCCATAGTCTTTGAAGACGCTCGGTGAGTGGGCTTAATCAGGCAAGGTATGGGTAATATCACGTGACCTCTCCCTTTGAGAAAGGTTCTTTATTCATAGTACGATTCCCACTCAAGTCGTCTAATGCTTTTTGCATTAAATGCAGTCGATGAAGACTATTCAAACTTCCTTTCTTTTACGTCCCCTTTGGCACAGGTTGGGCCTTTACTAACTCAGGTAACCTATCACCAAACTTAAGTTATGGCCCAATGGATATTTTTAAGTGTAATGATTACCAAACACTTAGCGGTTTTATGATCGGCTTTAGTCAAGATTTAAGACTCTTGAACTCTCATCATCATCCTTTGAATGTCTGTGACAACTATTCAATTCTTGGTGTAGACAATCAAATTTTATTATGGCCAGAAGCTTTGGTCAGAATCACGACTCCTTGGTAATCTCCATTACCTTGGGAATCAGTGGAAAATATCCTTTATATTGGGAGTAGCAAATCAAGCCTTATAACGCCATCCCTAGCATCCTGAGCATCAGGAATTC
Organism: Gillenia trifoliata; assembly: GCA_018257905.1. Lineage (NCBI taxonomy): Eukaryota > Viridiplantae > Streptophyta > Magnoliopsida > Rosales > Rosaceae > Gillenia > Gillenia trifoliata. Next base: position 7,236,189 of record CM031082.1, read on the forward strand.
TCTCATTCCTTTCACTTTATTCCCTGCCAATGATTCCAGGAGAGAAATCTAATATCTCTAGTGAAATCTTGAGCGATATCTCAAAAATGGGGATAGGCCATGAGAGGTATTAGCTTTTATCTTGTTTTTATACTAGCATACTTACTAGTCTTGATGATGAAGTTGATATGGGACTCAATGAATTGGCCTCCTCGCTTTATACCCGTTATCGTTATGAAACTTCGTCTGGTGGAAGCTCCTCCGAGACCACAAGTCGGCTGATCTCTCCACGATCGCAGGGGGCAGCCAAGTTTGGGAGCGGACCAACCAGAAGTTTGTTTGCCTAACTTTCCCCTCACTGCATCAGAGTTGTGGGAGCGAGATAGTATCCCGATCTTTGGTTTGCCTTTCTTGAATAAAGAGAGGAAGTGCGAGGAAAAGTTCGCGCAGTGGATCTTAATGTTAGGGTTTCTTCGGAAAAACTCCTACTCTAGGCTGAGGTAAGGCTGAATGTTTTTATCAGCGGGTTTTCTTCTTTTACGGTTTATCTTGAGTTGTTTGAACAATTTACATTTTATAATAAAAGCAGTTTATTTTTACATCACATTTTGTTTAAACAAGTGAGAAAGTGCCGGATGTAGAGTTCATTAAGCAGCATCATTAAGCATGCATTTAACAATTAAAGGCGGAAACATGCTTCTATGCATAAGCGAAGCAACTTAAGAAATTCAAAGCCTAGTAGATATGGTGAACCAGACTCAGAATCAAAACAAATTTGGTTGAGAAATCTTATACCTTTGTAGTTCTCTTTGCCTAAGCAAGGCTAATCACGCCACATGGGAGGGCCTTCATTCATGCTTGGATGATCATGGATGAATCGGATTCTCCAAGTTCCAAAATGAGAACCTCTAGTCTCCCACACCAAGGAGAGCCTTGATAGAGAAGATGAGTGCCCTAGAAGGAAGGGTGCTAGCTATTTTTCCTCTGGGAGCGCATTTCTCTTTGAGAGAAGAGAGCTTTCACTCAATTCTCCAGAAAGCCACTAAGTTGTAAATGTTACAAAGTTCCCTTTATAACCCTATTCCAATATAGTGGCATAACTTGCAATTATAGCAAGTTGCAACATATACAGGAAATGGCGGCCATATTGGGTTCTTTGGGATATTGGGCCCTAATCTGTTATTAGCCATTAAGTTGTCATACAACTTAAGTCAATGGAAAGCTCGGCGTTCGAAGCCCATTGGGCGCAAGCCCAAAACTAACCCCGAGGTCTACTCATGAACTTATTCGTTTGATTAATTAACATATTAATTAATCCTTGCCATAAATAATTAAACCATTTAATTATTCTTACTCATCTCCATCGTTTCATCAAACTCTACCTTACTCGGTGTACGATCCATTAGGTTCCTTTTAGCGAGGCGGTGGAGGGGATTAGAACTCTTTCCAATCTATTCAATTGAAACATACTTTCAATTCTCCTTGAAAATGATTATACACCTATGGGCATCCCTGAGCCATGAGTGACACTAGCGGTATGTCGTGCATTCACGAAGCTAATCGAGGAAAGAGGTGGAGAACACAAACCGAGTTAGGATTGCTGTCTGTCTGGTCCCTTCTGTCTGATCTCTGACCACATTGTTTGGTTTGATAGTTTATTCATGTCTACTATCCAATGTGATTCCATTACTTATATGATTACATTGAATATGATTTGAAACGACTTCCTAAATCTTATTCATACTCTGGCTTGAGAAGATTTTTAATCATATCTTGGGAGTATTCTCCTCAAGCCCCGGTTGAAGGTTAAGAGTCCCTTGTTGCACATTCACTTGCCTCCATGGCTAAGTAAGCAACCCCAACTATGCGGAGTGGACACCCTCGGATGGGGTGACTTTGACATAATCAAAGATCAAAGGACCTCACCACAAGACCAAGTGTGATGCCTGGGTCAAAGGACTAATTTGCATTATCAGCCCCTTGAGTTCTCATGTGACATGATCATGAAAACTCGCCGTTGATCGGTATTCGATGGACTCATTTCCTTATTGAGCACACCATGCTTGTCTTGAGTGTCGATTACCAATGACACAAGAACTAGTCCTCTCCCTGAGAAGGTATAACATATCTTACGATCTTAACAGTTGTCAATGCCAGTGGCAATCCTATTCATGAAACGTTTAGGATATGTCTATGATCGAATGGTCTCATGAACTAACTTATTTAGATTCACATTCTACTAAGCACATATTCCTTGGACTTATTGTTTAAAGCATATAACATTTATATGAGACTACTATAAACAATAATCTATGCCTTTATATTAAACTAAATTAGTTTAACATTTGAAATGTAGTAAGTATCGTATATGATTGGTTTTTTGGGGCATTTCCAACAATCTCCCACTTGCACTAGAGCCAATCGACGGTCATCGGTGATGATGCCCTCTTACAATTCATTTCATAAATGGCTGAAGTAGTAGGCCTAGAGTGATGAGATGTCTATATGTTATCCCGCGGAAGCAGGCTTTACGAGATTAACGACTGCCCATTATACATGATTCTTAATCATGTGTGGTTAAAATCTCTCATTTGAGTTAGGATCTTGATGAGACCTTGATTCCCTTGGCTTGAGCTATCGCCCCATTAGTGTCAGTGTCGGCACACTAAGGACACTTTCTGGTTAAGGAACAGAATAGAAAGTTCATAACTTTCCCATCCAAACAACAACGTTGTAAGCTTCTATATATGGCTATATATATTTTGCATACGATGAAACACACTAAAGTCATTACTTTAATGTTTTCACCTAAATATCTCTTTAGTCATAATAAAGAGATATTCAATGATGGATTAGATTCATAATCTAATACATTTACACTTCCATTGCGTTACTCTAACTACTTCCTCATTTTTGAGAATCCATCCGCTAGTGTTTCTGCTTAAATAGCAGGATTCGCTTAGCTTGATTGCCATGGTTACGATCCTGGGCTTGCATTGATATAGATACTTGGCCGTTCACAAATTTTAACTCATATCAACGTTTTTCATACAATATGAAATACATAAATCACCTTTGTCGCGTATGCATCCAAAAATTCTATTACGCATTATTTCTTTGGGAGTCAAGGGCATGTTCCTTTGAAAGCGATGTCCTAGTCTCCTTTAGAGTTGTCCTTCCCTTTTGAAGCTTATCATCATATGAGAAACTCCCACAGCATCTTCGTCTATCATTAGAGGATTGATACCGTCGAAATTATATCCACCGAAATCTATCATTATAGATTTCCATTCCATGTTTATAGACTATGTCTCCCACATACATTTGTTCAAAAGTCACTTAACTTTAATGAAGAGAAGAATTTCTTTTATTTCCAAAAATTGATATATATCATATATATATTTCAAATTTAGAAATATGATTAACTCCCACTAATCTTTTGTAAGCCTTGTGAACAAGATTCATTTATCCTTATGAGAAATCAAGCGATTTGATCATTCTCTCATAAAATGCTTATAGTTTCATTAGCTTGCTGAATTCATGATGGATGAATCTCTACAACTACATGCTTATGATTTCTAGTTTTTAGACATATATTAATAAGACTATCTTTGATAATGGTTTTTGAGGAAAAAAACCATATTATGTCCAAACATTGAATCATCGTTAAGTTATATTTAACAATCTTAATTAATAGAAACAAGACTACATCAAAAGATGGTTTCTTCCAAGTCAACCAATCTCTTTGATTGTAGTAAGCCTTAAGCTACCAGTGCTTCTTGTAGATTTCATTATTTAGTCAAATGGTGATATACCATTTCCTTAATTATATCGTATACACACTCAATGTAAATCATAAGGATTTTCCATTCAATTCTTTCGGTCAAGAGGTGTAACTCTATAACAAAGTCGCGAAGTTCAAACCATTCAACTAAGGCGGTTTGCAAATCATGGCGATTACCTTGGAGCTATAGTTGTTGGAACTAGATTGTTATATTTGTTGATTATCATCTTGTCTCTCAAAGAACTATTCTTTGAATTTCTATTTCTCGTTCACTTGCTCTATCTTAAGCAAATCTAGTGTAGGATTTCAATGAACTACCAACAAACAACATTTGTTAGTTGGTTAATAGAAGTGATATCAAAGGTTAATTTAAGGATTCCACCATGCAAGTTGGGTAGGGGTTCAAGAGCAGCCTCCCTGTGTGTGATGTTGATCATTCTGGGTTTTTACGCCCCCACAACATCAAGTATGCTTATAGAACTCTCTTGAGTGTAAGCATGTGCTGTACTCCCATGATAGGGTAGGAAATCGGTGTACAAGTCTAAGCGATTGGAGCCTACCATGGTGGCCACAAGATTGTTCTCCAAACAATATTGCTTCATTGTTGGCACACAACCTAAATCTTAACATGCTTAAGACTTGTCTTTCTTTCCAACCATCCTATGAAGTCGTAGCTTTTGGAGAGAATTATTCTGTTGACAATCGTATTTAATGTAGAAGTATATATATATCTTATATATATGGGTATTTTGATAATATCAACTTGAACCAAATCTTATTCGAGTTAGATTCTTATCTAATGGAGAAGAAAATTATTATCTTATGATGCTTATTTTCCTTGATATCTTTCAAAACTCTTCTAAAGTGATACATTTCCTTGGATCAAATCTAAGGAAGTATATACTTTAAGTCTGCAGCACTCATCAACACTTTCTTGAATTCTTTGAAACCTTTTACAAAGTATTGGACCCGTATTTATTCAAAATACACGATATTCAGCACGAGGAAAGCGTCTTGGTGAATGTCATGTGACATGAGTAGTATTATGTTGTGGTCAAACCATAACATCTAAGTGAATTAACACCAACAACTTTGGCGATTCTTTATTCTTTCCAAAAAGAATGAAAGGTCGAATTTCTGACCGACCTACATGCAATTTTAACAAGAAGGTATTGGATCCGGGATCTATCGATCAAGCATCCATCTATGACCAACTTCGTAATTTATGTTTTAGAGGGTGTCACAATTGATTGGGATTAGTCACTACTTTGTAACCTTTTGGGTTTAAGCATCGTTATATTCTAAGCGAGTTAACACTACCACATCATCTCTACTATAGAGACAATCTATTAGATTACGATAATCAATATTTTGTTAGTTCATATGTGGAAGTAAGTACTATCTGCTTTACTTAAAGATCAATATTTGATTCACGCGTTCAGATGTGAAGTACTTTCTCTTCTCTCATTAATCTTCTACTTCTTATTTGCCACTTTTACAACGATTGTAAAACATAGTCACAAATCTGAGAATCAAGCATTCAAGTAGAGGAACCAAGCATCTTGAATTATTCAAGAGCATTACAACACCTTGAAAGTGTGTTCTTGACACTTGCAAGTCATTACTTGCAAATACCTCCCAATGTCCATCCTTTCATAAAGAAAGTTTGTTCCATAGGTTAATTTTTGCCTTCTTCATGTGACTTCTTAGAAGTGACTACAATAGTCATAATTCCTAAACTCCACTATCTCTCTTGAAACTTATTTCAATTGTGTTTTACACATCAGCGATTTTGGAGAGAGTGTGGTTATTGTTCACTAAGATGATTTCTGATAAACTTGATGAACCATATGGATAGAGAACTCAAAAGGTAAGTCCTTGCCTTGTTTGTCTCATTAAGTGATTTATCATGATATTCAATGATTCAAATCATTATAGTTCATCTTTATGGACTATTTTAATCAAAACAACCATTATGTTCTAAACATAATGTCCCAACTATCAAAAAGTTGTTCTCTTTATGATGATATCTAACATGTTCTTCCAATGATACGTTATCAATAGGAAGATAGAGAGAATGAGACTTCTGGAGTACATATACAATCCATTCAGACAATCTATGGATTGTGGTACAAGTCCGGAAACTTAGGCCTTCGGCTTTTTCTTTGTCAAGTTTAGGATAGCGTTTGCAAATATATCGGTAAGCCAAATACATAACGAATATAAATTGATTGATTTTAAGCCATTTGATCGGGTCTTTAAATCAAATAGCATCACCCCGCATTATTTTATGAGTCATTATCCTCATCGAATTAGAGAGTTTTGGAGGAAACTCTTAGTAGGGTATGGGGAAGGCTCACTATTACCAAGCCCACGCCATGATGATATGATCTTGGCTATAGCAATAATAATGAGAGAGTACACTTACTCATTTTATCAATGTAATTACCCATCTTATTTGGCCTCCTAGAGAATGATTGCCTCACAATGATATGATATTGGCATCATTGCACTTAGTAAGTCATTCCCACCATGCTAGTTCGTGTAGGGTTTCAAGGGCAGCCTCACAATGATATGATATTGGCCATGTGCGAGTTGCCTACCTTACAACATCATGTATGTTTAAATGGACTCCTCCTTTAGGCTTAGCTTTGCTCACTTGAAACTCCCCATGATAGGGTGAAACGTGTATGAGTTACAAGCGCTCGGAGTCCACCATGGTGGAAACCCTCTGAAAAGAGTGTTCAAGCACTCTGGCTTATCAACAATATTTTAGTTGGGGTTTTAGGTCTCATCACATGTAATTATCATTTAATCAAATTAAAACAATTTCGATCCTATTGCAACTATCGGTCCATTTGATTGATTTAGTAGTATATGATACTCCCACTAAGCTTGTAAAAGCGGTTTTTAAAGCAAGAGTATGTGTTCTACTAACATAAGATTTGCATTCGTTTAAGGACTACATAGATTGCCTTGGAGCCTTAAGGATGACTATGAACCTTTAGTTGATCCAACACGGGCTAGTGTTGGATCGCGGATAAGAGGCGGTGATTGATTTTAAGTTATACGTTTAATCTCGTGCGCGTGTGTTGTCTTATTGGGCGTTGGACCTGACTACTCAATTTCATGCATATCAAATAAAACAAGAAAGGAGTACAATTAAATTAAAGAAAGAGCTTATGCTCTTTTACAACATTGATCAAATCAAATTACAGCAAAATCTAATCTACACGTTCACTGGTTCAAGCAATTTTAGCTTGACCTTTCATATGCTCAATTATCGTAGGCTTAGGTTTCATAATGCACCCTTTAATTAATTAACACTTTAACTAATTAAACAAGAATCACAACATTTTCATTTGGTTTTTATACATCATAGAGATTGTGGTTTAAATGGGGAGCTAAATGAAATGAAAATCAATTCTCATTTAAAGAGACAAAAGCAATTTTGTTCTCTTCCAATTTGGAGCAAAATGCAATAACCTCAACTATTGGGCCATATTGCAAAAACATAAACTTTTGGGGTCACTTTGTAAAAACACAAAAGTACAATACTAAATATTATTACAGCTAGAACCCAAAAATTCAACATTTACAAAAACTTCATTAAAGGAACAAAACAATTTGCCCTTTAGTGATTTTGGGCTTTAACGTAAAAACGCAAACTTTGGGTCAAAGTGCAAATACACAAAAGTATCAAAACTTTATGTAATTGCATAAGCCCCAAATATCCACATGAAGGGATGGCGGTTGTGGAAGAAGAGGGAAAAAGAGGAAATATTGGGTGGAAGACAAGGTAATAGGTTTGAATAGTGATAAAGGAATGGTTTGAAGTTTGATTGGCATGGCTTGTAAGTGATTGGTATGGGTTGAAAATTCTTTTTCAATCACACAAAAATCAACCAACAACAATCAAATAACAAACCAAAAGCACGAAAACAACAAACAATTTGAATCAAACCACAAAACTTTTTGTCTTGCCAAAGAACATTTCAAGAACAATGAAGAACATCATGAACATCCACTTAAAAAGAACTCCTGAACATTTTCGTAAAAACACTTCAAAATAAGTTAAACTTTGGGAAATAACATATTACCATAATAGGGCACTTAGGGTTCCAATTATCACATTAAAACCATTTAACAAGTCAAACAAGAACCCAAAATCAACGCTGGATTTGGCCGAATTTCCCAAAATTCATGGCAGTACACAGTTCCAAAATTCATGCTCATATGAACTACATCTACAACATTTGAGATGGCAAATTTTCCAACGAAATTACATTCAAACAAGCAAGAATAAATCTTGTAACAATTACAAGATTTAAATCACAAACTATCAATCACAAAACCGAGGATTCACCAATCCTACTAGACCTGGGCTACGTGCACTTGAAGGAAAGTGCCCGGATTCTTAGGGTTCTCCATTAAGCAACATCATTAAGCATGCATTTAACAATTAAAGGCGGAAACATGCTTCTATGCACTTAAAAGCAAACTCCAACTTGAAATTCAAAGCCTAGTAGATATGGTGAACCAGGGCCTCAAATCAAAACAAATTTTGAGTTGAAATCTTATACCTTTGTAGATTCCTCTTTGCCTAAGCAGGCTAATCACCCATGGAGAGGGCCTTCATTCCTTACTTGGATGATCATGGATGAATCAGTTCTCCAAGTTCCAAGAAGTAGAGGAACCCTACGAAGTCTCACACCAAGGAGGCCTTGATGAGAAGATGAGTGCCCTAGAGGAAGAGATTGCTAGCTATTTTCTGCAGGGGTATCTCTTTGAGAGAAGAGAGCTTTCACTCTCTCAATTCTCAAAAACCACTAAATTATGAAATGTTACAAAAGTTCCCTTTATAGCCTATTTCACGAAAATGTAGTAGCACCAAACTTTGCAATTATAGCAAGTTTGCAACACATATAAATGGCGGCCATATTGGGTTCTTTGGGATATGGGCCTAATCTGTATTAGCCATTAAGTTGTCCATACAGCAAGTCAATGGGCTTGGCGTTCGAAGCCCATTGGGCCTTGAAGCCCAAAACTAACCAGGTCTATAACGAGCAATGCGTTTGATTAATTAACATATTAATTAATCCTTGCCATAAATAATTAAACCATTTAATTATTCTTACTCATCTCCATCGTTTCATCAAACTCTACCTTACTCGGTGTACGATCCATTAGGTTCCTTTTAGCGAGCGGTGGAGGAGATTAGAACTCTTTCAATCTATTCCGGAGTGAAACATACTTTCAATTCTCCCTTAAATGATTATACACCTATAGGGCATCCACAAACCATAGTGACACCTGTGATTATGTCATGGCTACCCAAGAGCTAATCGAAGAGGTGGAGAACCTGTTCGGTTGGGATTGCAATGCAATACGGTCCTTATAATACAATACTCTGGACCACATTGTTTGGTTTGATAGTTTATTCATGTCTACTATCAATGTGATTCCATTACTTATATGATTACATTGAATATGATTTGGAGACGACTTCCTAAATCACTATTCATACTCCATGAGAAGATTTTTAATCATATCTTAGAAATATTCTCCCTCAAGCAGTTTGAAGGTTAGAGATCCCTTGTTGCGCATTCATGCCTCCATGGCTAAGTAAACAACTTGACTATGCGTGGACACCTCGGTTGGGGTGACTTTGTGCGCAATCAAGATCAAGGACCTCACCAGGAACAGCTGTGATGCCTCGGGTCAAAGGACTAATTTGCATTATCCCGACTATAGTTCTCATGTGACATGATCATGAAAATAATCGTTGATCGTCGATGGACTCATTCCTTATTGAGCACCTACATGCTTGTCTTGGTGTGATTACACCAATGACTCGAGACTAGTCACTCTCCCCGAGAAGACATAACATGTCTTACAGTCTTAGCAATTTGTCAATGCCCAATTGGCAATCCTATTCATCGAGAACGTTTAGGATATGTCTATGATGATCGAATGGTCTCATGAACCTAACTTATTTAGATTACATTCTACTAAGCACATATTCCTTGGACTTATTGTTTAAGCATATAACATTTATATGGAGACTACTATAAGCAATAATCTATACTAACATTTAAACTAAATTAGTTTAACATTTTGAAATAATAAAGCCAAAAGGAAATATCATCATATGATTGGTTTTAGGGCACATTTTCCAACAACCAAGATCTCCCAACTAACTCAGCGATTCTCAATTAGCATTCCTAATAAACCATGGGTTGGAAAATATCTGTTAACCTTTTAATTTAACCTAACCATTTATGATCGGCTAATCCTAAATTAAATGCCTCGTTTTCTAGAATTCGTGTTAAGCGTCATTTTCTGGCGCACTAACCATGTTTAATGCACTTGGTCCCACTAATCGTTACTTCTGAGAGCACGATCGGAAACCTGCATTTGACAATTTCTGGGTCGTACAAATTTGTCTTTATAACTGCGACCCCTGCACTAGTACCTTTCATCTTCAGACCACTCCCCTTTCCAAACTAACCTCTGCAACCCACTTCAGAGTTCATCTTTCAAACCTTTTCGCCTTATTTCTCACCTCTCAAATTCATCAATGGCCCCCAAAAGAGAACTCCAGTACATTTCTAGCGAGAAATTAGCAAAGCATAAGCAGAAATGGGTACAAGCCCTTGAGGCCTGTCCTCCTAACACTTATACAACTTCAACCCTAATTCCTTTCCAGGGTGCCTACACTATTGGCTCCTGCTGGCTGTCGCGTCGCCATTCGGCCGCTGATCAAGTAAACATGAAGTCCTGGGCCTGCCCCCCACCATATATACGTCATTTGGAGAAGACCTCCCGGCAGTTGGTGGAAAGGGGTTTCCCCTCCCCTTATGTTTACGGGGCTGAATCCGATCGACGGCATATGGATCTGACCTGGTCGGATTGGGTTGATTGGCTCGAGCCACATTTCGGTGATCAGTGGAGGAAAAACGACATCTACCACTTGATCGAGATGACGAAGATCCCACAAGAACCCGATCTTGCCTTGGTCTTCTCGGCAGCCATGTTCTGGAACACCACCACCAACACCTTCGATTTCAGGTGTGGCCCCATGTCCCCAACTATTTTGGACATGGCCCAACATTTTGGGCTTAGGCCATCGGGAAGGGTGGTGGACGTTACCGGCGACTGGAGCAACTCCTATAACCAATCTGTTAAGGTCAAGGAGGCAACCCGATTGCAGCTGCTAAAGGTGGAACCCGATAATGACTTCAACGAGCACCTTGCCTTCGGTCATTAACCCGGGTATTGTGCCAATCGGTTCGCCCAGGACCCTGCTTGGGAACATGTGTATTTCATAGTATATTTCCTGAGCAGGTTCTTTATCCCGAACGCATCCAAATGAGTCAAGGCGGAGTGGTTCCCGTTGGCCTCTGCCCTACATTCGTTCAACGATCTGGCTATGGGGCCGTTCGTCTTGGCTCATATTTATCATATGATGCACAAGATGACCTGTCCTAAGGCATTGTTCTTGAACTTTAATGGGTCGACGTGGATGCTCCAGATTTGGCTTCAGTGGTATTTCCCTTGCCTCAGGGCTCCAGACCTCAGCTTCAGCGGCGACACCGTCTCTGCAGTCCAGTTAAAGTCTTCAGCTACGATGAACTTTCTTTCAGCCGCCTACCTATATTATTTCTAGGAATGCAAGACGAGGACTATCGAGGAATGAGAGCTTTCTGCCACTAGAACCTATCCCTGGTTTGCAGATAGGTCATTCCTTGAGGACTGGGGAGTGACCCGACCTTTGCCTAGCATTTCTTTAGCTGCCTCTATCCCAAGGATCTTTCCTGGGGCGTGGGTCATGCATCCCGACACACCCACGGGGTCGAGGTCTATCACTCCAATTTTTTGTGTCGCCAGTTTGGTCTTCTTCAGACCATTCTGGAGCCGTTGCATTCGAGCCTAAATGGAGCAACCTCATTTCGGGTTAAGAAGCCATCGGATGCCCAGGTGGCTGAGGCGAGAAGGGGCCTATTCGTGGTGTAAAGGGCTTGGCACAAACCTGACACCTTTAACTTCTAGTGCACTTAAGAGTTTGCCTCTTGGTGGGAGACCCAGTTTCTGGAGTGATTTCAAGAGGATCCCTTCCAAGCGAACGTCAGACTCTTTAGGCAATTTGACATTAGAGGTCTTATGGATGCTGAGCTTCACAAGACCTTTGCTCGGGTACTGGGCATAAAGAACAAGAAAGTACTTATTGGTAAGCCCCTGTCCCTTTGTCCTCGGGTTAGTCCTTGCCTCATCCCTTTATCGGGATGATTCTTGACTCCCTTCTGACCCTTTTCTTGTGTTCATTTTGCAGTTGGCTTGGAGCCTCATGATAGTCATGATACTAGGGCCCTCTTTGGAGATGATAGCGAAGAGGAGGTTCAGCAGCCTATTATGCCCCATGTTGGTCCATCCCGGCCATCCAGGAAGGGCAAGGAGAAGGCTGATGAGGCCAGGACCAAAAGCAGGGAAGACCGGCCCTCGGCTCCAATTTATCATTCTCCACAAAAGGAATCCAAGGAGCCGTCTCCGGCTCTTACTCCAGTATCCCCTACTGTCGAGACTCCTACAACTGCAGTCACTTCTCCCTCCAGTAAGTCTTTCTCTCTCTAAAAACCATCCTTGGTTTCCCTGGAGCTCAATACTAACCCCCGATGATCACTTTTGGCCTTTCAGATAGGCCTTAGAAACGAAGAGCTATTGGAGATGAAGATGAAGATGAAGAAAAAGACCCTGCCCCTAAGGGGCCAACTTCTCAGGTGGTGGTTCAAACCTTCTGAGGGGTACATGAATTCGATCAGCCTTTCCTTTGTTTTTGAACTAATATGTTCCTTTCTGATGCAGGCTGAATCCTTTCCCGACCCCTTCGTGGCTTCCGAGGCAGGCCAATCAGCCAGACCCTTCCTTATAGGGCGGTTTAGGGACATAGACACCAATGTCCTTACTCCGTTGGCTGTAATGAGGCCTTGTCCCAGCTCTGTCCCCTCCTTGGAAGAAATGATCCGGGATTCAGACAGGAGGGTTGAGATCCTGGGTGAGCTGTATAGGAACCAACCTGCCGAGGCGCCTGTGGTTGGGTCTATCATTCCTGATTTCATATCTCAAAAGAAGAGGATGAAGAAGAAGAACTACAGGGAAGCCTCGACGAAAGAGGTAACAACTAATCCGATGATCATTCATACATACATCTTCCCTGTATCTCGTTAGTTAACAATCATCGGGTTGCTGACTTGTTTGCTTCTTAGGTTCCTGCTGAGTCCCATGCTTGGGCCACACCTCCTTCTCTACCACCAAAGGTACCCGTGGTCCCCGTGGAGGAAGAATCTGCTATTCCTTTAAGTACACGAGTTTCCATTGGTGACGAACAGGTTGCTTCACCTTCTAGCCCTGTGGAGCAACCCGATGCTCAGGCAACAGCCTCTGGTGGAGCAGCAAAGACTTTGGTTATCTCTACCATCAGTGGTCGAGATGACCAAACTTCTCGTGAGCCGGAGCACGCTGGAGAGGTAAACAGATGTTACTTTAAATAATTTTTTCCAATTTTAATATGTATGGTCTTTAGTGGCTTTAACTTCTATTGGTTTTCTTGTCAAGTTGGACCCTTTCCTACTGCCACAAGTGCAGCTGCTGTGCTAACGTCATTCGAAGAGCTTCGAACTGCTGAGGTAGCAGAGCCATCAGTGGCTGCTCCTCAAGAAACTCCAACCTCTGGGTCCAGACCTTCCATTCTCCTTAGACTGGCCCAGCTGAAGCAGATGAGCAGCGATCCTCCACCCAAGACTCACTAGAGAGATATCGAGGATGCAAAAAATCGGGTGATGTCTTGGATTGGCCAGATCCGGTTCAAGAAATTTGAGATGCCATCGGTCTTCTGGCGAGAGTCGGGTTGCTTCCCTAGGCTGATCACAGCAGTTTCCTCTCCTGGTTGACCATCATTGGTCAAGCTCATCGGGATCTTAAGGAAGCTCGAGCTTTCATTAGCTCATACTCTGATAATTCTTCCTTGCTCCGATCCTCGATGGAAGACTGTTATGAGATTAGTGACAAGCTGTCCAGTGTATCGGACAGGATTGAAGCCATATTGGCAGAACTCGCGCGTTTGAAGCCTGAACAATCAGATCTGGAGGAACTTTTGAAGGTTAAGCTTGATGCTGTTGCCCCTCTCCAGGCTCAAACTCAACTGATGGCCGCCCAAATGAAGGAGAAGAGTAGCGAGGTTAAGATGCCAATGACGTTAGAGGCTATGATCAGGGCTGCATTTGATCAATGTAAATTTTTGTACAATCATTAGAATATGAATTTCCTGTAATTTAGTCTGCTTCTAGGTTGTCTGAACGATTTCTCTCTTGTAATAAAACAAGTTCGTTTCCTGTTTATATTCGCACCAAGCCCCTGGAAAGCAACTTCTTATTTTTACAGACTCTATGATTCCAAATAAATATCTCTAACATCCTATAGAGTTGGGAAATACTTTTTCAAGAACTTCCCATTTATGGAATGTTGTTGTTGAACTTCTTCCACTGATCTCAGCGTGTATGCCCCTTTCCCGATCACTCGATCAATCAAGAAGTGTCCTTCCCAAGTTGGACTCCACTTCCCGAATCCCTTGATTTGAGTCCCAAATGGTAGGATAGCCTTCTATACCAGCTCATCGGGTTGGAAAGTCTTCCCTTTAACCTTCTTGTTGTACGCCCTAGCCACCGATTGCTTGTCTGCCAGAATTTTATTCAAGGCTTCGAGCCGGACCTCATCCACATTTTCTACCTCTTGGTACATGGCCTATAAGTACTCATCTGAGTGTAAACCATATTGGTTCTGAACTCTCAGAGACATTACATTAATTTTCATAGGTAGCACTGCGTCTTGCCCGTAAGTTAGAGCAAACGGTGTGGTCCATGTACTAGACCTTTTAGAGGTCCGATAGACCCACAAAGTGTCCCTAACTTCTCATGTCATTTCCTTGGTTAGAGTACTTTCTGATGTGCTCCAACGATGACACCGATGAATCTTCCCCATTGAAAGTGGGGAAGTTAGGGACCTTAAAGTTCATCGGGAAGGGGTTTAGTTCGTCAATGTAGGTCGGATAAGGCTTTTGATATACCGGCCTTTGATTGACAGCCACTTTTGGCCTTGCCCCTCGGAGAACTAGCCGTCTCAGTTCGACCATCTCATTCCTCAACCCAGCATTGTCGCCATCTTCTGGCAATAATATCAGATCGAGATCTTCTAGAGAATAATGGAGGGCCCTCTGACTTCCGTCTGAGCTTTGTTTTAAGTCGGGGCTTCTCCAAATATTGGGATTGAAACCTCCCCTTCTAGCCATATATGGATTTTGGGGCTGTGTTCTCCCCTATCCTGCTCTTGGATTGAATGCAGGTCTTCCTCTCTGAGCAAATCCTCCAGGAAATCTCTCAGGTTCTGTCTTTTTAGGAATATACTTCCCTGGCTTTCCCTTCGGAACACTAGTGGTTGCTCCGTCTGCGGAGTTGAGAAATAAGCTATCTCCTGCCATCAGGGAAGTGTTTGGCACCTCCAGCCTCTCTTCCGATGAGAGATCATGTATCATCGGATTAGGGGTGACGAAACCCTTGCTTCCTTCCTCCATCTTGCCTTTGAGAGGACGATTCTCCATCGGAAGGACGAATGGTTTGAATGATTCCATTCTGCCCAAGTTCAACACAGGTTTCTCAGATGATTCTTTAAAAGGAAGGAGAACCCTTGATCGATCTTGTTCCGGACATTATTGGAACATGTGCACAGGTTTCTGATGTCTGTCCTCTTGTCCAGAGCTATCCTCTCCATAGATTTCATCATCTAAATCATGGTGGACTGCAATTCCTCACTTCTGCCCTTAGGTGTTTGGATGGAGGCCTGGGTCTCAGATGAAGTTCGACCCATATCAGCAGGGGTAGATGTAGAATCTTTTCCCGCCATTGTATGAAGCTGTGTGTGGAAAAATTCGCTTCTTCTTCTCCCTCTCCCTCTTTTATGCTTGGGCATAAACAGTAAGAAAGAATATCCCACTGGGCGTGCCAAAAATATGTTCGCAGGCCTTTTGCAGAAAGCAGGCCAGAAGCACACGAGTCGGCTCGACCGCTGGTTCGAGCCTTTCTATTGGCGTTTGCTCCAACAAGCTTCACTCCTATCCCTTCGGAGGGATGCTTGTGAGGCCTTCTGTTGTATAGTTTTTGTCAGGCGTGCCACTATTGGCTTCTGCCAATAGAAAGATGTAATATGTATTAGGTACTTGCGCCACAAGTAATAAAACTTCCGTTCATCGGATTGGGCGACTTAGTTAAATAAGTGCAGTTAGGTTCTTTTTTATTGCCTTGCTTGTTAAGGACTTTATTCTCTCTCGATGCTTATACCAGAGATTGCTTGAGATGGGATTTTGTTATAAACTGGTTATAGCCAAAATGTTCCACGCTCGCGCATATACAAAAGTAAAGACGATAATTAAAGACGGAATGTAAAGACTGTAATTGAAGTGCTTGAAAGTAAAGACTTGTAAGTAAAAAACAATAAGTAAAAAACAGTAAGTAAGAGCTGATAACGAAAGACTTTAAGCAAAAAGATCAATGTTATTACATTTTAAATTCGTCACAGACTGAACAAACGTCCATCGGATTGGGTTTTGTTCCATTGGGATGGTTTTCTGTTCTATCGGGATGGTTTTTAAAGCTGGTTCCTAAGGGAAACAATCAAAGACCCTCTGGCCTAAGATTCTCAATCGATACTATCGCCAATTTGGTTGGATAGCAGAGCTAAATTCACTACTCCTCGGGGGAGTTAGGATATACGATCCTAGGTTGCTGGTCTCTGGCTTCTCGAAGTCGCTGACTACACAGGTAGTGCGAATGAGAGCAGCAGATAGAGATGAAAATCTTTATCTGTGAAAGTGGTTCGAGGGATTTCCTCAGAGGTTTCTTTTTGAACGTGTGAGTTTTGTTTTTGATTTGGTTGAGTGTCCTTATCTTTGAATCATCTCCTTGTTTATATAGACCAGGCAGGGAGCCCACGTCATAGCCGTCACTTCTCTCTGCCACCGTCTTTGAAGACTCAGTGAGGTAAGGCTTAATCTGTAAGGTATGGGTAATATCCCTGATCAGCCTATTCCCACTGAGAAAAGGTTCTTTATTCATAATCTGATTCCCTTCAAATCGTCTAATGCTTTGCATTAAATGCCGTCAGTGGAAGACTATTCAGACTTCCTTCATTTCTGTCCATTGGCCTAGGTTGGGCCGTTTATTTCTTAGGCTCAACCCATTACCAAACTTAAGTTATGACCCAATGGATATTTTTCAGTGTAAACACTAGTACTGACTGCTTAGGAAATTAGGAGGAACGTCGAAGTTATCCACAACCAAACAAGAAAAAAAAAGTGTCCCTCGTTGTACTGATTGAATTTTAAAACATTTCTTGCGATTCCAGAGTTCTAATTAATGTTTATTTCATTTGTAGAGACTTATCAAATGGAGAAATTTTGTGTGCACATTGAAACATTTATCACGTATATTTTTTCAGGTCTTATAATACGAGCGGGTGATAGCTAGGATTGATATGTCCCATCTATATATGCTATACTAAATAAAAAGAAAACCAACACACGTTATATTTGAGTGAGATTAATCATAACACCAGCAAGATTATAGAGAAATATAAAGACACGAACAGAGAATGAATTCTTACAACGAAGACCTACTATTTATAGGCAATTAAGCTTAACTATTAAGCAACCTAACTAACACGCCATCTCAGCATCACTAACAGCTGGTGTGGATAAATTACAAAAGCTGACATGTCAAGGCTTACTTAGTAAATAATTAAAATACTAGGTGTTTCGAGTACAGTTTACTACTCCAAATGAAAGCAAGAGAAAATGGTTAACGGTCATAAAGTAAAAGAGAGAACATTAGTGAGGAAAAGTGCATATATATTCAGAAAGGGTTTTTATCACAAATAGTTCTTTATTTTTTTACCAACTCATCAGTTTGGTTTTTTTTTATTTCGAACTTATTAATTTTGTTATTTATCTATTGTCTCACTCATCAGTGTAATCCTTATTGTTAAATTCTGTTAAAATTTATGTTAGAGTGTTTGTGTGGCACGTGGATGGGACCTACAAGGCGAATTATATAATTATATTATGCTTGAATTATTTAAGGAATCCAAATATTATAATTCATTTCAGTTTTTAAGGACTATAAGAAGAAAAAGTTAAGGCTGCGTTGGCTGTTGGTTTCGTAAGCTAGGGTTTGAGCTGCTGCTTCTTCTGGGGGTTTGGTTTCTCGTCGTCATCATCCTCCCAAGCTCACTCGTCAAAAATTAAATAGGATTGAAAGAAAGAGGAGAGTACTAAGAACCTATAATAATATCAGGTTCAGATATTTGCAATTGCAATTGATTGTGCTTTGAAATGGCTCTGCAACATGCCACGACACTTCCCTTAGTTCCCTATCTCTTCTCTTCACCAAATAAAATGTTAAGAAACAGAAATAATACCCAGCCCCACCCATCTTTGCCACCATTCCACCACCAGGCACCCTCTCGGCTCTCTCACTCAAGTTATCAGTCTCTCGACTCACCGCCCTTTGCAAGTTTTGTGGTTTTTACAGTGCATCAATGGCTGCAGCACTACCCCACCGTCCCTCCCACCCAAACCACAAATCACCAACCCTAGATTTCCCTATACCCCACCCTACATCTCTCTCTCTTCCTTGCCGCTCTGTCCCACCATCACCTTCCACCCAAACCAATAATCACCCACCCCAGATTTCCCCAATCCCCCGCCTCTTGCACTCTTGTTTATTTTTTATTTTTAGCTATTATTTGGTTCCTTTTTTGGTTTAATTTGTAGATATTTTTAAATTGAAATGAATTTAAATTTTGGATTTTTTAAATAATCGACGTGGCATAATGTAATTTGCCTTGTGGGTCTCACTCATATGCCACACAAGCATCCTAACATAAATTTTAACATAATTTAACGATAAAGACTATATTGATGAGTGAGACAATAAATAAGGGACGAAATTGATGAGTTTGAAACATAAAAGATCAAATTAATGAGTTGGTAAAAGATAAAGGACCATTTTTGATAAAAACCTATTCAGAAAAGAAGAACCGAAGAAGCAAAAGAAGGCAGTACAAATTTAAGTTCAGTGAAATGCAATTTTAGCATTAGAAGAAGCCCAAGAAAATCCCATCATTTGTGACCTAATCTTTTGTCGCTGGAGAGAATATCTAGCTTTGCAGTGTCCAGTGCACAGAATCATTTCTTCCAAGGCCTTTCCATGCTTCAGCAAGAACTTTGCTAGACCAACTTCATTCTCGTACTCTAAAAAGCCATGGATCTTTACCACCTTAAGGTTTTGTAGGAAGGGCTTCAAGGTTTGGGTTTGAGATTCCCAGTACTTTTCTTCCTCCGAGTTGGACATTTCCCACATATCCTTATTCCATTGCTGGATATGCATACAAATGAGAAACTAAATTAAATTGATCAAGAACATAATTAAAAAAATACATAAACTAAACTAATCTCATTTGTAATACTTACTCTCCTTACAATCTTGTAATCATTTATAATATTGAGAATCAGAGTGTGCAGCATGGGAGAGCTCTTGAATATGCACGCCAATCCAGGGACATTATTCTTGTTGAAACACGTATGCAACTCCAAAGATTTGAGATTGTTAAATGGATTTAGATAAACTGCAAAATAATTACTGTTTGATAGAATCTGCAAACAACAAAAGACTAACCATATAAGTCATGCCCCTCACTGAAAATGCCACCGAGACTGATGACCATATAAAGTTAACAATGTCACACACGCATTTACAAGATAAAGTTCTCTTGTGAAACTTATGTTACCAAATTATGAATCTAAACCACACATTCAAAGAAGAACTAATATGATTAATGGTTTAGATTTAGAATAGTCTTCCCGCTTATGTTATCGGACTATCAACCTGAACTTCATACTTGTTAATGCTAACATAACTTTGAAACATCTGGCAAAAGAACGTTACTTAAATTAAATACCTCAATGCATTGGCTTTCAAGTTTCAAGCAATGCGCATGAGAGAGTCCCATAAAAAGATTGGACACACTCTGAAGCTTTGCCACACTAATATCTTCACGGACAAGAAAGAAACCAACGTAAGCCTCATGCAGAGAATTCAAATTCTCTAGAGAACAACTATCAGTAATAGCATTATGCTCCCAAAGAATAATTCTAAGTCTCGGTGCATTAATCTTCACCCAACTCTTAACAACATAAACATCAAAACAGCTCCCAATTTTCAACCTCTCCAATTTCCCACCCGAAACATCCAACCCTTGAAGCTGAAAACAGTTTTCCAAGGTCAAATCCTCAAGAGCCCGGCACCCAACCAGAAGGTATTTCAACCCGAAACAGGCATCCAGGCTCAGTTTCTTGAGCATAGGGAAAGAAGAGTCGGTGAACATATCCAACAGAGAAGGCTGGTTGTTTAAAATAATGCGCGAAAGTGACAATGATTGGAGGGATTTAAATCCACTGGTCATCACAGATGAAGGGGGCAATCTGAAACCAGGGTCAAGAGATTTCAATTTGAAAACTCGTAAAGACTCACTGGCAATGACACATCTAGGGAAGTTGAAATAATCCTCGGTGGCTACATCCACGTCCAGCTCCTGTACATTGCGCCGGATGGCGAGGCGGATCAAGCCATTGAGGCGAGAGAAACTCAACCGAGAACGAAATCTGAGGATCCGAATACCGGAATGCTTGTCGCGGAGGGTTAGGACTTGCCTTATGAAGTCGGCTTCTTTAGAATTTTGAGAGTTTGACTTTGATGATGAATGCGATCTTCCGGTGGTGGTGGAGGAGATTTTGATATTCGGGTTTAAGGTGGTGAAGTCTAGGTCAGGGAATGAGGACCATACATTACGCCACCGTTTTGATAAGACGCTGGTTTGGGCGACGGTTTTGATGGGTAGGAGGAAGAGGATGTGGTGGAGAATGGCGTCCGGGAGGTCACTGATACGGTCAATGCTTCTGCTGCTCTTGTCATCGTCGATTTGATCGTTTTGGTTGTAGAAAATGAGAAGCTTTCTTTTCTTTGCTGCAGATCTTGTTTCCATTGTGATGCGGCCAATACTTGTGCTTCTACTACTATTGTCGTCATCGATTTGATCATTTTGGTTGTAGAAGATCAGAAGCTTTCTTTTCTTGCCAGCAGATCTTGTTTCCATTGTGATGATGATTTTTTGGGTTTGATCTGGTTTTTACTGGTTTGTGTTGAGAGAATGAGTTACGTACTTTAGGGTTTGAATGGTTCAAAGATTCAGTGAGGTGAGAACGGGAACAGCGTTTGAGTTTGTTTCAAACTATCCCTACTTACATTAAGTTAACTACATTTTATGGTTTTTAAAATAGGCTATGAAATTTTTAATTTTCTTATAATGCAGAGTATTGAAATTGTATCAATTTGTGTCTTCGATTGGATTGATTGTATGATAATTTAATAGATAGATAACGTGGTGAGCTTCAGACTCTTATATGGGCTAATGTATAAGTCATATTTGCACCATATTGACAAAAAAAAAATCATCAATTTAATACAATTTAAAAACCTTATGGTGCAATTTGAAAAAATTCAAAAAGTCATGGCTCATTTTAAAAACCATAAAATAAAAATAAAAATAAAAACATAAAATGAGGAAAAAACAGTAACCATCTATACTAAGATAATTCTATTTGTCAACCAAAAAGGTCAAATAAAAAATCAAGGCATTATAGTAATTCAATTATATTTTGTCACTCACTTTCTTTCTGTCGCTTCCTACTTAATTTTTCTCCTTATAAGAGCAATTCCACCTGTTAGAGGAGGGCGAAGGCAAGGGCAATGGCATGTGATTGCTACTCTAAAACAGTACTTGCCTTGGTGCAACTCTACCCATTAAGCAAGAGTAAAGGCTATTACTATTCACAAATATATTTTTTCACTTTTTAAATACATATTAAAATGAAATACGACCCTACAAATTGTTTAAATAATCTTTGTGAACACTATTCACACGAACCTCAATTAAAACATGAAATTGCAAATAATTTTTTTATTTTAAAAAAGTATGTTTTTCAATTTTTTTTTCTGATTTTTTATTAATTTTTCTTTAAAACATTTTTACTAATTTTTTTAATAAATTTTAAGTCAGAATTAATTATGGCCATTGGATACAAATCAATTTGAAATCCAATGACCCATAACACGCCACATGTACTCCACTAGGGAGATTTTAGAGTTGAACCACCAGGGGGCCCACAACAACATAAGCTATCGGCTCACTCGGCCAAATTCTACGTGTATTGCATACGCTAAAGATAAAAAAAAAGGGTAACGTGATTGACGTCCTGCTGATGTCAACCTCGCCAACAGGCACAAGGTAGGGCAAATGTTGCTTGGACTTAGAGTAAGGAGTGGCTTGATCCACCACTTGCACTCCTCTATTTGGGCCGCTGGAGCTGGTTTTTGGGGGTGGAGGGCATCTTGCCTTTGCCCTCGTTACACCGGTGGAATTGCTCTAATCTACTGCAATAACTTCATTCAAAGCACATGCATAGCATGTGTGAAAGTTGCTAGTAATTATTAAGAAAAGAGAGTTGGTGATTTTTAGCAAGTTTCAAAACTATTTCTACTTAAATCAATAAAAATACTAGTGGAAGATAAGTTTTAAGAACAAAAGCTTATGATGCAGTATAGAAGAATGCCACAGAAATAAATTTTACGAATTATATGTAGATTATTCTAAACTGATTAAAAATCTTCTAGTATATTCGGAAGAAGACGCCGAACCCTATGTTAGAGGTTAGCCAAACCAGGGCCGAACCTCACCCAACATGTTTGATTTTTCTTTCAATCTGTTTTTGAAAACCGCCACTGCTAAAATTAAGTACTTTTGGAGCCTTAAACATGCTCACAACCAAAATTTCAATGAAAAAGCTCATCTTTGTTAAATATATTGAAACCTCCAGAGATACTTCTCATTGCAATGGTCTTACGTTTGAAGCCCCAGATCTTTCTCATTGCAATAATCTCACGTATATGAGTTGGGGTGGGTGTGGTGTGTGTTGGGTTTACTAACAAAATTACCTAGTAAAATGTAGATTGGGTTATAAGGAGGGTAGTTTTGGAATATGGTTAGGTGTACTTATTAATATTAACATTTTATTATAAATTGTCGGGTTCAAATATCAAATTGGGTGAACTTAACTAAAAATTAGGTGTCAATAATGCTATCATTTAGAAAATTAATGTTCTATTTTCATGGGAGACTATGCGAAATTTTCGGTAGAAGTCAATCTTTAAATGGATATCGTGAAACAAGAGTTAAAAGTGCTTCAAACTAGCAGACTCAACATGTGATGAGTTATACTCCTCGGGACTAGAAACTAGGGGTGGATAATAAACATATTGATGATACCCTAGCTTGTGACAATCACGCCCACAAGGAGAATGCACCCATCTCTCAAATGATCATGTTTAGGATTTAAGGTTAAGAGTTTAGGTTTCAACTTTTGACGAAGAAGAATATCACCACGTTTAGGCAATATATATAGGAAGGGTCTCAAAGTTTGAGCTTGAGTTTCCAATGGTTGCTCTTCATGAGTACATAGTTGGCATTGTCAAATGTTCCATCTCTAAATTAAAAACAGAAACCTATCTTTTGCTGATCAAGAAATTTCGCAAGCGGTATCTCAACTGGCACTGATGTAGGGCAATGGAGCGCGAACCATGAAGAAGTTGAGTATTGGACAAGAAGCCCATAAATAGCTCCATCTTTGTATGGATTTGACGGTTAAGGATGAGAAGCACAGAGTATGTGAGTCTGTAGTTCGAGTGAGGCTGGTGTTGGAAGAGATTCGGGCAATCGGATTGAGTTTGGTGAAGTTGAGGTAGGGAATGAGGACCACAGACAACACTACCGTGTTGACGGGTAGAGGAAAATAGACGTGAGAAATTAGAAGCATTTCAATCAAATACCAATAATTTTTCGCACTGTAAGTTACTTGGAATAAACCCTCTACAACTATATTCAGGTAAAAATGCAATGCCAATATGTATGCAGTCACCCTCATCTCATATAGACATGAATATTACTCTATAGATACACAAAAAAACTGGGCATGATTGTAAAAACTTGCTACTGGTAACAAATGTCCAAGAAAGTTAATAATCTTCCATTCACAGTGCAGCTTTTTTTTTATTTAAAAAAAGAAGAAGAAGATATTTCATTAATTCCTCACATCAAAAGATACGACTTGGGCCTCGCTAAAACCACCCGAAGAAAACCACATGGGAAAAACAAGGGGTTAGGAAAAAGCAAAATCAAAGTCATTACATTAAGCACAGACCACTTCACAAGGCAGTTTGAATGATAAAACAGTTACCTATGAAGTAATAAGCTTTTCCTATCTTCACATGCTATCAAAAAGCTGACTACACCATTAGTTGGTACTTGTATCTAAAGTCACTTATATATGGTACCAAGAAATTAAGCAAGTCAAATACATGCACCTTCAACATGAAATATTGAAAAAAAAAAGCAGTACTTGGAGAAATCGATGAAATCTAACACCATGAGGAGCGCTTGGACTGGAGTTCAGTTAGCCCCTCGTGTACTGGAAAGGGCTGTCATTAGTATCTTGACATGAGGAGATGCCGGGCGAAATCCCTCTGTTAGACCAATTTTATCCTTCCAAGTATCTAGATTATTGGCATTACATTGCGCTACAACAAGAACCATTTCTTGCAAGCCTGTACCCTGTTCAAGCAAAAATCTTGTCATCTTAACTGCTCTCTCAAGTTCTTCTATACCTTCCCCAACATAAATCTTCACCACCTTTACATTACACAGGAATGACCTCAAAATTTGGGCTTGATTTTCCCAGTATTGCTCTTCAGTACAGTGAGCATTGTCCAACAAAATGTTGTTCCAGTTCGGGACCTAAGTTTTAGAAAAAATTAATTAATCAATCAGATAGTTGAACTGTAGAACTGTGCATAAATATATTATAGGACTATAGACGTACTGTTTAAAATATAAAAGCATATCGAATTACGCCAAGCCTTACCTCATTGGTTCTTTTAGGAGATACGAAAATTTTAAGAGTGTCGACAACAGGAGAGCTCTTGAATAAGCATACTAGCCCAGGTATGTCATATCTTTTCAAACCATAAGCAAAAATATTCAACGTCTTAAGTTTCATAAATGGAAATGGTAGACCGCCTTGGAAATATATGCTTGCTAAAACCTGCATAGATAAATATGCCAAATAAGTCCACAAAACATACTAATTAAGGAAATTTCCAGCACAAAATATATGAAAATGATAGAGATCAATATATATGTATGATCTAGATAGGTGGATCCATGAATTTCCTATCGGGAGGTCAACGTGCAAGCTGCATGACGAAGAACTTGATCTGTGTCGAACCATTTATACATGTCCTTTTTTATACAGATCATACAATAATATGCATTAATGCAGCCTTGCTGACAATGCCCTTTAATTTCTAGACCAAAAGTTTGGAGAAATATTTATCTTCCACTTAAATGCATATGTATACATCATGAAATGGATTAAGTAGTTATTCGTGGATGAACTGCACAATCTGAACTGTTGGTATAAAAACATATATGAAAAGTCCAAGTACAGATATATGTGGATATTTTCCATTGATGTTGGAAACGTTTATGGTGTGCCTGAAAGTAGTGGGAATGTATTTTTCGTCTACAAAGTACTGGGAGTGTATGTAAGTATTAAGAATTGTACAAAACTGTGGTTTCACTAGCATTATTCTTTTGTTTAAGTGGGAAAGTTCATTATTCAATTTTAATAATGTGTATTGTTGTATTATTAATCAACTTGTACAAGAGAGAGATATATATAGAGTGCTGCACAACAGGCTAAGATCCAATGGTTACAAGTCATGGACTTCACCCCTAATCTAAGCCATAATTTTCGGTCTTCGAACTAATTACAAGAAAGCCAATTGTAGCCCTAAATTAAGGGAACCACAGCCTCCTAAGATGAGTGTGTAGGTGGTTAACCAGAACCCTAACCCTAAGCTAGCTAAGGTGATGATAACAACCTACAACTCTCTTTCAATACTCCCTCTCAAGCTGGATCAAAGAGGTTCATTGATCCTAGCTTGAATAATAGACGTTCAAACTGAGCAGAAGCCAGTGATTTGGTGAAGATGTCTACTAGTTGATCCTGACTTTAAGTGTACATAGTTTCGACGACTTTGGATTGAACTTGATCACACACAAAATGGCAGTCCACTTCAATATGTTTGGTCCTTTCATGAAACACGGGATTGGAAGCAATATGCATAGCTGCTTGATTGTCACAGTGCAGGTGCATTGGCTTGTTGCATTCAAGGCCTAGGTCACAGATCATGCTCTTCAACCAGATGAGTTCACATGCTATGGCCGCCATTGTTCGATATTCTGCCTCCGCACTTGACCTGGCAACAACAGTTTGTTTTTTTCTTTCCCGTGTCATCAAGTTACCACTAATAAAAGTACAATAACAAGTTGTTGATTTTCTATCAAGGGCATTGCTGGCTCAATCTGCATTGGTGTATCTCATGATGTTAAATGACCATTGTTCTTCATAATGATGCCACGACCAATTGAACCTTTCAAATACCTTAGGATCCTCTTGACAACTTGAAGATGTTGACTTGTGGGTGCGTGCATAAATTGACTTATAAAGCTCACTGCATAAGTGATGTCTGGTCTTGTAATGGTGAGATAGATAAGCTTGCCAACAAGGCGTTGATAGGTACTAATATATGTAAGAGTTGGCCCATTGACGTCCAACTTGAGTTTGTTATCAAGAGAAGTACGTGCAAGCTTACAATCTTAAATTCCTTCAAGAAGATCAAGAACATTCTTTCGTTGGTTTAGGAAGAGCCCCTTGGAAGAGGTGGTCATTTCAATCACAAGAAAGTACTTCAAGACTCTAAGATTATGCAGAGAAAACTTGAGTAACTTGATCTCTTCTGAGTTGTCACTTGTGATGATTAGATCATCCACATACACAAGAACCAGTAACTTACCAGCCGTGCCACTTCGAACAAACAAGGAAGAGTTGACATTGCTTCTCTTGAAACCAGGAGCTAGAAAAACTGAACTCAATTTCGAGTATCAAGCTCAAGGAGATTGCTTCAGGCCATAAAGGGCTTTATGGAGCTTACATGTCATACCAGGCTCACTTTCTTGTGGATGGCCAAGAGGCAACGTCAGGAACACTTCTTCTTCAAGATCACCATGCAAGAAGATGTTTTTAACATCCATTTGGTAGAGTGGTCATGCCTGATTCACAGCGATTGACAACAAAACTCTAACTGTCTTCATTTTTGCAACAGGAGCAAATGTCTCCTTATAATCCACACAAAATATTTGAGTGAAACCACGTGCAACCAGTCTAGCCTCATATCATTCCACTAATTCATCTAAGTTGAACTTAATTTTGTAAATCCACTTGTTTCCCACTACTTTCTTTCCTTTGAGAAGCTTAACCACACTCTATATATTATTATCATTCAACGCCTGGAGTTCATCTTGTATGGCTTTCTTCCAGGCATGCAACAAACTTGCTTCATGAAAGTTGCGTGGTTCAGATTCACTCGATATTTGACTAAGGAATGAACTATGCGACGAGGACATTTTGTCGCAGTTGACAAACTAAGAAAGAAGATACCTTGAAGCATATTTAGTCACATTTTTTAAATTGTGCTGGTGGAAGTCTATCACAATGAGGGTTTCTTCGAGGTTCTGGAACAACTTCAGGTGAATCCTGATGAGATTCTTGAGTATTAGATTCCTCTTATGCAACTTTGTTGTTTTCAAGTTCCATAATAGTATGATCGGGGTTAGGGACACTTTCAATGATCTCTCCTGGTATTGGTACAAGAAATGACTCAAAAAATTGCTCCCCCTTGTTGACCATTCTCTGATGACTTGAGAAAGAAACTTTGAGACTCATCAAACTTGACATCTCTTGAGACAAACAACTTCCTAGTGCTAAGATTGTAGCACTTATACCCCTTTTATGTGAATGAGCACCCCAGAAACACACACTTAGTAGCTCTAGGGTCTAACTTGTCTTTATGGATGGATTCATTGGATTGAACATGTACAAAACAAGTACATCCAAACAGCTGGAGATAACATATGTCTATCTTCCTTCCTTTCAAGACTTCATATGAAGATTTGAAGTTTAGCACGCTACTTGGTAGCCTGTTGATAATATATGATGCAGTGACAAGGCCTTAAGACCATAATTGTTTTGGTACATTTGTTTAAAACATCAATGATGTAGCCATCTCAAGGAGATCTCTATTTTTCCTCTAGGCAATTCCATTTTGCTATGGAGTTCCTACATAACTAGTTTGATGGATAATACCATGTATGCAGACGTATTCAGTCAAGTTTTTAGATGTATATTCAGTGTCATTGTCTGACCTAAGAATGCAAATTTTTGATGAAAAATGATTGACAACAAGGTTATGGAAATCCTTGAAAGCATTAAAAACTTCACACTTAGGCTTCAAAAGGTACAACCATGTTGTTCTTGAGAAATCATCCACAAAAGTTACATAAAAACAATAACCATCAAAAGATTCTGAGGGGGCTAGTCCCCATACATCTGAGTGCACCATTTCAAATGACTTAGTAGCTCTATAATGAGATGATTGAAAGGAAAGTCTAGTAAACTTAGACAAATGACATGTTGCACACTCATGTGAGGAGACTTTACAAAAATTGGGAACAAGGTAGACAAAACTTGTGCAGAAGGATGAGCAAGGCGTTGGTGCCACAAAAGCTGCTTTTGAACTGACTTGGAACTAGCTTGAAAACATTTTGGAACCGTTGACTCCTTTGACAGGTAGTGCAAACCATTCAGAAAAAAAAAAAAACCTTCGCCAACCGTCTTCTTGGTGACTCGATCTTGAAACACAACAGTATGAGGAGAAAAAAATAACTAAACAATCCAAGGATTTTGTTATTTATCTAACGGACAAGAGTTGAAATTGAAAGCATGACACAAATAACGCAGAAGACTCAATATTCTTCGACATGAGATTGATTTTCCTCTACCGACTACAGGAACTCCCAACCTATTAGCAATAAAAATATATGATGGTTGTGAGAGTTTTTTGAAGTCATGCAAGTTAGTGGATTTATTTGTCAAATGATCAGAGGCACTTGAATCTACAATCCAAAAATCATGTGAATTACTGACATTTAAGGTTATGAAAACACTCATAATACCTGGTATATCTTCTGGGGTTGTCAAGTTAGAGTCTACCAAGAAACTAGCAAATTTACCAAGTAATGCAGTCGAGTTTCCAGTTGTCTGTTCACTGGCTTTCTCATTTTTCCTTTGAAGGTATGCAGCAAATTCATTGATCAAGGTAACTAGATTTGACGTAAAGTTCATCATACCTTCAGTCAGTGGTTCAGAGGTTGAGGAGGTGGTGAGATTGGCTCTGGGACCGGAATGATAAGGGCCCTTGTGTGTGGTGCTCCTTGATCACTTAGATTCCTTTGTTCTTTATCAAACTTTAGCTTTAATTTTGGATGCAATATCCAATACTTATCCCTTGTATGACCGATTCTTTCTCGCCCAATACTTTAACAATATGAACATTTAAGATTAGGTCTCTTACCCGTGTACATCTTGTCACTAGGAGCTCTTTTGTTTACTGTAAAAGCCCTAGCTTCTGAACCACCAACCTTTATCTCCACATTCATGACTTTGCGACGTGTTTCTTCTCGTTGAATAGCATTGCATATTGTTGCAAATGATGGAAATTCAGGATTCATCAGGAGGTGACTTCTGAGATCTTTATATTCAAACCTTAAGCTTGCTAGTAGTTGAAACACCTTGTCTTCATCTGCTCTCTTTAGTAATATCTTGGCATCAGTGGTGTGAGGTCTGTACATGTCGATCTCATTCCACATCATCTTCAATTTGCCAAGATGTTGAACAAATAAATTATCTCATTGTTGCATGCTTGCAAGGTCTTTCTTTAGCTAAAACACTCAAGCCACGTTATTTTGGTTACCATACATATCTTTAACATCATTCCAAAGGAGATGGGATGACTCTGAATCACTGAATATTTCTGTGATTTTGGTCTCCATAGAGTTGAGAAGTCATGACATGACCAGTTGGTCTTTGGACAACCAAGTTTCATAATTTGGAGAAGAAACATATGGAGCTTCACTTTTTCCATTGATGAAGTTAAGCTTCGATCTACCACCCGGGTCAAGAGAGATGACTCTTGATCATGGAAGGCAATTGAACTCGTTTAGTAACACTGAACTACTTAGATGTTGATTTGGGTTGCCATTAGCTTCAGATGTGGTTGAAAAAGGGACAATTTGAGAGCTTTCAACTTCTGTGTTGAAAGGCTTTTCTTTTGCCATTTTAGCAAAGAAGAAACGAAGAACGAAAGAAGGAACATATATGCAGAGACATGTCCAGTTATGGTTTCTGCTTTGATACCATATTGAATTTTAATAATGTTTATTGTTGTATTATTAATCAAATTGTACAATACAGAAAAATATATATAGAGGGTTGCACAACAAGCTAAGATCCAATGGTTACAAGCCATGGATTTCACCCCTAATCTAAGCCCTAATTTTCAATCTTGACACTAATTACAAGAAAGCCAACTGTAGCCCTAAATTAAGGGAACCACAGCCGCCTAAGATGAGTG
Organism: Gillenia trifoliata; assembly: GCA_018257905.1. NCBI lineage: Eukaryota > Viridiplantae > Streptophyta > Magnoliopsida > Rosales > Rosaceae > Gillenia > Gillenia trifoliata. The sequence goes on from CM031082.1 coordinate 7,266,759, forward strand.
TGTAGGTGGTTAACCATAACCCCAACCCTAAGCTAGCTAAGATGATGATAACAATTTACAACTCTTTCAATATTCATTCAACGATGAAATGCAGTTGGTCCCCAGAAATCTTACATCGTACTATTTCCTATCTTACTATTCTTCATGTATGGGCGGAGGGAGCATATATAGGCCAATGAGGCATGTGCCCCTCTCATCCGGCCTTTTTATTTGGAAAATTTATGTTAATCTTGTTAAAGTATTTACAAATCTCTTATAGAATTCTTAAGTGCTCCTCCCTCCTCCCCTCTTTTTTTGGTTTGTTTTATGTTTGTTAGATTATTAATTTAACAAGTAAAGAAAATATTATAGAAAGTGACAAAATTAGGAGTTCTTAATTTTCTGGCATGATATATTTGTCAAAGAAAGGGGATTGATTTTTTTTTTAATTTTCTGCCTCCGTCAATATGAGACCAATCTCAAGCCTCTATGTATGATTAATTATATCCTATCACACCATATAGCTTATATATAGATCCAATATCTCCCTTACTGTTAGTATAGGAGTGTATATATATATATGTGTGTGTGTATGCAAAATTAAGATATATTCTCCACTAGCCGATGATGTTGGGAAAAAGTTTATGGAGCATGTGGCCTCCTTTGATAGAGGGGATTGTATTGGAATGGATATAACATCATTTTCAAGGTATGTTGAAGAATGAGCTGAAAAAATTGTGTCCAATTTGGAGGTAGAAGATTTATATATTATACATGAAGAAAATTCATCCATTCCAATCCTCTCCAAAATGATAAGATTAAGGCAAGTTTCTTTCATGTCTAATTCCATTCTAATTCTCTCAACATGAAAAATCATTATCATCTACCTTCATTAATTATATATTGAATTTAGAGGGTTTTCATTAATTCTCATCCAATTCTAGAGACCAAATGAGGCATCTAAGTACCGGCATGGGAATGTAAGCAGAAACTAAACAAAATGTTTCCCTATCTACGACGAAATGCAATTAGTACTCCCCATAAATCTTATTACATGCAGGAGCCACAGTCTAATATAAAGACTAATCTCAAGCATCTATATTACATCCTATCACACCATAGCTGCATGTACAGATCCATTTTTACTTAAGAATGATCTTAAACAAAAGAACATTTTTAATATTCAAATTTAGTGCATATATAAGTCCCTTTCTTAAGAGGGATCTATTTTGATAAGAAACAAGGCCTTACCTGTGGTCCAAACCAATGGTACTCAAACCGTTAAATTCATAAATCCTGATCTAACAATATCATTCCAAACCCAAAAAGACTCAGCTAACTATGGTTTTAACATTTGATTATTATCTTAAACATATTGGTATTTACTCAGAAGCACTGTATATTCATTTTCTTCATAGTTAGATAACTTAGTAGTTTCCTGTTTGGGGTTGAACTTTTGAAATAATAATTAGTTGAAGGGAGACTTAACAAATGGCTGGTTTGGATCACTTGATTAATTACTTTGAGGGCTAGACACAGATACCAAAATAATTATATTTTTAAACTGAAAAAAAAAAAAAATTCAACCATCAACTGACACATGTGATCTACAAAAAATAATTTAAAAATTTAACCTAATCCCTAACATTTTTCTTAAATTATTATTCTCCGTTGTACGCATTCTTTCAATGTTTTCATGAATAACATACATTCCTAAAAAGATCATAAATAAAAGTAACGACCTTCTTTAACACCTTGACAAATCAAAAGAAAATAACAGCCTCCTTAGCAGGATCACGGGTACCCTATTTTACCTATTGATCATAATCAAGAAAACAGTACGTAATCGTTGTCATGATGAGGCACGTACTTTTTTTTACCACAATATTCGCCTAGCTACTTGTTATTTTAGCAACTGCATATATAGTTAAAACTAATATCCAAGCTAGATATATAGCAACTTAAATTCGGCACTATAGTTTTCTCAAAACAAGTAAAGTCAGAAGGGAAACAAGAAAAGTAAACTAACCCGAAGAAAGCCGAAGGACTGAATATCAAGGAGTGAAACTTGGGATGATGCTGAGAGAAGATGGACCACGTTTTGAATAATCACTTCGTTAACATCGTCTTCTAACCAATAATGCATATAAAATGCATTCAGACTAGGGAAGTTCTGGATTGAACAGTCATCAGTATAGCCATTGTACTGCCAACGGAAGGTTTTTAGATTGGGGGCGAAGATGTTTACCCAACTTTTATCGTCACTGCCGTGATTTTCGAAACAAAATCTAACCGTCAGATTCTCAAGTCTACTTCCAGAGATGTCCAAGCTATTTAAGTTCATATCAACAACTCGCACATGTTTGAGCTTCGAACAATTGATTTTAAGATGCGTCATTCCTTCACAATTTTTCATAATCAAGTTTTCAAGGAATGGGAACGAAGAATCCGAAAATAAATCCGCAGCCAAATCATCATCCAAGATATCCACACAATTTAGAGTCAAGGTGTAAAGGGAGCAAAGACCACTTGTAGCCTTAACAAGGGAAAACGAAAAACAAAACCTAGGCTTTGAATCTTCTGGCTGAGATGGAAGCCGGATGCGAGTGGCATTAATTAATGCAAGACTCCTTAAGGAATCACACTCATACACACAATGAGGCAAATCAAACCTTTCGCCGCAAGCCATCAAGAGATTGAGTTGGAGTTCTCTAACCCTATGCTTCACCACTCGACAAATGCAATCTTCTAAGCAAGACAAACTCATCAGCCGACCCGAAAATCGAAAAACATTGATGTTAGAATTTTCGGGGCGGCTAAACAATACTCTGGGAATGAATTCCAAAGCTTTCATTTGCTGATCAAGAACTTCCTGTAATTCGTTTTCATGATCTAATATTTTCGGCATTTGAGGACAAACCTGGTTGAAGTCGAGAACAGGTAAGGTAGCCCAAAGAAAGCTCCATTTTCTTGATAAATAACTGGCTTTTGCAACAGATTTGATGGGCACCAAGGAGAGAATATCATGCAAGATTTCATCCGGAAGATCGCTGAATCTGTCCCTTGAATCAGTCATTGCTTTTGTTTTTTCAATCTGTAGTAAATCTTGTCCTAGATCTATGAATCTACAATCTCGGGACTGGGGCAGCCAATTTTCCCTCAAATCTAGGGTTTGGGCATTGAGGCCGTCTTGTCTTAACTTATATATGTGATGAAGATGGAATCTTTTTTTATTTGTTTGCTGTTTTCCTTTCCCTTTACGGGCCTTGGGTCCCTCTGCAACAAAAACCAAACGGCACTACCAGGTGCTGTGGATATTTAATTTTGTGTTCGAAAGATTACATTTATGCGCAATGATTAAAGATTGTAAATATTTTTCATTGTCGGAGAAGATTATAAATATATTTTTATTGTCGAAAAAATTTAATTATAAATATATTGAGGCCGCTTATAGATATTTATGTTTTTTTTTCAAAATAATTTGTTATTGATGAACACAATTAAACAACTTAGGTCTTTCAGTTATAAATTGATTGTTGAATAGCAATTCTTTAATTAGTTAGGAGACTAATTTCTAAGCTCTTTGACGAAGAAAAATATCCACCATGTTTAGGTTGAGCTTGAGTTTCCAAGAATTGCTCCTAAGTAGTGAAGTTGAGATAGTCCAATGTGGTTCCATTTCTGAAATTAAAAACAGAAACCCTTTATTTTGCTAACGAACTTTCTTAAACGGTACCGTATCACTGTCACCGACATAGGGCAAATGGAGGACAAACCATGGAGAAGTAGTCGAGGACAACAAGAAGCCCATATATATATGCAGTAAATTTTCAATAAAACCTAGGTAAAATTCACTAACTTCCCTTCCCCCAAAAAACTTCTGTAAAAACCTATGTTCCCACCGCACTATATCTTCTCTTTCCCTTATCAATAGAAAGGGAAAAAAAATCACATCAATCTCAAACTAGCCTATTTTACTATTTTTTAATGGCTTGTTTGGTAGTGTTTTTAAAATGACTGAAAGCGTTTTTGATAAAAGTGCTTTTAGAACCAATATTTAGTAAAAATAATAGTGAATCCTGGAAAAACACTTGAAGTAAATCTTGGAAAAACACTTTCACCAAAAGCGCTTTCAGTCATTTTAAAAGCACTTCCAAACGAGCTCTAAAATTGCTCGTCCAACCCCAGCTATATGGGTTAACGTTAGTAGCAAACCAAAATCAAATGCACAAAGTTGCCCTAGCAAAAAACTGATTGAGTTTCCAAATTGTAAATAATGGGGTTGGGAAAAAGCAGCAGTAAACGCTAGAACCACTGACAGAATAATATTGCAGCACTCACATCTTCATTTGTCTTAAAAATCCAAAAGAAAAAAAAAATCATTGTCAAAAAGTCGGGAAAAAAATCAAGGGAAGACATCAAAACTTAAGCAATAGTTTAGGCATGAGATTTTGACATCAGCCGATGCTCAAGGGAATCCCTCTATTATGTTTCCACACAGTACTAGAAGCAACCTGATGAATGGAGGAAATCTAACACGAGATCTGAAAGGTGTAAGAAAATAGAAGTATTTCAATATAATACCAGTATTTTTTTCGTATCCTAAGCTGTTCTACTAAAACCTCTACAAGTATTCAGGTATGTAGAACTTCAATGCCAACATACATGTTGTCACCCTTATTTACACATGCACATATCGCTACAGTGGAATAACTCTTACAATATAGATAAATAAAGAATTGGGTATGATTGTAAAACCTTGCTACTGGTAACCAAATTGTCCAAGAAACTTATCTTCCATTCACAATGCAGTTGAAATGAGAAAGTCAACAGTTACCCAACAGCTACCACCATCATGTCCAAGAAAGTTACTCCAGTAAAATTGGTACTTATAGCCACTAGCTAGGCGCATTAGTACATGACTACATCTTATCTTAAGTCACATATATAGTACCTAATAATTAAAAAACCCAAACCAATCAGTCTTCAATGGAATATTAAAAGAACCAGCAGTACTTGAAGTAAACAGGAGGAATGGAGGGAAGTCTACAACAAAAGCGATTGGACTCAAGTTCTGTTAGCCACTTGTGTACTTGGAAGGAGCTGGAAATAGCGATATCTTGACATGAGGAGATGCTAGCTAGGACATATCCCTCCTTTAGAACAATATTAAGTACTGCCAAATAGCTAGATTATTGGCTTTAGATTGCGGCAAATGAAGAACAACTTCTTGCAAGCCTGTACCTTGTTCAAGCAAAAAATCCTGTCATCTTAACTGTACTCTCAAGTTCTTCTATGTCGGCCTCAACAAGAATCTTCACCACAAATAGGTGACACAAGAAGAGCTCAAAGTTTGGGCTTGAGTTTCCCAGTATTGCTCTTCAGGTGCAGCAAACATCATCCAACAAAATGTTGTTCCATTTCGAACTCTATTAGAATAGATAAATGAATCAATCAGATAGGTGAACTGTAAATCTTAAGGTGTACAAGTATATATTGTAGGAATTTGGAAGTAGTATTCTAAAATATAAATGCATATTAAATTATGCCAAACCTTACCTCATTTGTTCTATTGGGGGATATTAGAACTTGGAGAGTGTGAACATTAGGAGAGCTCCTGAAGATGCATGCTAAACCAGGGATATCATACTTTCTTTAACCATAATTAAGAATAAATATACAATCCCCTAAGATTCATAAATGAAAATGGTAGGCCGCCTTCAAACTATATATGTATATTCTCGATAAAACCTGCATAGATAAATATGCCGCATGAATTGATTGACAAAACATATTAATTAAGGAATTATCAGCCCAATATATATTTAGATGATAATATATGATCTCTGACATGTACAAAAAGTATCATATGTACTATATAAGTATATACATATCTCCCTCAAGACCTTCTTCTTGGAGGGAAAATCTACTAATAATGTATGGTTGCTGAATTAATATAGGCCCCTGAATTAGTAATATTAATTTTATTAATTCCGGCCCTTTTCTAGACTAAATGTTTGGAGAAATAGTTACCTTCACTTAAATGCATATGTAAATATAGCATGAAATGGACAGTTCTTCATGACTGAATTGCACAATCTGAAGCACTGTTGGTATAAATGTATATATATGAGAACTCAAAGTACATATATATTTGGATGTTCTCCATTGATTTTAATTGAGAACATTTTTGGAGCCTGAAAATAGTAAGAACTAATGCGCAAAAATACGGTCTACCTAGCATTACACTTTTGTAAAAGGTGAATCAAGGATGAATGCAGTTAGTATAGTACTGTAATATAAAGATCAATCTCAAGCCTCTATATATGATTATATCTTATCACGCCATAGCTATATATACAAATCCAGTTTTACTACAGAAACTTAAACAAAAGAACATTTTTAATTTTATTGCATTAGTCCTCTTAAGAGGGGATCTATTTTGATAAGAAGGCTCTGCAATGTGGTCCAAATCAATGATTCAAACCGTCAAATTTTTAAATACTTCCTAAAAGAGATCGAAGAGCAAAAGTCGTCATTGAGGGTTAGACCCTTTAACAACAAGAAGTAATTAATAACAGACTTTGTTAATGATCTGAAAAATCAAAAGATAATTAACCTAAAAAAGCTCCTTAGCCGGATCATGGTCCTATTTTACCTATCATATGAGAAATCAGTAAACTTTGTCATGATGAGGCACGTGATTGTTTTTATTATTGCAGTATTACCCCCAAGTAGTGTGCTAGAAACGCCATAGTATCATGGATATTAAAATTGCATCATGAATGGTTGCACGTGCCCGCGCACATATGTTAAATGTTACCTAACAGTACACATAACAGTGCCACTCATTCTTCAAACAACTGCATAACTATTTGTTATTTAAGTCATACACATGCTCTAGGAGTTGGAACATATTGGTTTGAGGAGATGCTTACTTTAGCAGCTGCATGGATCTAGTTAAAATTAACATCCAAGCTAACTAGCGAATTTGACATAATCTTCGCAAAAGAAGTAAATAAGCAACAAAAAAAAAGGGTAAACTAACCTGAAGACAGCCGAAGGACCGAAGATGAAGGATTTGAGCTTGGGATGATGCTGAGAGAAGATTGACCACATTATGAATAATCACATTGCTAACATCAACTTCTAACCAAAAATATATGTTACATGCTCTCATAGGGAAGCTCTGGATTGAGTAGTCATCCGTATAGCCATTATATTGCCACCAAAAGAATGTTAGATTGGGGGCGAAGATGTTGACCCAACTTTTATCGTCTCTGTGCTTTTTCAAAACAATATTTGACTAGCAATTTCTCAAGTGTCGTTCCAGAGATGTCCAAGCTATTTAAATTCATATTAATAACTTGTACATCTTTGAGTTTAGAACAACTAATTTTAAGATGCGTCATTCCTTCACAAGTGTTGATAGTCAAATTTTCGAGGATAGGGAATGACGAATCTGAAAATAAATCCACAGCCAAATCACTATCCAAGATATATCCACATAAGTTAGAGACAAGGTGTGAAGCAAACGAAGACCACTGGCCTTAACAAGAGAAGATGAAAAACAAAACCTAGGTTTTGAATCTTCTGCTGGCTGAGGTGAAATTTGAATGTGACTGCCTTTACTTAATGTGAGACTCCTCAAGGAATCACACTCAAATACACAATTAGGCAAATCAAACCTGTCACCGCAAGTCATCCAGAGATTGATTACGAGTTCTTCAACTCTATGCTCCACCACTAGACAAATGCAATCATCTAAACAAGAAAAGCACAATGGACCCGAAATTCGAAAAGCCTTTATGATAGCGTTTTCATGGCGGCTAAACAATACTCTGGGAATGAATTCCAAAGATTTCATTAGCCGATCAAGTACTTTCTTGATTTCATTTTCATCTACGTTCTGCGGCATTGGAGGGCAAACCTGGTTGAAGTCGAGAACAGAAAAGGTAGCCCAAAGAGAACTCCATTTTGAAGTTAAAGCACTTGTTTGTGCAATACATTTGGTGGGGAGGAAGGAGAGTATATGGTGCAATATTTCATCTGGAAGATTGCTGATTGTCCTTTGCCTCACTCTTTGCTTTTGGTTTTTCCATCTATAACAAGTCTTTATCTCGGGACTAGCCTCTACGGCAGCCAATTTTTCTGAAATCTAGGGTTTCGGGTGTTGGGCTAATTTACCTTATATACGAAGAGACATGTTCAAAATAGAAACTTTATTTGGTGTGCCCTTTCCTTTATTGGAAATTTTTATTTATTTATTTATTTAAATATATATTTTTTTGTATTGAAACTTTATTCATTAGAATTATAATAAGATACAACAGTGAGATACATAGAACGTCAGATAACTACAGTGGTTCATCTTCCACCCACGTGCTAAACCCAGTAAACATAAGCACATTATTTTTTAAAAATATTTTGTTTGTCCCCAAACTGATGGGTCCAACTTTAGTGGTACGTACCATTGAATGGTACGTACTGTTAAATGGTTAAGATTCATTTGGGGCCCACTGCAAATTAATCTGAACCATTCAATAGTCGTACCATTGAATGGTACGTACCACTTAAGATTTTTTCCAAACTGATGAAAAGAAAGAAAAGTATCATTAGAAGAAATTAAACACTAGCGCCTCTATCAAGGCATTTGATATCAAATCAGGTGGTTCTTGGACCATTAACAATCATTACAATTTGGAGTAATTAATCTAGTTATAAAAAAAAATTGTTCTTCAGTGCAGTGAGGTATGGTCATTTTGTTGTTCCATTTCAGAAATTAAATTTTACAAAATATGTAACTCAGACATATAAAAAAGAATCTATTATTTTTAATTTATAGACATATACAAAAACGTAAGGAGATTCAAATACGGAATTTAAAGTTATATGTTTATTGAAGGCATTTGTAAATGAGTAGCAGTATTGAAGGCATTTGTAAATGAGTAGCAGTGATGGGTTATTGTTAATCTAAGGTGTTCATATAATTAAAACACGCTAGAGTATTAACCTGGATCACCTAATTTCAAAAATATCTTCTTTTTTTTGTTGTTAAATCCCTCCACGCATGCTAGCAAGAGTTCTTCTATTGGTTGCTACACATTAGGCTACAATACGGAATGAGGAGTATTATGTGTAACGCGCGTTCCACCAACAAGGAGTCCCCTACTTATATATAGTACATAACCCTAATAGGATACGCCCCTTATAAGCCCATTCATTAGGAATCCTTATGCATCTACACTTCCTTAATTAAGTCCATAATGTAATAGGAAACTCCTTTTGCCCATATTACTCAAATTCACTAAACCTTAGTGGGCACAAGATATGCTAAATTAATATTCCAAACCCTAGTTGGATTTCCAAGAAAACCATAAATGACCAGAAGACCACATTAGGCATCATTGGGATTTCTCCTAATAGGAGCAACATTAGGAAATATTCCAACATTCTCCCACTTGGTTGAACTAGTCATTTGCTTTATCATTAGTAGAATTTGAAATTAGAATTTACCTTCTTGACGTCAACAGGGAATATAAACCAACATAAATTCCTAACGTGTTATGTCAAATAATATATTCATAAAGAACTAACAAGCACATTGAATCAGGATATAATCCAATAATTTCATAATCACAAATATGAGCATACCTATCCACAAGAACATCAAGACTTCAACAAAATGTAAGTTAAGACATTAACCATAGTAGTGATAATTTTAAATTTAAAGTGTCTTTTTAACTTATGGTCTTTCCTTAATGAGATTATCAGTCTCCATTAGGCTTCTATTGAAACTTCCACAACAATTACGTCATTAGATGAATAACCTCATCGGGAAACATTCCCTAATACATCATTGGGCTTAGCCTAATGCCAAAATTCCTTAGTGTATACAATAGTCAGCATTAGAATTCCATAAGTGAAGTTATTCCATAATCAAAATGTAATCGTTTAGATACAAATAAGTCACAAATATAATTTTCAGAGGACTGCTTCAAACCTTCTTAATCCAACAAGAACCTTACACAGTCCGAAATACAATAGCAAACTAAGAAACAAACTAAAATTCCATAATTCAAAGCTCCCACTAATCCTACGTATCTTAAATAGAATAAGCGGCATGCTTAGGAGAAAACATAGTTGATAAATTTCGCTTTGATTCTAATTTTCCTCAATTTCCTTTTGGACCAATAAGTTTCTAAAATTATTGGGTATTTATACTTTGACCCCCAAACTTTCAAGAAATTACAAAATGACCCAAAATATGCAAAACTTTTGCATTTTAGTCCCTAACCGAAAATAGGGAATTTACAAAGGTAATTTCATAATTTTCTATTTCTTTTCCAAGCCAAAACATACCTCATATCAAGGCTCATTCATCCCACTAGTAGAAAAAAGTACTTAGGCGACAAAACAGATTTCGTCGCACAAGACCCCCTTTCGTCGCCAAAACATTTGCGCGACTATTAATACGTCGCCCCAAATTCGTCACACAAAGCCCGTGAAGCAAGCATTTGCGCTACGAAAAAAATACATTCGTCGCTCAATGCACGTTTGCGCGATGACGTTTGGCGACGAAAAGATGCGTCGCAATAGAATCAGGCGACGAACAAATTTTGTAGGACAAACCTTTAGGTGACGAAAGTCCTTCGTTGCCCTAAGTTTTCAGCGACAAAATATTCAATAATTTTATCATCATGTAAAATATTTACAAATTTAGGCGACGGTGTTTGTTTATTCGCACAAAATATTTAATAATTTTATTTGAATTAATTGAAATATTTTAACTTTTTTTAATTTAATTTTTTTAATTAATTAATTAAATAAATTAATTAGTATTTAAAAGACAATAAAATATAATAAACAATGTAGAAAAACAAATTATATTATATAAAGAAATGTACTTACAAAATAACAATTGAAAATAAATTAGAATCCTAAAACGAAATGGCTATTGAGATGCCGGCGGGAAATATGGTGAAGGAGGGGGCTGGGAACCCGGTGACTGGAAATCAGATGATGAGACATTTAGTGAAATGTCAGACAATTAAAATGCCAGACAATTGAAAAGCGTGTAAGATGTGGCTCATCTAGTTGCCATGAACCTCAAGCTGCCTCTGCAGGTTCTGCACTTCCTACTCCAGCGTGTTGACCCGTTGCGAATTATATTGAGAAGATGAGGCACCCGTGCAAAGGAGTCGGGCCTTCCCCATCCCCCGGTAAACTCTATCAAGCCTACGACCAAGGGTCTGATCTAGCGTCGCCGTTATTATATGAAGACCAGCATCCTCAGTTGGAGTCGCCTCCTCGATAGAGGTCTCGGGGAGAAGCTGCGATGCCACTTCTTCGAGAAGAGCATTGCTCTTCTCCGCCATAGTGGCCTATAATAAGAAAATAAATATTAGTATTTATAATAATTATAAAAGGAACAAAAGTAACAGGTAGTTAAAGAAACTTACATGGAGCTGCTGAGCCATCTCATCACCGGGGCGGACATAAACTTCCACAAAGATGTCGATCTCCGGAAACTTTGCACCTTCCTAAAAAAAAAGTTAAAAAAATAATAAAAGAAGTTAAAATTTAAAATTCATAAATATTAAATTATATTAAATTAAAAAATGTAAAGTAGTTTTACCTCTCGTCGCTTCTTCAATCTATAGGAGAAGGGCTTCGAACCAGAGTGGTGTATAAGTTTCTTTTTCGACCTATTTATCTTGTTGGCTTGAGATCGTTTCTATTAAACCCAAAATTTGTTAGTGCGTATATTAATTAGGAATAAAATTATAGAATAAATTAGTATACTTACCAAAAAAATTAGGATCTTTAAAGTGTTTACATAACCACTCCTAATCCTAAGGTCGCTCCAGCAACTCCAGAGGGCATCCATGGGCTACAGCAGTCTCCGCATCTAGATACAACTTAAAATGGTAGTGGAGGTCGCTCTTCCATTTAGTGTATCGACTTTTGAAGAGCCCATCTATGTACGCTATCCGGTCGGCATCAAGGTCCTTAGTATTAAAGTTGATATGCAAATATGAAAAAATATTATTAAAATATAAATAGTATTAGACTTAATTATAAAAAGTAGTAGAAAGTATTGAATACACTCACCAATAGCTAATGCCACATCGCATCCTTCGTTTGCTTTGGGACTAATGTTTTGTTCTTTTCTTGTGAGTACTCTTCATTACGAACGTGTGAACGCAAACGGGACGCCATTCGGACATGTAAAGAATAAGTTACGAACAAGGGTAAAACGGTAAATTACCATTTCCTGTGGGCTGAGTTTCTGTGTGCTTGCATGGGAACCCAAGTGTTCTGCACACTGAAAAATCTTTTCAAGTTTTGTTTTTCGACAAAACTACATCCTACTCTTTAAATGGAATGCTTCCCGTAGAGGGACTCCACCAACTCAAACTCAACATCTCTCCCTCTCTCCTCACTCTGTCTGTCTCCACTCTCTGTGTTTCCCCTTCCCTGTGCTCTGCACACACATACACACACACCCAATTGTTTGTCGAGAGCCATCACCACCACCATTAAATTCTACTCGAAGAATCTCACCCCAAACCTCTTCAACTCACCACCATTACTCTAGAGCCGAGCCCTGTAACTCATACTCCAAGCTTTATTTGCACAGTAACTCCGATGAGACTCCAGGATGTTTCCAATGTGGTTGCTTGACGATTCAGACCCCGATCACCCTCGTTCTCTCTGCCAATCAACTCCTCATGAGTCCTAAACTACTATTCAAGCCTTGCATGTTCGATCCTACCTTAGAACTCGAAGTTTGGAAACTGTCATTTTCGGACCGAGGCTTTCTAGCCATTTTTTGGCCAACTCCGGCCACCGATCAGACTCTTTTAAGTAACATCAAACTTCTTTTCATGAGCTTCATTTTGATAGCTTATACGTCAAATTTGGTTTAGAAATGGCCAAGTTATGAGCTTTTAAATACTTATGGAATTTTTCTAGTTTCCAGCGATAAGCAATGGCAGCAGACAGCAGCCGGTGATTGCAAAGTCAACTAGACAGTTGACGTCAGCCAAGACAATGTCTAGCATCCATCCTTCTTATCCTCCAATGGACCTTTTACTGTTGGAGATTATGTGATAAGGAATGATATAACCGCCACAGTGGTAGCTAGGAATCTTCTTACTCCTAGAGATAAAAAGTTGTTGTCGAAGAGGCCTGATGAGTTGGTTGTTCAAGACTCTTTGGCTTTCAGTGTTCAATGTGCCAGTTCTGTATCCAACATGGGACAACGTCTACTTACTCGAACTCGCGAAGTTGAATCATTAATGGCTGAGGTGACGAGCCTTAGACACGAGATAAGAGGACTCAAGCATGAGAATAAAGAGTTGCATATGATTGAAACTAACTACTCGACAAACATGAAAAGAAAGCTTGACCTGCTGCAAGAATCCGAAACTCAGATTCAGAGTGACCATCGAAAGCTTGGTGTTAGATTCCGGAGCAACTAGTGCCTCCTCATCATGGAGTTTTGTCAAGTATTTGTTGTAGTTGTAACTTATGTGTATGAATAACAATTTTTTTTCTTCTCATTCATTCATACTTGAAACTTCTACTTCGGTTTTTTAGATATGGCATTCCATGGAAACTTCTAGTTCTAGTTAAAACGTACAAATGATCTCATTCAAGTTTAATTTAACATATATAATCATAGATTGGGAGCCTCAAGTCATCATGTGAGGTCTCTCCAAATATCATCCACTCGGGATGCGTAGAAATAAGCTCAAATCCGTAGTAATTGAAAAAATGTCTTTAATACCAATTTAGTGGCAGCGTGTAGGCGCATTGCTATCTTTACCAACAAATCAACAACAAATGAGATGTCATGTCTAATACAGTAAGATAAGTACAATAATACGCAAGATGTACTTAGATATGGAACTTCAGGTTCCAAAAATATTTTCAAGGGTCTCATTCGCATTTGACTTATAGATCAACATGGGTGTACTCAACACTTTCCTTTGACAGGTAAACCAGAATACTGTCATAACAACGCTCGAACTTTAGGTCGAGGTAGAAACGAGTTTTTCTAAGATCTTTCATCTCAAATTTCGAATTTATGTGCTAGGCAGTTTTCTCATTCTCCTCTACAGTCTTAGTGAGATTTATCAGCATAGATTACAACTCTAGCAATTTCAAAATACTTCCTTAGTTTAACACGCAATGGGCATAATTTATTCATATATCCCAAAATGATCAAATAATCACTTAGATGGGTATACCAAATCCATCTGGATTGTTTCAATTCGTAAAGTGAACACGTTATTCAAATTGAGAAGGTGTTGTGGTCTAGAACTATTTGCATCAGCCAATGTAATTCTTCAGAAATTTACATGAAAATCTCTATATCAATATCCCCATGGAGAAACGTTAACCACATTCATATGTTGTAATCAATTACAGGGCGTTTGAGAGAAGCCTTGCGCCATAAGGCGTGCATTTCATCGCACTATTTCATTCATCTCATTACGCTTCATTTCCCACTTGTAACACGACAAGGTTACTTTGGGCAATGTTGGAATAATAAGTCCAAATACACTTTGATAAGGAATATGTTTCAACCTGGGTTATATTTTCACCAATCAGTTCTATGTTGTCACTAATCAACTGAACATGGTTCAATATCGTCGATTTTTCATTTATGTTGGTAGCTACCTTTTAAGTGAAATATCATTGATGATAATCTCATTCCAATTTCATATCTCACCCAAACTAGTATATTGGACCAAGAACTTCAAGTCTCGGGATAATCCGGATTAATCTCATGAGATGGAAATGATTAAGGCAGCGAACGAGTACGGATTCATTTTGTGCCATAATTTTCCTCTTCTAGGGAAATAAATCCTACGAACCAAATGATTTGTCTTGCTTCATGTCTAGTTGCTGTTCCAAAGCTTTCATGCGGAGAACAGATTGATTGGCTCGCCGTCATTTGTACCGTGTCGTCCATACAAGGACAACACATCCATTCAGGGATGTTAACTCGACGTCTGTTAGGTACGTCTATCCTTGCAGACATGTTTGCAGCTGGTATATGATCTCGTCACTTTAGCTTGATCAGAGAAATGCGTCTAAAGCAACATTCTGAAAGCTAAAATACATCACACTTGTTTATCATACTTGTGTGGTACGGGGATTCAGATGAGACATAGTGGGCAACATCCACACTAATTCACGGCGTTCTTCGGGAACGTTGACGTTCTTATCTCCCAAGATTGTCTCATCAAAGTGACAATTCCGATAAAGAGATCTCTTGCAAGGGTTCTAAAGAGCTAATTGGAAGGAGAATCATAATCCACAAAGATTCATATCATTTTTTTCTTTTAGGATCCATATCAGTATGTTGCGGCGGCGCAACTTGGCACATAAACTGCACACCCAAATGCTTAAGTATGAAAACTTTAGGTCATACCTAGTAACCAACTGTAACTCTAAAAATAGGTTGAGTGGAGATGGACCTCATTTACATGAATCAAGGAACTTCTGGCCCTCTTTTAATTAAGTTGAAGAACTACTGGTCTATCAATTAATTCAAGAAATAACTTTAGGTTTTAATTTGATCAAGGAACATTGGGTCCAATCTTTTTATGTGATGAGGATCAAGGAACTTCAGGTCCAATCTTTTTATGTGATGTATACTTATCATAACAAGATATAATGCAATAAGTAAATAATTGCACAGGGCGATAATTCCACCCACTGTAAATAAATTGCATAAAAATAAAAACTTGTGAAAAGGGCTTTAATTCAGCACCATTCACATAAATAAATTGCATTAAGTAAAAACTTTAAATATAAATGTTAGGAAGGACGGAAATGCCGCACTTTTCAAGTTAGCAATTAAATGCATAAATAAAATTAACAAGGAGGACGATTAAACCGCATCACTCTCAGCATAATAATAAAGTGCAAAATGGGCAATAATACCGCACCATTTAAATTAAATGACAATAAAATAAATGCAAGGAATAGTAAATTCCTTTTCATTCACTGAACAATCACTGCTCATAAATATTGAGTGTGGTTATGGGACTTCGAGCCCATATGGTCTTCCGGACCAAATCGGTATAAAATTATGTGAACTACAGGTTCAAGCCTTGTGGGTTGTGGGGCTTCAGGCCCATTATGGCAATAATAAGGGAAAATTCAAAGCCCAAAACCAAATACAACCTGATTTTGGGTTGGTTCGGGAGATCCCTGCCGAAATGTGTATTTTTCATTCGATAGTCGTCTACTAAATTGCAAAGCACCAAAAAAAAAATTTTTCTTTTCTTTTGCTTTCTAGTTGGTCAAACTAGAACTAACATCCTCTTTTCTTCACATGTATAAAACCATAATCTCTCTAAGATTTTATTAGTAGTTGAGAAGGTAGCAATAACAACAAGCCTTAATTGGTGTTCCTCCTCTGGTGAGTTTTGAAAGAGTCAAAATGGATTAATCAAGTTTTGGAGTCAAGAGTAGTGTCTAAGAATTCTGAAAAGATCAAACCATCGTATCTGACTCAAATTTTAGTATGGTATATATGAGAGGATAATGAACAACTTTCATGAAGAAGAGGTTTCCATCCGAGGTCAGAAAGTTAGAGTTTGAAGGCTGTTAACATGGCTGTTAGGTTTTCTATGAAATTAGAAACTGGGTTGGAATTTCAAACATCTGGAACTATCTCACCATTCGATCTTCCTGAAATTTGGATATGTTATAGATGTTGGGCAGATGAACAACTTTCATGAAGAACATATTCTGATTTGAACTACGGATGATAGAGATTTGGTGCGTTGAACTGGTACGACGATTTTCCTGATAAGTCAAAGTTAGTACCAGTTGAACAAATATAAAATAAGTAATTTACTACAATTTAAGTGTAGATGAGTTTGTGAGTTCTTTCCTTTGAGGTATGAAAAATAAGAGGATTTTCTTATCTGTGAGATTGCCAAAAGACGTGATAGGTGGTAGTGCTTCACTGGTTTCATGGTGTTGTGCTCTCCACTAACACGAGAGCTTCTCGTACTGATAACGTGTTGTAAAATACGGACATAATAGCGTGCAGTGGAAAGTAAATGAGACGCGATATTAACGAGGTTCGGCAATTGCCTATATTCTCGAAGCAGCAGTATTTTCATTATATATCCGAAATGATCGGAGTACAAGATTTCCCTTTATCTCTCTTTTCTCTCTTTCTCTCTCTCCTCTGTCTGCCCTTTCTTCTGTTTCTTTGTTTTTATTCTACTTTCTTTCTTCTAATTGTGTTTTATAGAAGAGGAATGGTGATGGGTGAGTAGATAAGAAAGTGGGAGGGGGAGCCATCCACCTAAGACTTTTCACCAAGAGGAAAAGTTTCACAACAACTCAGAATTTAACTCATTAATCTATCCTCTGTGAGGTACAAGGAAGGGTTTTTATAAAGCCTCAAATCATAAATAGGAAAGTAAACCCATTCCAAGAAAGAAATCATAATCCTACTCGGCATAGGAAAAATAAAGCTAATCCTAATAAAATAGGAAATCAAGTGAATAACTAAAATTATATATATACTAAAACCCAAAATGTACTAAAGCACTGTTCACATGAATAGTGTTTGACTTTCTTACCCTCTAATTTTACTCTAATTTCAATTGTGTCCCTAGGCACAGTACGTAATTCTTATTTTACCCTTGAAATTTTTTTAAATTTCAATTGTGTCCTTCACTTGCCTATTGGTTGGGATGCTGCCATGTGTGGATTAACTTGACAGCACAATCTCTTCTTCCCATCTACAGTCCCACCCAATAGACCCCAAACTCAAAAACTTACATGAAATGAGTTCGCATTTTAACAAAAAAAAATCCTCAAATCTGTTTACAAAAAAAATTTAGAAAAATTAAATCATGACTCTTAGGGTACAAATACTGGATCCGTACAAATCCTGGATCCGCCATTATCTCACATTAAGGCTTTCTTATCCTGCATGCTACATGATCGAAGTAAAAAACTACTAAAACTATAAAGACCAACAGTGTAATTTAGAAACCGCGTTATCTTTTTGTAGTGGCATCTTTCTTATAAACTGAGGTATAATTTAGTTGATAAGCACTCTACACCTCTCTTCTAAATTGTAATGAAGAGGTATATATCCAAGTTGAAATACTAGCAGATGTTTCCACACCTTGAACAAAATTTCAAATTCCGCGGCAACACGCAAAGTACACATCTGCTAGTTCTACTCTGAAGCCCTAATCCGACAGTTGGATTATTTTCTTTCCTTTTCCATCTTTTTCATCAATAAACCCTAATACTTTTCTTCTTCTTCTTCTTCTTACCTATGATGCAAGTCTCCTAAATTTTTTCTTTTAGGGAAGGCTTCTTCTAATTACGTACGCATGTTATTTATGTTGGGTTTAATACATGCATCGTAGGTTAAATGTATTTATCTACCTGTACCATATCTTTTTTTTTAATCTACCTCTTTCACAGGTTCTTTTTGTGATCTACTGTCCTCTATTACAAATCAATTTTATTTTCTACCTATATAAAAGGTAACTATTGACTTTTTTTTTGTTTGCCCTATAACGTAATATATTATACATGTTGTATATTAACCCTAAAATGGAGGTATCATACATGATTTCATCGTTTTTCAACCTCTGTTGTATAGAAAAAGTACTCCAAGTCTTTATATTTAGCATCTCCGCATTTACACGCATTTAGATATATCTTAACCTTTTGATTAATATAATAGAGTTTAACTATTCCATGTCAACATGATTATATAAAATTAAATACGTTGTATCATACTTCTCCAACTTTAATGGCTCAATTTTATTTTTATTCTTATTTTGATCAACCCAGCCCCCTTCATCCTCCCCACGTCTCCTAGCACAAACCCTTTTCCCAGATTCCAACGCCACGGATACCATCTCTCCAATAGGTAACAATAATGTTTGATTACAAAAATAACAATGAAAAAAATATTTAAAAACTCCACCAAATGTTGATTAGAGAAAGATATATATAGATATCTAGGCTGATTCAAGAAAGATATATATAGATATCTGGGCTTTCGGGTAGAAAGGGGGGAGGAGAGGGCGTTGGATTGTTGTAGAGATGGCAGCAAATAGTGGCCATGGCAGTACTGAAATCTGGGGAGAGGTTGTAATTGAAGACGTAGGGAGGGTGAATGGGGGTTGATCGAAACAAAATTAAAAATAAATTTAGTCTTTTTTTTTTGTTGAAATAAAATTGAGCCATGGAAGTTGGGGAAGTATATATGATACAATACATTTAATTTCATACAATATTATGTTGACATGGAATAGTTAAACTCCATTAGATTAATCAAAGGGTCAAGATATACCTAAATGCGTGTAAATGCGGAGATGCTAAATGTAGAGATTCGGGATCCTTCCTAGATAATAGTAAGTTTGAATATGTTTAAATATTTAAAGTTCAAAATTATGTAACTGAAAGGGCGAAATAGATATGGTGGATGTGTGTTCAAATATCTTCTCTTTTTTACCTCAAAATGGTGAAATAGGCATAAAAAATTGTAACTAGCACTAGTAGAAAAAATGGCTTGGGCGACAAACTTTTGGGCGACGAAGAGAAATTCGTGGCCCAAAAGAACTTTGGGCAACGAAAAAACCATATCGTCGCCTTTATTTGGTTTAGGCCACCAAACATTAGGCCACCAAAGTTTTTGTCGCCTAAAGGACCTTAAGGCGACAAAACTTAAGGCGACGAAATTTTTTCGTCGCCCATATAAAGTTTAGGCGACGAATAGTCCTCTTCGTCGCCCAAAAGATGGAAAACTGGCGCCAAATAACATTTTATCTTAGGCGACGAAATATATTCGTCGCCCAAAGTAGGAACAGGCCACCCTTAAAAAACGAATAAAAATAACGTGGGAAAAAAAAAATTAACGTGTTTATCTCTTTCAGTTATCAATTCCCCACTTCCTGTAACCTCCTACAACTGCCACGCGGTTTATCCATTCTTTTCTTCACTCGCTCTCCGTTTTCATTACACTCTTTTTAAGCGAAAGCGGAGGTTGAGTACACCCCATGACTCCACCGTGCTCAATTGGGAGGTGGGTTGGGGATTTTGGTGGATTGCATGGGGCCTTGGGTTGATAATTGTGTGTGTTTTGTTTTGGTATAGGTAAAGCCTCAACTAATTTTGCTTGGTTCCAGACGCCTTTCTATGCGTGTTTTGGAGAAAGAATCTATAGCAGAGTGCAAAGCCTCAACTTCAACCATTGTTGTACTTCTTCGGTAAAATCCCAATTGTCAAATCTCATTCTTTATTTTACCTTCTGGGTTTTCAGTCTCGTTCTTCGATTTTGTAGATGCACTCTACTGGAAGCACAAAATTCTAAAGAGGCTAACGTAAAGAGTTAAGGAAAAAGTCTGTTAATCTTTTTCTCCTCGATATTTTTTCATTTTCAAGATTTTTCTTTTTGCTTGACATCGACCTTTTATCCATCAATAATTTCGTCGCCCAAAGTAGGAACAGGCCACCAACAACAATTCGTCGCCCAAATTAGGAACAGGCCACCAACAAACTTCGTCGCCCAAAGATATATATGAGGCGACGAAACTAATATTCGTCGCCCTATCCTAAAAATCCGTTAGCACTAAAAAAATCGTAATAATTATTTGAGATGTGGGAAAAATCTGTAAAACATACAGAAACGCTCGTAACGAAAAGGTGTACAACTGACACTAGTAGAAAAAACAGCTTGGGCGACGAATAATTTTTCGTCGCCTAAACATAAGAAATTTACTCTACACCGTTCTTTTTTTTATCTGCTAAAGAATGACTTATTCATGTCTGAATGAAGTAATTTTTGTACAAAATGATCTTGAAGAAGAGGTCTACATATTCAACGGTTCAGATTTAAAGAAATATGTATCTATGTGTGTTTACAAATTAAGAGTTTTACGAAAAATTAACTTACAGTGAAAAATTCATAATAAGTAATTGAGAAGGGGAAAAAATTTGTAAAAAATATACAAACTCTTGTAACGAGAAGGCCTACGACTTTCGTTTATGGGTCATCTCCAAAATTGAACACTAGAAACCATGAAGCCTATAATATTTTTTAACCGTCGATTAACGTTTACGTTTACCCTCGGTTATTATATTCGTAATTTATTTTTTTCATGCCAGTTCTTTTTTGAAAACATGATCTTTTACTAAATTCAATAAGATGAACGGTTCGGATCGTTGTTAGAATGTCCCTATAGTTACAGTTTACTGAAAATTGTGATGATGTTATATAGTTTCTATAAACTTTATACCGTCATACACAAATTTAGCTAAACTGTAAATTTTGGGACATAATATTAACAATCTAAACCGTTCATCTTATTGCATTCAGTAAAAGATCATGTTTTTAAAAAAGAACCGGGATCAAAAAAATAAATTACGGATATAATAACCGAGCATAAACGTAAACGTTAATCGATGGTTAAAAAATAATATAGGCTTCATGGTTTCTAGTATTCGATTTTGGAGATGACCCCTAAACGAAAGTTGTAGGCCTTCTCACTACGAGCGTTTGTATATTTTTTACAAATTTTTCCCCATTCTCAATTACTTATTTTGAATTTTTCACTGTAAGTTAATTTTTCATACAACTCTTAATTTGGGCGACGAATTTATTATTCGTCGCCTAAAGTGTCTTTGGGCGACGAAATTGTTATTTGTCGCCTAAAGTGTCTTTGGGCGACGAAATTATTCGTCGCCTAAAGTATCTTTGGGCGACTAAATAAAAAATTCGTCGCCTAAACCTAAATTTGCCCCGCCAAAAATTTTGGGCTGATTTTAAAATTTTTAATAAAATTTAGGGCTACGAAAATATTTCGTCGCCCAAAGGCTTTGGGTTTACTTTTTGAACCCGTGCGTTTTCTCCTTTCTTTTTTCTTTCTTCTTGCTCTATCTGCAGAGGTCGAAGCAACCCCAGCTCCTCCCTGTCGACGCAACCCCAGCTCCTCCATGTCGAAGCAACCCCAAGTCCTTCCTCTCGAACCAACCCCAACTCCATCATAGCAAGATCTTGCGCCGATTTAGTCTTGGCACAGCAATTGGGTTCTGCATCACCACTAGAGTTTTCAGTTTGGGCCACCAGGTTTGGGATTTTTTCTTCGAACTACTCTCTCGCTTTTTTACAGTCCAATTTCTGTCTTCATTCGATTTTTTGTACCTTCTCGAGATGGTTCCATGGTGGTTTTGTCTCTTCGTTTAGATTTGTTATTCATTGGGTATTAGGGGTTCGATAAACCAAACATCATTCGATTTGCATGTACCAGATCTAAATGGAATTTCATGGGTATTTCAGGGGGATTTCTAAATGGAATTTCATGGGTATTCAACAATCTCTTCAAGAACTTGTTCAATTGCCTGCAGACAAGGGGGATTGCCCACTCCCAAACTGGGTTTTTTTGGAGTCTCGGGATGCGAGAATTTGAAGTTTTTGTGGTGAACTTTGAGTGTTTACTTTGAATTTGAACTGTTTGTTCGATTTTTGTCTGCAGCTCTGAGTGCGGAGGATCGTGCTGGTTTTGTCTGCAAATTTATTTTCTTTTTTCTTTCAATTGAATCTGTTTTTGTATTTCTGATGATGATGACCATATTGATAAAGTTAAAGTTTCGGTAGAGAAAATAAAAACAAGTTTTTATAAAGGCTTCAGGTTGTTTGGATTGTGAATGAATTGAGCTTAAGCTCTGGAAACCAAAACCAAGAGATTTTAGGTTGTTTATGATTCCAAAAACAACCAGTAGTTAACTCCTCATCATCGATGATTACAGAGATGTCTTTGGTGGAGGAGGAGAGCAGAGAGAGGAAGGAGGGGAGGAGTAGCAACGAATCTAAGCAAGAGAAGCCATTGAGGGAGAGAGTAAGATCAGGAGAAGCAACAGCTGCTGCTGCGCCAAGAAATGATCAAATAAAGAGGATGAGTGTGGCCGAGAAGGAGTATGCATGGGCAGACAAGTACTAGCCTCTGTGCTTAGAAGATTTCATATGCAAGAGACAAAGCAACTCAACTGCAGGCTTTGGTATGCATAAACAACTCATGTCAATCACTCTTCGTTTTTATATTTCTTTGGTGTTTGTGATGTATTAATTTGTGCATTGAAATTAAATATACAGGCCAAAGAAGGGGGATGTGGACATTTTATATTAGAACTAGCCTCACAATATGTAGTGATTCTCACATCCGTGTTGTGAGACTTTGAAACTTTAATCACTTTTTACTGTGGCATCGGTGTTTTATACTAAAAAATTTCATATTCTAGGGAATTATTTTCTTGTTAAATTTATTATTTTCCATGAAGAAGAGTGTTTACTAGTTCCTTCCGCTTTCTATTGAAAATATGAAGCTAATACATGGATTGGTTCTTGGGAACATTATCTGACCCAACTGCATTAAGTTGTTTAAAATCTCTTTGGAAATTGTTTCAGGAAGGAGTTGGGAGTGAAGATGATTGTGATGAGGAAGAGGCTCCCGAGATAACTCATTGGAAAGCAATTGGCTGGCTTGCTGTTTTAACTGTCTAGGTGTCCATTTTGTCTGGATACCTTGTTGATGCTATCCAGGTAACACTTATTCTAGCCAACTGTACATAGAAGAATTGATACAAATACTTTGTTTTTTTTTTCTTAACATATATGCTTTGTTCTTGTTTCAGTTCTTCTATGTACAGGAGGAACCCTGTAATATGCTGGCATTGTTGCATGAAAGAACATCTGTCTAAATCCTTCGGCTTTAATAATTGGGAATATGATTCCTGATGCACTCTGCCAAATTGAAAACCAAAAGATTAGTTAGCAATTCATCTTTGTGTTTGTAATATGACTTGCGTACATTTCGTTTTAGAATTCTAATTTATTTTCAATTGAATATTTTGTACGTACATTTCTTTATATAATATAATTAATTTTTCTGCATTGTTAATTATATTTTATTGTCTTTTAAATACCAATTGATTCATTATATTAAAAAAATTAAAAAATTAAAAAAATTGGGGGCGACGATATATTTTGTCGCTTTAGGTGTAACCAAACTTAGGGCGACAAAAATATTTCGTCGCCTAAAGGTTGAATTGGGCGACGAAATTATTTTGTCGCCTAAAGTGAATTTGGGCTACGATATATTTTCGTCGCCTAAATGTGAATATGGGCGACGAAAATATTTCGTCGCCTAAAGGTGAATTTGGGCAACGAAATATTTTCGTCGCCTAAAGGTGAACTTGGGCGACGAAGGAAATAAATTCGTCGCCCAAAGTCTTGGTCGACGGACTTTGAGCGACGAATGTTGGGCGACGAATTAATGGTCGCCCAAATGTTTAGGCGACGAAATGGGACCTTGAGCGACGAAATTTTTTTTGTCGCCCAAGGCATTTTTTCTACTAGTGTAGACAAGAAAACATAATTGGACTCACTTCAAAAGTAGCCTATAATTTTGGACCTCAATCAAAAAACCCCTAAAAAAATAAAAAACTTATTTGTTTTTAGTACCCTTTTTCTTATTGTTTGTGTTTGTTTGGATAGGTTTGCCAGGCTGGAATTCGACTTTTTTCTCGTGAGTTTTTGTTTTATTTTGCCCTGTAATACCTTATTTAAACGTGTCTTTTTTAGACATAGCTTTTGTTTCTAATAGTCGCGTTTGAATTTTGGATAGCTTTTTACGCTATCATATGTATTCTTTAATAAAACATTTTTTCCAACCAAAAAAAAAAGACCAGAAACTTAAAAAGAAACGAATAAAAATAACGTGGGAAAAAAAATTAACGTGTTTATCTCTTTCAGTTATCAATTCCCCACTTCCTGTAACCTCCTACAACTGCCACGCGGTTTTATTAATTCCTTTTCTTCACTCGCTCTCCACGTTTTCATTACACTCTTTTTAAGCGAAGACGGAGGTTGAGTACACCCATGACTCCACCGTGCTCAATTGGGAGGTGGGTTGGGGATTTTTGGTGGATTGCATGGGGCCTTGGGTTGATAATTGTGTGTGTTTTGTTTTGGTATAGGTAAAGCCTCAACTAATTTTTGCTTGGTTCCAGACGCCTTTCTATGCGTGTTTGGAGAAAGAATCTATAGCAGAGTGCAAAGCCTCAACTTCAACCATTGTTGTGCTTCTTCGGTAAAATCCCAATTGTCAAATCTCATTCTTTATTTTACCTTCTGGGTTTTTCAGTCTCGTTCTTCGATTTTGTAGATGCACTCTACTGGAAGCACAAAATTCTAAAGAGGCTAACGTAAAGAGTTAAGGAAAAAGTCTGTTAATCTTTTTTTCTCACTCGATATTTTTCATTTCAAGATTTTTCTTTTTGCTTGACATCGACCTTTTATCCATCAATAATTTAGTAGTTACCATCTAGAAAAGCAAAGTCATTCGTATTTTAAAAAGAAATGCAAAGATATACAAAGATCATATTGTAGGCTGCTTTATGTAAACTGAGTTAACTCCTCTGTGAAAATAGGTCTTTCCATGTTCTGTAAACTTTTCTTACTGGGTCTATGCATCATGCATGTTCTATTTTATTTTACTTATATGCATATCATTTCGGATTTTGGTTTTTTTAAACTGCTTTGCCTCCGCTTGCTGTATATGGCTGATTGATTTTGGAGTATTTTTTATTGGCTTGGTTATCTAACAAATGCGGATTGTCAAGCATCAAGTGGAATCAAGGGGCACTAAATGGTCCAGTAATATCTTTATGTATGTACATTTATGTCTATTTTATGTCTCTATATATATTTTACTTTTTTAAATACATTTAAAAACCAAAGTGTATGTATATATGTTTGTAATTTTTCATGGCGTTCGTGTGGCATGTACAATTCTCATATGGATGGACAGAATATTTTCATTTACATGATTGAATATGAATTAAAAATTTATAAGTTGCGAGTAGCGCGCATGATTAAAATATGTCTTTCGCTCTTAGAAATGCTAGTATCAATTAAGGACATTTGTTTAAATGCGGAACAATTAAAACCCTTCACCACTTCATTTGACACTTTATTCTCATATGTCAAATCCTTCAGCCTCTCCTATCTCTCTCGCTTCATCTGCCTCCCCGTCCCATGGTCGACACCCATCACCGTTGTATCACGCGAATCGCCTTTCACGCATAACCTAAACCCATCATTCTTCATCACCCTTGCCAACAGCTAGTAACTTCTCTCTCTCTCTCTCTCTCTAAGGTTAACTTTATATTTGCTTTATTTTCTAATAAATTAGGGTTTATAAACTTACACTTCTTCTATATGTTTTTGGTAAATTTAGGTTAACTTTCTTTCTAGATTTTGGATTTCTATAAAATTGCTTCTAATTAGGGGTTTTCTGATTTTTTTTTAACTTTCAGATTTCTTTATGATTGAAGGCTTTATATCAAATCATTGAATCTCTAATATTCTTGTACTTTTTGTTTCTTTTCTGGTATAGAGCATGTGGTTCAAATATCATATAGCAGTTTCATTGTATATCCATTTAATTGCTGGTTTCTAATTAGAGCTTCACGTGGTTTGATTTCAAACTTTTGGGATTGAGTTTCTAAATTAGGTTTGGTTTGTTTGCTTAATGAATTCTTTGTTGGGGTGCTAGTTTTGGTTGTTAGTTAAGGTACCAACAGAGAAGTATTACTAGAAGAACGGATTTCTGATGATGAATGGGGAGAGATGAAGTAACAGGAGATAGGAGAGATAGCAGTGGATATAACCAGCTGTTAAAATATCTTTAAACAAGTAGATCAATAAGAAAACAGATAGGTCAACTAACGTCAAATGTCAAATTTTGAGATGAGACCTCTACAAAAGTACAGAGCCAATTTCTCAAAGGAAAGGGAATGAAGAATCCGAAAACAAATCAGCATCACCGATTCACTGTCTGCAACATGCTCATGACGTAGAGAAAAAGTGTGAAGTGAGCGGAGAGAATGCCGTAGGGTTCGGCTTGCCATGGAAAACTAGTGCCTCTCAAAGTGAGACTCCTTAGTGAAAATCAAGCGTGTTAGCGAACCAGATATGGAGTAGAAGTTCTTCAACCCTAAACTGTCCCTGCAGCCTCGGCTACTGTTGTTTTCTTCCTCGGTAAGCCTTCTCTTCTTTGAAGCTATGATTCCCATGGTTTAGAGTTTTTCTTTTCTTTTGTGGAACGGAAGATACCTAATAAGGCGGCAACTTCTTTTAGGCTTTAAATGCAAAAATAGTCCTGTGTTTTCACTTGGCAAAATTAGTACGTGGCTTTCCAATTTGACCCATTTAGTCCATACGTTTGGTTTCTTTAGCCAACGTAGTCTATTCTCGTTACAAGAGACTTAAACACCAAAATGCATGGTCCATATGTTCTTTGGTTTTTTTTTTAATTATAAACTAGTTACGAATTTGTCATTCCAAAGATTGAAATCCAAGACTTCTCACTTACAAGTAAAGAGGATACCACTAGTGTTGAGAAGTAAGCTGCTACAAGCTTAAACTTCCAACCTGCAGTAGTCAATCCTGCAGATGAAGTTGAAGGGATCAACCCGATGGAAGCTAGGAAGCAACCCGATGGAAGCTAAGAAGCAGCTCGATGAAGTCAAATGCATTCCGATGACTTCCAAATGAAGCAAGAAACTAAAGACTTGAAGGTTGCTGTTTTTAGTATAGCGTGCAACGACTAGTTTGTTTAGTCGTTTGTTTCTTGTATGTTTCAGACAGCTACAGCAGTTGGTTTTGTCCTGTATACAGCTGTTAGTCTGTTCTATCACTATCATGGTATGCATGGACAGAACTGTGTCTGTGTACTCTGTGCAGAACCATTAATGCTTGCAGAAGCAATGAGATTTATATTCATTGTAATCCTTATTGTTCAATATCAAGAAATACAGACTCTTGCTTCCTTTCAAACTCTCTCTCTCTCTGAAATACATTTTAGCTTTCTGAAAATACATTTGAAATCTTAAAGCTTTATCAACCAAACAATATATGCCTGGTACCATTTCTACATGGTATCAGAGCTCTAGGTCTGATTCCTAAGAAGGGCATAAACTGTGAAGAGATATTCTTTCTGGAAAGTTCCCAGCAAGGGATATAGGTGGTTCCTATTATTTATTAGTTTATTGATATCCACTAAGAAAATGGTGGGATCAGGTTCTTCAGGTGGAGATTTACGAACTCCGCAGTTTGATGGTACAAACTACAATTTTTGGGCTGTCAAAATGGAGACTATCCTCATAGCACATGACCTATGGGATGTAGTAGAGATAGGGCCACAACCACAGTCATCACAGCCAGTAGAAGAAGGATCCGGAGATGAAGAAAGCATGGCTGAGCAAATTCCAGGGGAAGCACCTACCATTTCCAGAGAAGACAGAATCAAAAATGCCAAGGCGTTGAGTCTCATACAAGGAGCATTAACTGATGAGCTCTTTCCTCGCATCAGAAACGAGAAGACTGCAAAAGGAGCTTGGGACATTTTGAGAAGAGAGTTCAGAGGAGACAAAAAGGTAAGAGCTGTTAAACTCCAAGCAGTAAGAGCAGATTTTGAATATATGAGAATGACAGATGGTGAAAGTCTAGATGATTATTTGGCTTGATTTTTTGGAATTATAAACAACCTGAAATCACTTGGTGAAGATGTGCCTGAGAAAAGGATAGTGCAGAAATTATTGATGAGTCTAAGTAGAAGATATAAGTCCATTGTATCTATCATTGAAGAAACTCGAGATCTAGATGACATTAGAGTTGAAGAGGTCATTGCATCTGTCAAGGTCTGTGATAAAAGGGAAGACCTGCATGATGAAAGGGATAGGTTAACGGGAACTGAGAGAGCGTTTAGTAGTCTCAGAGTTGGTAGTAGCCAAGGCACTGGTACGTCCAAAGGTCCACAGAGTAGGCCAAATCACAAGTGGCAGGGACAATACAAGACGGGATCAAATTGGTCTCATAATGGAAATGTGAACAGCAAAAATGGCTCAAGCTGGAATAATTATTCTGGAGGAAATTGGAGCAACAGGTTCAATTCACAGAACAAGCAAGGCAGTAGCAGTCAAAGTGGCGTGAAACCACAATGTCAAGTTTGTCACAAGTATCATTTTGGCGTGTGTAGACACAAAGGAAAAGCCAAGTGTGGAAAATGTAACCGGTTTGGTCATATTGCAAAGGACTGTGATAGTCACAAGCAAGTAGCCAACTATGCGAAGGAAGAAGAAGTAACCACGGGAACCATGTTCTATGCTTGTCACTCTTCGATTATGCAAGATAGAAGTGTATGGTTTGTGGATAGTGCCTGCAGCAATCACATGACATCCTAATAATCTGTGTTAATAAACATTGACAGATCTGTGACCTGCAAAGTCAAAATGGGGACTGGAGATCTCGTACAGGCAACTGGTAAAGGCACCCTAGTGGTTGAAACTCAGCGTGGAAAAAGGTATATACATGAAGTTTTGCTGGTTCCGGGTTTGGATGAAAACCTACTGAGTGTTGGTCAAATGATGGAGCATGGGTACTATGTATTATTTGGGGGTAATATGGCTGTTATCTTCGATGATAGTAGTCTCAACAATGTTGTAGCAAAAGTGATCATGGCAGGAAATAGATGCTTTCCTCTTTCATTAGAATCAATAGCGCCTGTTGCTAGGAAGGCATCTGTGGTTGAAGATTCCTGGATTTGGCACAGAAGACTTGGACACTTGAACTTTACTAGCATGAAGATGATGCAACAGAAGGAAATGGTACTCGGATTACCGGTTCTGACAGAGATGAAAGATGTGTGTGAAGGTTGTATTTCAGGGAAACATCACAGAGAGCCATTTGACAAAGAGAAGCCATGGAGAGCAAGTCATCCACTTGAACTGGTACACACAGACTTGTGTGGACCAATGCAAAATGAGTCCATTCGAGGAAATAGGTACTTCATCACATTCATTGATGATTTCTCTAGAATGTGCTGGGTATACTTTCTCATAAACAAATCTGATACCTTCAATGTGTTCAAGAAATTCAAAGCCTTTGTTGAATTACAAAGTGAGTTCAGTCTGAAGAAGCTGAGAAGTGACAGAGGTGGTAAATACA
This sequence comes from Gillenia trifoliata, assembly GCA_018257905.1. Taxonomy (NCBI): domain Eukaryota; kingdom Viridiplantae; phylum Streptophyta; class Magnoliopsida; order Rosales; family Rosaceae; genus Gillenia; species Gillenia trifoliata. The sequence goes on from CM031082.1 coordinate 7,296,817, forward strand.
CCTCACATGAGTTTCTGGATTACTGTGCAAGCATGGGAATGGAGAGGCAACTAACCATTGCCCACTCTCCTCAGCAGAACGGAGTTGCTGAGGGAAGAAATAGAACGATTGGTGAAATGGCAAGGTCCATGATAGCTGAGAAAGGAATTCCAGTGGTTTTCTGAGCAGAAGCTGTAAGTACAGCTGTATATCTTCAAAATAGATGTTTCACAACGTCTGTGTCGAACAAGACACCTTTTGAAGCTTTCACAGGCAGAAAACCTGGAATAAAGCATCTGAAAGTATTTGGTTGCATATGCTATACTCATGTCCCATCACACCAGAGGAGTAAGTTTGATGGAAGAACCAGAAAGGGAGTCTTCATGGGATATGGAAGCTGTGAGAAGGGATATCGGGTGTATGATCTGCAATCCAAGAAGATTGTACTTTCAAGGAGTGTGATCTTTAATGAAAACAAGTCATGGAATTGGGAGAATAACCAAGTGGAGTCTATCACAATACCCTTCAATCTTGAAGGAAATGGAACTGAAGATGAAGTCAGAGAAGAACAAACTAATGCTACCCAGTTTGATGATTCTGATGGTTCTCATTTAAATGCTGTTGTTAATGAGTCAGCTGAGAGAAATGGAGAAAGCCATAGTCAAGGTTCCACATCTAGCTCCACTCCAGTAAAGTTGAAAACTCTGGAAGATATATATGCAAGGTGTCACATGTGCATTATAGAGCCCGCGAACTATCAAGAAGCAGCAAGTGATATAGCTTGGCAAGAAGCTATGAAGGCTGAGTTAGAGATGATTGAAAAAAATGACAATTGGGAACTCGTTGAGAGGCCAGCTGATAAACCTGTTATAGGTGTAAAATGGGTGTTCAAGACCAAGCTTAATCTGAATGGAACAGTTGAAAAACACAAGGCAAGACTTGTAGCCAAAGGGTATGCACAGAAACCTGGATTGATTACAATGAAACCTTTGCACCTGTTGCAAGGTTAGACACAATCAGAACCCTTATTGCTCTTGCAGCTCAAAAGGGTTGGAAACTATTTCAGTTAGATGTTAAGTCAGCATTCCTAAATGGTGTACTAAATGAAGAAGTGTATGTTGAGCAGCCTAAAGGTTTTGAAGTGAAGAATGCATCTCACAAAGTCTACAAGTTAAGGAAGGCCCTATACGGACTTAAACAGGCACCTAGAGCCTGGTACAGTGAGATTGATGCATATCTTTCTCGGTGTAAGTTCACAAGAAGCACAAGTGAAGCCACTCTGTATACAAGATCAGATAGTGAAGGAGGTTTGATAATTGTCTCAATATATGTTGATGGCATTGTCTACACTGGAAGCAGTGAGAAGATGCTGAAGTATGAAATGTCAGATCTTGGACTCCTACACCATTTCTTAGGCATGGGGATACTACAAACTAATCGAGGAGTATTCATACATCAGAGTAAGTATGCCAAGTCCTTACTTGCAAAATTTGGACTTGAGGACTGCAAACCAGTATCCATTCCATTGCCTACTGGTGAAAAACTCAATAAGGTGGATGGAAGTGAGCTAGTTGATGAAGGACTTTACAGAAAAATAGTGGGAAGTCTTTTGTACCTAACAGCAACTAGACCTGATCTAATGTATGCTGCAAGTCTGTTATCGAGGTTCATGAGCAATCCTACCAAGAAACATATGGGAGTTGCACGAAGAGTACTGAGATATGTGCAAGGAACCCTCAACTATGGCATTGAGTATGTGAAAGACAAATCTGCAATCCTTATTGGATTCTGTGATGCAGATTGGGTAGGAAGTGAGGATGATAGCAAAAGCACGTCTGGCTATGCTTTTAGCTTTGGCAGTGGAGTATTCTCTTGGGCATCTGTGAAGCAAAATACAGTTGCACTATCTACTGCTGAAGCTGAGTATGTCTCAGCATCAGAGGCAACAGCACAGTCAATTTGGCTGAGGTTCGTTCTTGATGATTTTGGGGAAATGCAGACACAGGCAACACCTTTGTTTTGTGATAATATGTCAGCTATATCTATGGCGAAGAATCCCGTCTTTCATCAGAGAACTAGACACATAAACCGAAGATATCACTTCATAAGATAAGCTATGCAAGAAGGGGTGATTGACCTGCAATTCTGCAGAAGTGAAGAACAACTTGCAGACATCTTTACAAAGGCCCTACCGAAGGACAGATTCAATCAACTGAGATTGAGGCTTGGAGTTAAGCCAATAAGTAGCTTAGGAGAGGCTGTTGAGAAGTAAGCTGCTACAAGCTTAAACTTCCAACCTGCAGTAGTCAATCCTGCAGATGAAGTTGAAGGGATCAACCCGATGGAAGCTAAGAAGCAACCCGATGGAAGCTAGGAAGCAACCCGGTGGAAGCTAAGAAGCAACCCGATGAAGTCAGATGCATTCCGATGACTTCCAAATGAAGCAAGAAACTAAAGACTTGAAGCTTGCTGTTTTTAGTATAGCGTGCAACGGCTAGTTTGTTTAGTCGTTTGTTTCTTGTATGTTTCAGACAGCTACAGCTGTTGGTTTTGTCCTGTATACAGCTATTAGTCTGTTCTGTCACTATCATGGTCTGCATGGACAGAACTGTGTCTGTGTACTCTGTGCAGAACCATTAATGCTTGCAGAAGCAATGAGATTTATATTCATTGTAATCCTTATTGTTCAATATCAAGAAATACAGACTCTTGCTTCCTTTCAAACTCTCTCTCTCTCTGAAATACATTTTAGCTTTCTGAAAATACATTTGAAATCTTAAAGCTTTATCAACCAAACAATATATGCCTGGTACCATTTCTACAACTAGACCATAGAACTAACTGGCGTGTTATTTGGCCAATTTAGTTTGTGTTTTGTCTTTTCAACTCGTTTAGTCTATATTACACAACGTCCTTCTATTTACAAAGTCTCTCTTAATACTTACATATTATGCTATTACTCGTTACGAATTTATACAATGTCACTCTCACAATAACTTATTACCGTTCTCTTGCAATACTCATCTATTATGCCACTGTTCGACATTTCAATTACCAAAGAATTTATGTTGCTCTTCAACGGAGTGTCAAGTATTTGTAACTGATGGTGTGTGTTGTATCCTCATTAGAGTACTTCCAGTTCCAAGTTCCAATTTAGTGAATCCTTTCTATGTACTTCAGAACAATTTTACCGTTCTTGCCAACTTGGCCAGGAACAAGTACAATCTTTTCTAGGACAACTCCTTGCCTAGTCAAGATATTCACAAAATTAGCTACATGGTCTGTTCCAGTATACGGTTTGATTGTAACTTGCTTGAGACTTGGGATGCTGAAGTCAACTGGATTATCTAACAACTCTTCTGATAAACTCTCCTGGACAAGATCAAATCTTAGATATGCAGCACGGAACCTTAAAAAAGAACGATACACGTGACTAATGTAGAAACATCAAGAATTGCTATAATTATGTCAAAGTACTCGCATCTTCTTCTATCTTGTGAAAGTATTCTACAATCATCGTCTCTAGATTGGGACAAAGTTCAAGCAGTACAACCATGCCAACAAGATCATACGGAGTAAACCCTGTTCCTAGCTCGACGAGCTTCAGATTGTGGAGCATAAAACTTTCGGGGACAGCCTCTGATGTCATAAACTGTGGGATTTTGCAAAGAAAACAATTTGGAATATAAGATGTTCAACAACATAATCCCTTTACAAACCACATTGGTATATATTCCTCAAAATGTTGGCATAATTTCCACATAAAACATAAGAAAAATTTAACTGCCTAAAGTTAACCGAAATCAAAACAAAAACAATAATATATAGGAACAGAGGTCAAAAAGATTACCTTAAACCACCAATTTTGCACATAAAGTTGCTTCCGATTAGGCACTTGTTCGAGTAGCCTAACAACCCTACTCCAATAACAATAGGATAGATCGATTAGGTGCACAATAACTCGAAACCCAACCAGAGACGATGCATTCTTCAGCTCAAACCTGTAAAAGCTGCAGCAATCAAAACTGATCGAACAAAGGTTTGGACAATCCACCAAAATCGTCTCACTGACTTGAGAAGAATCCTAGCCTCTTGAGCCTTTCACTACATATCTTCAAATTACGATGCCCCCAATAATTTTGAAGCTCCAAATCCTCCAAATTGGGGCACCCCAATATCAAATCCCCCACCATCTTGTCCGACAAGTAAACCTGATCGAGAAACAATGACCCAATCGACCAAAAACGCATGGTGGAGAGTTCAGCTGGCAACTTAAGATCTCATCGTGTAAGCTCTAATTTCTCGACACACCCATGTCTCAATACAGAGAAAGGGAAAGCGTACCGGTTAGTTCGAGTTTTGTCGTTGTGAAATGCTTTGTGGATGAAGAAGCCTAGATAAGCTCCCGGGTGGGCGTGGAGGCGGGTTATGGCAGATCGCAGCCAGGAGTCAACATGGGAGCTGTAGTCATTGTAGTGGATGAAAGAGAGGCGGAATGTGAGGATGTGAGAATTGGGACGGGAAACCAGAACGTGGTCGACGAACTCAGCGTAGAACTGGCGGGAATCCAATGGCGGCTCGTGCAGTGGGAAGTGTTGGTAGTTGAAGTTGAGGGAGCGAAAACAGATTTTGATTTAGAGGGTGCTTTAATTTTAGTTTTAATTTCCACATACATTATCTTTAGGGTTTTTAGTTTAAAATATCATTTCTAAACAAAATTTTAGGAAAAATACCATATATTTAGTTTAGGTACTAATTGAAAAGTTAACTAAAATTATTTTATAAATATCACTATATTTCAAAATAATTACATGATTACCATTATTATTGACAAATTTCCGGCGCCTTTTTCGGTGACATAGAAAAAATGATTTCAAAATACCCTAAATCCTATTTGAACCCAAGACTTCAAAATAAGAAACAACAACTTGTACCAGTAGACAAAACAACCGCTTGTGATATATATTACTTTTATTATTATTTATAGTCCACTCTCAGGTCACTATCCAAAAATGACTTCTAAAAAATCATGTAAATTGTCAAAAATTCTCTAATTTTTATTGCATATACACAATGTTCTAAAAGTAGCTAGGCAGTAGTCAGGTGGCAAGCAGGGGCCTATGCGATTTTTTTATTTTAATTAAATTTACTATATAGTATATAAATAAGCATTGAATAATATATTATTTTTTAACAAGAAGAATATATATGTAATGTGAGAGTAATATGGTGCGGTCTTAAAAAAGAGGGATAAAAAAAAAAGTCAGAAAATGATGGATAAAAACGAAAAAAAAAAAGAAAGGAATAATAAAAACGAAATGTGAGGAAAATAGAAGCTGGTGTAGTCAATTAAAGAGAATAAAAAAGGGATAAATATATAACTTTGGTATAACGACATCGTCGGGTAAAGATCAAACAGAATAGAACTATCTTCTTCCTCGCTCGAGTTGCACTGCCAGCTCTACAACAAAATCATTTTTGAATTCCAGCGTTCTCCACATACGCTCGCCTAGCCCCGCTCAAGTGGCCACCTAATATGCTTTCCGATTTTGTGACCGATTAGGAGTTAATCGCAGCGGTAACCAACAGCCGCCTATGACACACCCCGACCCGGATAGCCACGTAGACACCGGATCTCGAGGAGTGCTGACCGACCACTCCGTAGGAGTGACGAAGTCATAAGAAGATTAATTAAGGAAATAGAAATAATAAGCAATCTTTAATCAGAGTTTAAAGGAAATACGGAAGTGTAATGTGGGTAGAACCCATTATTACATAGTGTTAGAGCTAGGAGCAGTAAAGGAAATTATTCACATCCAGGAGGATGGATATAGCACATAACAAAAGGAAATTAACATACACTGCAGAAAGAAAATCAAGCTACCAGCAGCTGCCACCACCGAATCGTCGTCAACTAAAGTCTAAGTCCTGGAGGGGCGAAAAACAAGGGTGAGTGGGCCAATATCGATTTTCTGAGTAAAACGTTTCCAAAACTTTAGGTATAACCCCTCACTGTAAAACCCGTAGATTTACCAAATTATTTACTAATAAAATAAGTACTGAAAATCAACATTACTTATCACATGGAAATATGCACACAAGTCATATAGAAAGTAGCTACATGACAGGCTGGGTGTTTAATATATTACGCTCTAGCACTACATGCACGTGAAGCTGGCACAAAATGTGCGTCACAACGAGTCTAGTCGCCGAGGCGACATAGACAGGCTGGCACCTACAATGGATCCAAAGTGAGCGTTCGGTGCTTGTGAACATACACGTGAAGCTGGTCCTGGCCCGGACAGTGCTAACACCGTGCATAATGTGAAATAAGTAATACAGTTAAAATCATGTGTATGCATGCCAAGTTTCATCATAAAACTCAAATCATAAATCAATCATCAATAAATAAGGGTTTATCACAAATTAATCTAATTTCATAAAATAGGCATGCCACACACATATATATTTCAAAAACGCCATAAAACATATTATAATACTCTAAAAAGGGTAAGTACTAGGCCCACTCACTGATACGTAGTCGGATCGTAGCCCCCGTAGCGTGCCTGAGCTCGTTGCTCCTCCGGATAGGTCTCACCTATATGAGAGTTTACTAAACTAATCATTTAACAAGTCTAATTCAATTAAAGTAATGAAAAAGACTTGAAATCGCCTTTGTTTGCTCGAAACGGGACTAGAATTGGTCGGAAAATGGGTTCACGCGCCGCCACGCGCCGCCGCAGGGCTCCACGCGCCGCCACAAGGCGGCACGCGCCGTCACGCGCGCCCACGCGCCGTCACGCGCCGTCACGCGCCCACACGCGCTCGGACGCGCCCCCACGCGCTCACACGCGCACGCACGCGCTCATACGCGCACGCACGCGCGCTCAAGCGCGGCCACGCACCTCACGCGCCTAACAGTCACGCGCCGTTAAAGTTAACGGCGTGCCGTTAACTTTAACAGTATATTCGTTTTGGCTGACGGAATATTCCCTAACGGCGTTACGGAATATTCCGTCGCCGTTAGAGAATATACCTGACGCCGTTAAGGATTCGACGGAATATACCTTCGGTATATTCCCGGTTTGGACGGGGTTGGACCGGGTTGGACCGGGTCCTGCTGACGTCACGGACCGGTCGCTGACGTCACGCCGCTGCAATCTCCGGCCGCTCGCCGGCGCCGGAATCTGGAAATCTTCGCCAGAAAATCTGGAATTTTTACAGAAGCTCAAATCAACGCCAATTTTCACGAAATTTATACCAATTTGAAGCTGGACTCACGTAGAGTTCGAATTTACCTAAGTTGGGGCCAAATTATGGCCGGAGCCGGTCGGAAATGGCCTCGAGAATTCTCGGCCAAAACTCGAACTCGACGATCCTGGGGTTTCAGCCACATGCAAGGCCTGGGTTCGATCCCCAGGTCCTCCAGAAACTCAAAGGTTGTGGTTGCAGGTCGATTCAAGGCCGGGATGACCGAGATCGGTCGATCGAGTTCGCCGGAGAGAATTTGCAGGCTCTGGACCTTTCGTTTTCTCGAGTTTCCTGGGTTCAGAAGTGACCTAAGGCTGATGAGGACGATGATGGTGGCACTTGGGAGTCGATTTGAGTTCGAGAGGAGGGCCTCGAGTTGAAGGCAGTGAACGTGGGTGTCCAGATCAAATTCTGGGTTTCCTGCAACCTGGAAATTTCTGGGTTTGATGGTTCGAGGGTAGTGATGGGGACGAAGGTGATGTACAGTAGTGGCGTGTAGGCCTGAGCTGAGGTCGGGGACGGTGAGGGTGGAGCTTTGGGTGCCTAGAGCAAAAACTCAAAGTTTTTGATGGATCTGCAATTGCATGCAGGTTTGAGTGGGGGACACGGGGAATGAGATGGCAGAGTGGTGAGGATGGCTGAGTGTAGTGCAGCAATGCACACTGATGGTGCTGGTTTTATAACCAAAACAGTCAAACATTGGTTTTGCACAAATAGAGTTTGCCCAATGCATGTCAAATGCATGCAGAGGAAAGAGCTGAGTGATTCAGTCTGAACCAAATGCAGGCCTCGTGCCTTGCAGAAACCATGGGTTAAGCCCCCTGTTTCAAAATACTGCCAAGGTAAAATTACCGTTTTACCCCTACTCGTAACTTGTCCAAAACAAGTCCGAATCAGGTTCCGTTCGCGTCAACGGGTTCGTAATTTAATGTACACACCAAAAGTACACCAAGATTTCTGAAAATACCTCGATAGAAGGGACGTAATCCCGAATGATACATTATGCCACTAAGGGCGTTTTGGTCATTTTACACCGTCGGGGAATAAAATACAATAAACGTAGGGACGGGATGTAACAGCCTAGGCCGATTTTTAGAACACTGCATATACATGTGAAACGTAACAACTTGTACCACTACCTCACAAAATCACTCGTTATATGTATCACTTTCATTAATATTTATATCAACCAAACACATAGTTTAATTCATTTATTGAATATAGTCTCTCTCATGGCACTGTCAAATATAGTCTCTATTTTAATTGTATATACATGTGAAAAACAATGACTAGTAAAGATAATTAAGACACTCAATAAACAAGAAAATACCCACTTTTAGTTTTCATGCACGTACTAATTTGTTGAAAACCGTTTCACTCTTATGTCATTGTGGAATAGTGATTTTTATAAAAATAAATATGATTGAGGAGGAAAAAATTACAATTAATGCTATTATTTTGATGTCAATGTTGAATAGTGACTTGAAGCCATCCATTATTCTCAACAAATAATAATGATATAAATATAATAAAACATAAAGATGTACAAACAAATAAATGTAGTTGAGTTGGTAGGTTGTCATTGTTTCAGAGGTCATTGGTTTAAATCTTCTAATAGACATTATTTTTCTATTTTATTGAAATGTTAATATATAAGCCACCATCAATCAAAGTATTCGGAGATAAAAAATTTCGGCATGGTAGTCGGATTCCAGTGAAAATCTCGGGCCAAAAATCTTTCGGCGAATGGAAACATATTCCGGCAAAGTTTTGACAATTGAAAAATTTTCGACAAACTTCTGGAGACCTTTTCCTACGAATGAGTCAAGTAGGCTTGGATCTTGTGCAATAGGGGCAAATATGTAAATAAATGTACAATCCTTATATTTGTCTTGGCCTACAAAGTGTGGCTTAATCCAAAGAAAATGAGTTGAGCTAGGTACTTTTCCTTTTCCTTAAAACCTATATACAACTAAATATTGAATCCTACTTACCTTTATCTTTATCCCGTTGAGTGTTGAACATGTAAGATCTGAAATGACAAGCAACTGGTGGATTGCCCTAGTAGATAAGATCTTCCTCTTTAACTCGTTGCGTTCGGAGATCAAAGCCTCCCCCTGCCCAACGTTTAGATGATGTTTTATTTTTGAAAGATGAGATGAATTAGTGTAGATTATCCTATTCTTTGTCAAAACAAGAAAAAAAAAATATGACAATGTAAGGAAGACCAATTCTTGTGGAATCAAAACATGAAAGAGGGAACATGATGTTAACGATTTGCAACCCTAGCAACTATCTCCAATAAAAGCATGACATTTCTATGAAGAAATAAGAAGGAAGATAATATTTGATCTATGCAATTATCATCTAACTTAAGAAATAAGACGGAATGTGGCTGAGCCGATGGATTCCCAATTTAAAGCTCAGAGTACATCTGACGTTGCGGAGGAGAGAGTACTTCCAACTTTGTGAATCCTTTTTATACAGAAGGATTGGGGGAACCGGCTTCAGAACTATTCCGTTCTCGCCTACTTCGCCAGGAACAAGTACAATCTTTTCTAGGACAACTCCTTGCTCAGTCAAGATTTTCACAAAATTACCTTCATCTTCTGTTCCTGTATACGGTTTGATTGTAACTTGCTTGAGACTTGGGATGCTGAACTCAACTGGTTTATTTAACAACTCTTCTGGCAAACTCTCCTGAGAATTGGAAGATCAAGTTTTAGATATGCAGCACGGATAAGCAATAGCAACAATGAAACATCACGCATTGCTATAATTATATTTGTAAAAATACTCACATCTTCCCCGAACTTAAAAGGGTATTCTAGAATCATTGTCTCGAGATTGGGACAATGTTTAAGCAGTGCAGCCATGCCAACGAGATCATGCTTGGTAAACCCTGTTTGTAGCTCTAAGAGCTTCAGATTGTGGAGCATAAAACTTTCGGGGAAGGAGTCTGTTGATGTCAGAAACTGAGGGCATATGCAAAGAAAACGATGTTCAACAACATAATTCCATTACAAACCAGTGGTTATAATATTTAGGGGAAAAAATCCAAAAGAGGCTAAGCAGTAAAAAGAGAAACTTGAAAAATCCCCCCATTCACTGAGGTTAAAACAAAGAGATTGACCATCTGAAAATCATCTAAGAATTTAATGTTGCACATAAGTGAGGTGAACAAAGTTATAGAGTGATTAAAGATACATTCTGAATGAGAACTCCATACCCAATGTGACAGTAAAATAACTTAAGAGAAGTTTTAATTATCTTCACAAAGTCATTCAGTTAAAATATCTCACGCACACCATTCTTAATGAGTGCTCCATACCTGTTATGAGAGTTTAAAAACAAATTGCACTGCAAGCAATGAGGAACAATAAGCGGAGTGAAGTTTTACGTTTCTTGACAGACTCACCTATGGTGTCACAATGCCAGCAGGAGAAACATACGTGCAGCATATATAGTCTTAATAAACTTATTATATATTGAAACCTAATGACGAATTGGTATCAAATTCCCTCGGACTACTTACCTTTTCCATCTTTCAGTCGACTCCAAGATTCAGTGACAAGCTAAAGACCCTCACTATCACTATCTATCAATTTGTTGTCTCTATCAATCTCATTCGAAAATACACAGCTATACCACCAAATCCGAAAACACAAGAATTTAACCTATCTATGACTATGAGAAGCTTTCTGCATGATCAGAATACCAACATGCATATTGCTACATATTACTCAAATCTTTGACATAATTTCCACAAACAAAAACACAACAACTAAACAACCTAAAACCATGATCGAGATCGAAAAGCTATAATTCATCAGAACAGAGATAACAAATAAATAAAAATTACCTTAAACCACCAATTTAGTGCATCGAGATGCTTAAGATTTGGCGCTTGTTCGATTAGCTTAACCGTCTTACTCCACAAGTCATAGTACCGTTCCATTATGTTTACCATCTGAACACGGAAATCAACCAGAGACGCAGCATTCTTCAGGACAAACCTGTAAAAGCTACAGCAATCAAAGCTAATCGAACAAAGATTTGGGCAGTCAATCGAAACAGTCTCTCTACTTTCGGAATCATAGAAGAACCCAAATGCCAGCCTCTTGAGCCTTTTGCTACATATCTTCAAACGACGATGGCCCCAACAGTTTTGAAGCTCCAAATCCTCCAAGTTAGGGCAACCCAATATCAAATCATTCATCATCTGGTCCTCCAAACAAACCTCATCGAAAAGCAAGGACCGAATCGTCCAAAATCGCATGGTGGACAATTTCGCAGGCAAAGTAAGAGAACACCGCGTGAGGCTCAATTTCTCAACACACCCATTTCTCAGAACAGAGAAAGGGAAATCGTATCGGTGATTATGGGTTTCGTCGTTGTGAAAATCTCTGTGGATGAAGAAGTCGAGGTGGAGATCCCGGGCGCGGATGTGGGTGACGGCGGATCGCACCCAGGAGTCGACGTGGGAGTGGTAGTGACCGTGGAAGATGAAAGAGAGGCGGAAAGTGTGGACGGGAGAATTGGGGCGGTAAATCAGAACGCGGTCGACGAACTCGGCGTAAAACTGGCGGGTGTCCAACGGCGGCTCGCGCGGCGGGAAGAGTTCGAAGCTGAAGTTGAGGGAGGGGACGCGGGACCAGAGAGGGCGCCATTTGTGGGAGATGAGGGAGGTTTGGACGGAGTCTAATGTGGGCAGGAAGGTGAGGATGTGGAGGAGGAGGTCCTCCGGCAGATCGTTTAGGCTTCGGTTTTGATTGTTTGCCTCTTCTGCTTCCATCTCCTCTCTCATGTAAAATGCTTCTGCAATCGGGAAAGCATTTTTAATTGGTAATTTGCATTTTACTGCTCCCAATTTTCAGCTCTTCCTACTCACATTCTGTTTGACATATTTTTATACCATTTTTATACTTTTGTTAGTTCAAAGCAACATAACCTCATTAGTTAACAGAATATTTCAGAAAAATTTTGAGTGGTACGTACCATTGAATGGTACGACTATTGAATGGTTCAGATTAATTTGCAGTGGGCCCCAAATGAATCTTAACCATTTAACAGTACGTACCATTCAATGGTACGTACCACTGAAGTTGGACCCGAATATTTCATAAAAACTAACATAAATTCAAAAGTGACCAAAACAAAATATTCATGTAGTGAGACGAATAAATTAATAATTTATAAACTCAAACTTTTGAAAAATTTAATGGTATTAAAGTAAAATTTACTCTTAATTTAGGGCTAACTGATCTTTAAAATGAACCACAAGGTTTTAACTTTCTCACATTTCTCTCTAAGGTTTTGAAATTGTATCAATTTACTCATTTTGTCTAATGAATTATTTGAATCTTCTATAAATTGATGACATGGTGAACATGAAACATGTAATAGGGATGATATGTAAGCCACATTTACACCACATTGACTAAAAAACTCATCAACTTAATGGATATTTTGATGTTTAAATATCTAAAGGGTGTAAATTGATACAAATTCAATGAAATTAGTCCATGATCTCATAAATGTTAGTTTTATATGACTTCCCGACATAGCCAAAACCTTTTTTTTTTTTTTTGTGAAAATAGCCAAAACCATATTTTATTCTCAAAAGACACCAGCACTAGAAGCTTGAGTTCTATTCTTGTAGTATAGGTGTCAAACGGGCGAGCCTACACAAGCATGCCACAAGAATGGCCCACTTAAATAAGGCACAATTTGTAATAAGTGGGTGGATCAGGCCTAAGATTTAGGCCTAATGGACCAACCGGGCCATGGCCCGTTAGACCCGTCAGGCTATCTCCAAACCAAGGGTTCCAAATCCTAACATGTAAAACTTTTGTATTTTTTTTATATTTTTTTGTAACAATTTTGGAATTAGTTTTTGTATAATCTATGTTATTTTATTTTTATGAAAGTTTCGATGTAAAAAAAATTCAAATTTTGAAAAAAAAAATTGTTGAGATATTTTTGAGTTCGATATTATTGGATTTCATATCACAATTATTTTTGACATACTGAAAACTCTCTCTTTGAATGTCCTACAACTGAAAATCTAATCTTTTAAGATTTTTTCTCCTACTTTTCTAATTTTCTATCTTCTCTAATTTCCTACACAGTTGTTATCTTCAATTCCTTTTGATAAGCATAATGAGTTCTAGGCAAACACACACCTCCTTCTTAAATCTGATACTTTTGCAAAAACACTTTCATTTCTCAATGGATTCAAGTTGTGACAAGTGAATTCAGATGCTAAAAGCATTCCATGCGGCCGAAGACAACCATCAACACATAGTCGTTGTTGCTGTTGCTCGTCACCAGGCATTGTTTGAGGCTCGTGGTAGGCGTCAGAAACATGAAGGTTTAGTTGCTGGTCATGAAGTTATTACTCATGGAAGAGCAAAATGGCATGAAAACCTCAGGAATGACTACTTCATCCCTCGTCCTACTTTTGGAGCTTCTAAATTTCATAGGCAGTTCCGAATGAAGCGAAAACTTTTCGGCACCATCATGCAAGCTGTTGTCATACACGACCGATACTTTGTCTAAAAACGGGATGATGTAGGTTGCCTCTATCTATCACAGAAACAGAAGCTTATGTGCATCTTTCGACAACTTGCATACAGCCTCCCAGCTGATTCTATTGATGAATATACTAGGTGCGGAGAATCCACAACTATTGAGCCTCTCCTGAAATTCTGTAGGGCCATTGTAGAAATCTAGAGACAATGGTACCTTTGACGCCCAAATCAAGCCGACATTCAAAGGCTACTGAGCAAGGGCGAGCGCTGGGGATTTTCAAGCATGCTTGGAAGTCTTGATTGCATACATTGGGAGTGGAGGAATTGCCCTTTCGATTGGGCTGGGCAATTTATTGGGCACCATGGTAATCCAACTATGGTTCTTGAGGCTATGGCATCTTATGACACTTGGATATGGCATGCGTTTTTTGGATCACCCGGATCACTTAACAACATCAATGTGTTGGCTACATCTCCTTTATTTGATGAAGTTGTCAATGGTGTTACACCACAGGTGAGCTATATGGTTAATAGTACAACTTACAATTTGGGTTATTACTTAGCAGATGATATATAACTAAGGTGGGCTACACTTGTGAAAACTATTCCTTCACCCGATACCTGTATGGAAAAATTATTTGCCAAAAAACAATAATCGTATAGGAAAGACGTGGAGAGAGCTTTCGGGATACTACAAGCTCGATAGGCAATTGTTAGAGGACCTTTCCAACCTACAATCAATCATGATAACATGCATAATATTGCATAATGTGATTGTTGAGAATAAGTATGAGGAAGCAGAAGATGAGCGTGAGTATGTGTATGATCAAAAACCTGAAGTGGAGTATGCTTATGGAGACGATAGGCATACATTGGCGAATTATATGAATCGACATAATAGGATTTGAAATGCAGATGCTCACCACACTCTTCGGAATGATTTGATTAAACACATTTGGAATCAAAGAGGAGATGTTGAATCGGATTGTTGAGCGGATGATAATGAGTAAACCAAGTGCTTTTATTAATGTAAGGTGTGGTTTCATTAATATAAGGTGTGCTTTTATTTAAGGGAAATTTAGTTTAAATACCAACTTGTAACTAAGTTTTAAATAAAAATACCTATTTTAAGAAAAAAATACCAAACTATTTAAATAAATGTATAACAGGGCATATTTTGTGGGTCCAGCCCATTGGGTTTTGTAGATGAATTTACTTTTTAATCCTTAGGCCTATTAGGTACAATATTTTTTTTCTGTTTAAACAGAAACAGTGTTCGAAGAATTTGGTTCGAACTTCGACCTGCTTCTCTTTCAAACAGAAACACTGTCCGAAACAGAAAAACACTCGACGATTCATCGATTGTGCGATTCGAACCTCCAATTCAACTTCTCCAGGTATGTTCTTCATCAATATGCTCAGGAAATTACGTTTTTCTTGTTCTTGTTTTGAGTTTTTTTTTCTGTGATTTATTTGTTTGTTCATCAATCTTTGTTTTTGTTAATTGCTTTGTGTTTCTTCTAATCGATTCAGTTTTGTTTGAATTGTTGTGTTATTGTCGTTCGATCTGTTCAAATTTTCTGTGTGTTTCTTCTAATCGATTCAGTTTTGTTTGAATTGCTGTGTTATTGATTCTTTTTCAGATGGACAGTGATGTGATTGGGCGATGTTGTTACGGATCAGACGTACTTATGGTTCGTTTTAGTCCAGACTCATCATTCCTCGACCTAGTGAAGCAAATTTGTCTACGTTTTCGGTTGAAATTGGGAAGTTTCAGTTTGAGGTACTCAATTGGAAATTACAGTAGCTGTTTTTTAGAATGTGATGATGATTTTCACCTTATGTTGGCCAGTATTTCAATAGCAGTTGTTAGATTTGTTGATATATTGGTGAGGGATTTAGGTGAGGATAATGTGCATGGTAGTTTGAGCAATAATATTGTAGTGTTTGATAGTGGTGCTTCATCATGTACCAGTACAACTTCCAGCACTATTACTGATTCTAATCAGTTTTATGGTAAGTATAAGAAGGCCAAGACAAAGATTTATTTGTCCGATGAGTGGAAGGATTACATTCATAGTGTTGGGCAAGGGTTTGAGAGTGTAGTTGAATTTCGTGACAAATTGAAAAAATATGCATTGGAGCTTAGATTTAAAATCAAGTATGTTGCTAATGAGACAAAGCGTGTGATTGCCGAGTGTTCTAAGAAACAATCTGATGGTTGTTTGTGGCGTGTATATGCTACACGTTCTGGTTCGAATGATCATTTCTTCATTAGAACATTGAACAATGTTCATACTTGCTGCAATTTGATTCATGAGGAAAAAAATAGTATGATGAGCAGCAGCGTTGTTTGCTCTCTTTTTGTTGATAGGATTCGTTCAAATCCTACCCTTAAGCCAAAAGATATTATCAAAGAAATGAAGGAATATTATGGGCTTGATGTATCGTATTACCATGCTTGGTTTGGAAAGGAATTGGCGATAGCTGAGGCTCATGGGGAAGATGCAAGTTCGTATAATGAGTTATGTTGGTATTGTCAAGCTGTTTTGAATAACAATCCGGGATCTCATTGTGTGCTGGAGAGTGATCCTTCAACACATCGGTTTAAGAGGTTTTTTATTTCCTTTGCAGCTTGTATTGCTGGGTTTCCCTGGTGTTTGCCCATTTTGTATTTGGATGGAACTTTCTTGAAAAGTAAATATAAGGGAGTTCTTCTTTGTGCAACTGGAAGGAATGGAAATCAAGGTAAGCCTCTGTCATTAAGTGCTACTATTATGATATTGCATGGTTTGTTGAGATTTTGAGTCACATATTTACTGTTCGCTAGCTTCAAATCTTTATGTTTTAGTGTTTTCATTCTAAATAACCAACATATCAATTAGTTACTATCAGTCAGTGACATTGCTGTTTTCCGTTTCTATGAATTTTGTGTTTCTTATTACATTTTATTTTATTTTTTTTCTAGGTTTTTTTCCCTTTGCTGTAGCAATTGTTGATGCAGAGAATAGGGAAAATTGGAATTGGTTTGCCAATGAGTTAGCAAAGATTTTGGTCCCACAAAATAGGGTGATTACATTTTTTTCTAATCGTCATGATGGTTTGTTAGATGCTATTTCTAATGTATTTCCAGGCTGGCCACATTCGTACTGTTATTATCATTTGGTAGCTAATATCAAGACGAAATATCCAGCATCACATAGTAAAACTTTGCGGGAAACTGCTCTGGATTTGTTCTCGAAGTGTGCATATGCTCCTACTGTAGCATCATTTGAGATGTATATGGCAGAGATATTAGATAAGGGGGGGCCTGATATGGAAAGGTTTATAAGAGATATTCCCAAAGAGCATTATTCAAATGCATTTTTTCAAGGGGATAGATATGGGGATATGGCAAATAGTATTGCTGAGTCGTTTAATAGTTGGATTAATGATTATCGTGGGCTGCCTGTTTATCAAATGATAGATGGTATTCGGAAAAAGTTGATGGTTATGATGGCAGAAAGGAAGCTTATTGCTGAACGTTGGACTGATGTCATATGTCCAAATATAGAGAAGGAATTGAAGAAGGACTATAACAGTGGTAGGCATTGGACAGTTTCTCGTTCGGGTCCAAAGATTTTTGAGGTTCAGGCGCATCATTCTTACAGGGTTGACTTGGAGAATAAAACTTGCTCTTGCTACATTTGGCAGCTAAATAAACTACCATGTGCTCACGCACTTGTTGCGATCCAAAGTGGTAATGAGTATGTTTATAACTACATTGATCCCTATTTTGATGCTGCATACTTCAAGAAGGCTTATAAGCTTCCGATTCATCCAATACCAACTATTGATAAGGAAGATATTTTTGGTGATAGTGGTGATCTTCTTCCACCAGCTACTAAAAAACAATCAGGAAGACCTAGGAGTAGTAGGATCAAGTCTGCTAGTGAAGGCAAAAGGAAAATGACGTGCGGTCGTTGTGGTTTTTACGGAAGACACTGTTGGAAATGTGCCCTAAAACCAATCATATGATGATACTTTACGGACATTTCACATGTTAAACTAATTTGGTTTAATATAAAGGGCATAGATTATTGTTTATAGTAGTCTCATATAAATGTTATATGCTTAAACAATAAGTCCAAGGAATATGTGCTTAGTAGAATGTAATCTAAACAAGTTAGGTTCATGAGACCATTCTCGATCATAGACATATCCTAAACGTTCCTGATGAATAGGATTGTCCAATTGGGCATTGACAGTCCGTTAAGATCAGTACATGTTATGTCTTCTCTCCGGGAGAGTGACTAGTCTCGAGTCATTGGTGTAACTGACACCAAGACAAGCATGTAGGTGCTCAATATAGAGTGAGTCCACTGAACACGATCAACGATGAGTTTTCATGATCATGTCACATGAGAACTCATAGTTGGGATAATGCAAATTAGTCCTTTGACCTGAGGCATCACAGTTGTCTTGTGGCGAGGTCCTTGATCTTTGATTATGTCAAAGTCACCCCATCCGAGGGTGTCCACGGCATAGTTGGGGTTAAGCTACTTAGCCATGGAGGCAAGTGAATGCGCAACAAGGGATCTCTAACTTTCAAACCGTTTGAGGGAGAATACTCTATGATATGATTAAGAATCTCTGGCCAGAGTATGAATAAGATTTAGGAAATCGTTCCAAATCATATTCAAGGTAATCATATAAGTAAATGAATCACATTGGATAGTAGACATGAATAAACTATCAAACCAAACAATGTGGTCGAGAGTATTGTATTAGAGAAGGACCGTATTGCATTGCAATCCTAACTGAATAGGTTATCCACCTCTTCTGATTAGCTTGGGTAGCCATGACATGCTGCTAGGTGTCACTCATGGTTTGTGGATGCCCTATAAGTGTATAATCACTTAAGGGAGAATTGAAAGTATGTTTCAATTCAGAATTGATTTGAAAGAGTTCTAATCCTCCACTGCCTCGCTAAAAGGAACCTAATGGATCGTACACCGAGTAAGGTAGAGTTTGATGAAACAATGGAGATGAGTAAGAATAATTAAATGGCTTAATTATTTATGGCAAGGATTAATTAATATGTTAATTAATCAAACGAATAAGTTCGTTATAGACCTCGGGTTAGTTTTGGGCTTCAAGGCCCAATGGGCTTCGAACGTCAAGCCCATTGACTTAAGTTGTATGACAACTTAATGACTAATAATACATTAGGGCCCAAAGAGCCCAATGAACCCACATGGCCGGCCATTTGAGAATGTGTAGCAAACTTGCTTTAATTGCAAGTTTGCCACTACATTATGGAAATGATATAAAACAAGTTTATAACATTTCACACTTAGAGGTTTTCTTTTGGGAGAATGGTTGAGCATGAAAATGCTCTCTTCTCTCAAAGAGGCCGGCTCCCTAGAGGGATTTAGCTAGCAATCTATTTCCTCTAGGACACTCATCTTCTCATCAAGGCTCTCCTTGGTGTGGAGACTTAGAGGTTCTCTATTTTGGGAACTTGGAGAATCCGATTCATCCATCATCATCCAAGCAAGGAATGAAGGCCCTCTCCATGGGTGATTAGCCTTTGCTTAGGCAAAGAGGAATCTACAAAGGTATTTGTTTTCTCAACTCAAAATTTGTTTTGATTTGAGTCTTGGTTCACCATATCTACTAGGCTTTGAATTTCTTGGGTTAAGTTTCGTTTTAAGTGCATAGAAGCATGTTTCCGCCTTTAATTGTTAAATGCATGCTTAATGATGTTGCTTAATGAACTCGGTTAATCCGCTTTTTTCCCTTCAAACACAACAAGAAAAAATGCATGGTTGAGATTTGAAGACTTGGCGACTGTGCAACCTCTACTCACAATGAAGATTTAAGTCTATCAATTGTACAAAGTGCACTATACGTGGAAATGTGGATGGTCATATTAAGAAGACTTGTAATGTGTGAATTTAGTCTTATTTTCATTTACTTTTCAGCTGTTCACATGGTTTTTATGTGAGCTTCACTGAAGCTTAAGGCTTTCTAATTTGACATTGAATATTGAATAAATGAATGTACATTTTGGATTGTGGTTCATATGTGTTTGGCTTTTGTTGTTGTGTTTTATATGTGACTTTTAAGTTTTTTGTTGCAAAAGACATTATATTTAGTTTGTTTATATCTTAAAGTTTTAGGAACTTATTTGATGAATTCAGATTTGAATATTATTTCGAGCTTCTGCATTTTTTTTCAGTTCACAATCATGTCACTGTTCAACAATGACATGAACTTTTTTTAGTGGATTCAAAGTTTTATTTGCAAAAGACATTATATTTGGATTTGTTTTACATCTTAAAGTTTTAGAAACATTTGATGAACTACGATTTGAATATTATTTTGAGCTTACGCATTTTCAGTTCCACGATCATGTCAGCATTCAACAATGACATGAACTTTTTTAGTGGATTCAAGTTTTCTGTTGCAAAGACATTATATTTAGTTTGTTTACATCTTAAAGTTTTTAGAAACTTATTTGATGAAGTCATATTTGAATATTTTGAGCTTCTGCATTATTTTTCGATTCACGATTAATGTCCATGTTCAACAATGACATGAACTTTTTTAGTGGATTCAAGTTTTGTCAACATAAATTTAACCAACCACTCATTATTTCATGCAAAAGTTATTATAGAACAAAGGTTGAGGAGTCATGGAAATATATTGTAATCAAGAATAGATCATTATTTGGCAGCGGTGACTAAAAAAAAAAAATATTTCTTGTATAAGTGACTACCATATGAGTTATGGATTGATCCCAATCGAACAATGAAATTCTTCTGGATATTAACAAGTCAACATCCCAAAAGGTTAAATGGAAATCAACTAAAAATAAGTTTTTGCGATTGTATAATTGGGGAAGTACCACTTAGCAATAATATTACAAAACCATTACACAAACATTCCAAAGTTGATGGCCAGCGATTCAAATTCAAATTTTAAACTTCCTAAGTCAACGATGCTTCTTGCTTTTTCTGTTCCAGCTTAGTTTGTGGCGAATAAACCGTGCAATCATACGCTAGATATTTTTGCATCTTGTTTTTGCCACTCTTTTTGGCAGCACTTGCTCTTTTGATATATTGTCCATGTATTACATCACAAAGATGCCACAATCCAATCTATATATCATAATGAAAATGTAAGTCATAATGTTCATGTTATTCAATCCGAAAAATAGAATTATAAGTTATATTGTTCATGTTATTCAGTCAAAAATATAAATTAAATTATTACTAAGATTTATTAATAAAACTTCACGAGTTGTCAATTTGTTGAGGGCACTCCCATTTCGACTTTGAGATCAAAGTCATTGAACTTTAACGTCTTGATCCACTTGATGGTTTTAATGTCATCATCGATGGGTTGCACTTGATGGAGTGAATTCACCTTCTTTGGCACATCGCTTATTGAGCGCCTGTTCGGCAACCTTGTTGCAACATGTATACTTCGACTTGATCCCTTATGACAACCATCCATTCTGGGATCAAATTAACTGCATTGTAAGCAAACATGTTAGTGTTTTTTCTTTTGGATTATATAATATGCAAGTCATGTACACTTTAATAATTATTTACCATATATTCAGCATCCCTTGAAGGTGTCGTCTTGTTCGGGTCTTCTTTTCCTCATTGAGTTTAAATGGAACCATCCTTGAGCATCTTTGTCAGCACGGAGAAGTGTATGGTGGTATGCTTTCTTGGTGTATATATTGGTATTAACAACTTTTGATTTTCGAGTTTGAAAAAGAGAGGTTCAAAGAGAGATTGATGGATACCTTCACATTATGATTTTTTTGTATGAATGTCAAGAAATACAAAATATTTTAGTAATATTATTATTACTTTGACGTATATCTCGCAATGACACACATTACACTTAATAAGTAAGCGAAACTAAACATATACAAAGATCATGCAAAAATGTAAAGATCCAATCAATGAAAACTTTTCATTTACTTTGACATCTCAAATCACTGTATGACAATGAAGAAATGCAAAATGATATTGTCATTTTCAGATTTTAAGATCAGCATGTTATTCCAGATTTACAGAGAAACTTACCAGCTCGACTTTTCCAAAAATTCTGTTCGAGCATGGAGGACTTATTGTTGTTGTCATCTCACTCTTTGTGATTCTCCATATGCATCAATTGCTGAAATGCATTATTACAGCAATTGTAAGCAACCAAAATTAACCGAAAAAGAAGTATAGAAATAACATTTGAGATATATCATTTGTTCCTTTACATTATTTCTTTATTAGGAGAAATCGGATAACAACTTAATGATATCTTAGCGTTCCATGTAGTTGTTGCGAATATCTCATAAGCCAAAAATAGTCAGCGCACATATACAAAAACAAAGCTGAAGTCATACCATATAGTCAACTGTATAAAATTTTACGAAATTTAGATAAGCAATGAGTCAACTTTATTACCTTCAGTGGATTTGTCCCAGAAATCTTTCAATTGAATTTAAGTCCCCCGAATCCATAAGTTTGTAAAGGCTTGATGTTCTTATCGAGTTCATAGGTTCATCACGTGTCGACTCGTTCCTCCTCTTCTTTGTCTTCCACATCATCCAACCAAGCGGGTGTACCACGGGGACTTGTATTCAATATATCGAAAAGCCCAGGTCGTGTAATGCGATTCTTTGTTATTTAGTCTTCTCTTTTTCCGTCCTGGTTCTTGATATTGAGTATGTCATCCTTTTGCTGATCTTTTTATTCTTCAGCGTACAGCGTATGAGTGCGAGGATGACATCTTGATTTATGCACAATGAGGAGACATATTTTGAAGGAGTCTTAGGATGAGGGGAGCAGGGTGAAAGCTGAATGAACCTTATGAGTATTCAGTGTGAGAACATTTTGAGTCTTCATTGTCTCTCTTTGTGCATTCATTGGCCAAATCAGGACAATCTGCTTGCTTCTTTTCCTTTTTCATGTTCTTCATTTTTCTCCAATTGCACTTTCTTGTCTTGAGAAATGGTCTTTTCCAATTCTTTGGACCTTTTCATTCGGTCTTCGTTATCGAGCAATAGCTTTGCATTTCTTCTTCGGTCTTATTGCGTTTCTTTTTTGCTTCTTGCGGTCACTTCCTCCTTCATATCTAATGCCGTCTTCATTGTGGCTTCTTCTCTTTTCAGTTTCTCATTCTCATTCGGTAGTCTGAGATAGTCGCTTCTTAAATTTGTAAAACTTTCTCTAGTCTTCGATTATTTTCAAGCGATGGGCGTAAATTACCTACATTGTCTTAGGCATCAAAGCTTTCTTGTGAAGGTGTTGCCTTTTTGAAAAAAAATGCGTAGTGAAAAACAAAATTGCAAGAAATTAACCAGAAAGTGTGAACAATTGAATTAGATTGGTTTTAAATTTTGAAAACGGTGTGATAAGTGATACTTATGAGATCAATAGGATTGAGCCTTTGCAACCGTTGTGCAATTGGGGCAGACTCCATTTAGCAATTCCCAGCACTTCTTCTTTCGCGCTTCCTTTGATTGGAGGTATGATTTGCGTTTTTCGCAAAGCCAAAAGCTATTTATATAATTGAAAAGTAAGCTTCAATCAATATTGATATTATTATGGCATGTGGTATTAATTACTAAATATGTTAGAGCAAGTCAATGGGGTGAATTGCTTGGGCAATGTGGGAAGTAATTGATGGGGGGGATTGGATTGCATGGGCTGGAGAGGGAAATTCTTTAGGAAAGGTAGGCACTCGGGCAACGGGCGTGGAAAGTTGGCGGCCAAACCCGCGGTGGTGACGTCAGCGTGACGTCAGCCACGCTGTTTGATTTTTAGCGGCGTGGGCGCATACAATGCGCTACTTCGAAGCGCGTCTCCGGCTTGGCCAGCGGTATTTGGGGCGGCCCCGTAAACCGCCGATTCCGACGTTGGGGAAACCACGTGGCTTCCCCACCGGACCGTCGAATTCCTCAGCGGCTATTTAATTTGTCGTTGGATCTCCAACAGTAATAAAAAAAAAAAAAAAAAGGATTTAATCTCAACCGTTGGATCTCGAGATCAGCGGTTGAATTAATTCCTTTAAAAATTAAAAAAATGTTTTAAAATTCAGAAAAGTTACCGTTGTGACACGTGCTTCCAATCTGGAGCGTTGAAATTCAAATTTTGTTAAATCCAACGGCAGAGATTAATTAAAGGGAATAAAAATTTTAAAAAATTGTAAAAAATATGTAAAAAGCTCGGGAAAAATTTTTTAAAAAATTTAGCAAACTTTTTTTACTTTTCTATAAATACCTTGGCAATTTCATCTACCTCACACCACAATTCCATATTTTCTCAACATCTTTTTCAAGCTTTCTCCTATCTCTCTCAAAGTTTCAATCCAATTTTTTTTCAGAGAAAAATGACAAGCTAGTGCGGTACAAGCGGGCTTCTTGAAGATGTTGCGTTGTGTGCTAATTTGGGTTCAAACTCATGACTCAATTTCGGGAATGAAATGCAGTTGCGAGAAATGTGGAGTCTTATTCATTCCGCATATATTGAGAAAATGGGTGGCCAAAGAACCAAAAGATTCATTGTCCGGTCGTTGGAAACTACTTGTGTCGTTTGAGTACGTGGAGAGGCATGTGACACAAGCTAGTGCTAATCTTGAGAAGTGGAGAAAATTTAGCGAGGTCGGAGTAATAATATATTTTATTTTTATTTGTATTATTTATTTATTTACTATTTTTTCATTATAATTATTTCTTTTGTATTATTTAATTGTTACCTATTTTTCATTATAATTATTTCTTTGTATTATTTAATTGTTACCTATTTTCATTATAATTATTTCTTTGTATTATTTATTTGTTACCTATTTTCATTATAATTATTTCTGTATTATTTATTTGTTACCCTATTTTTAATATAATTATTTCTTTGTATTATTTATTTGTTACCTATTTTCATTATAATTATTTCTTTGTAGTATTTATTTGTTACCTATTTTTAATATAATTATTTCTTTGTATTATTTAGTTTGTTTACATCTTAAAGTTTTAGAAACTTATTTGATGAAGTCATATTTGAATATTATTTTGAGCTTCTGCATTATTTTTCAGTTCACGATTATGTCCATGTTCAACAATGACATGAACTTTTTTTTAGTGGATTCAAGTTTTGTCAACACAAATTTAACCAACCACTCATTATTTCATGCAAAAGTTATTATAGAACAAAGAGGGTTGAGGGTCATGGAAATATATTGTAATCAAGAATAGATCATTATTTGACAGCAGTGACTAAAAAAAAAAAAATATTTCTTGTATAAGTGACTACCATATGAGTTATGGATTGATCACAATCGAACAATGAAATTCTTCTGGATATTAACAAGTCAACATCCCAAAAAGGTTAAATGGAAATCAACTAAAAATAAGTTTTGCAGTTATATAATTGGGAAGTACCCTTACTTAATAATATTACAAAACCATTACACAAACATTCCAAAGTTGATGACGCAGTTCAAATTCAAATTTCAGCTTCTAAGTCAACGATGCTTCTTGCTTTCTGTTCCAGCTTAGTTTGTGGCGAATAAACCGTGCAATCACTTCTGCCCGATATTTTTGCATCTTCTGTTTGCTCACTCTTTTTGGCAGCACTTGCTCTTTTGATATATTGTCCATGTAATACATCACAAAGATGCCACAATCCAATCTATATATCATAATGAAAATGTAAGTCATAATGTTCATGTTATTCAATCCGAAAAATAGAAATTATAAGTTATATTGTTCATGTTATTCAGTCCAAAAATATAAATTAAATTATTACTAAGATTTGATAATAAAACTTACGAGTTGTCAATTTGTTGAGGGCACTCCATTTCGACTTTGAGATCAAAGTCATTGAACTTTGCAGTACTGATCCACTTGATGGTTTTAATGTCATCATCAGTAAGTTGCACTTCAGTGAATTGCAATTCACCTTCTTTGGCCTGTCGCTTATTGACTGCCATTCGGCAACCTTGTTGCAACATGTCTTCAGCTTGATCCTTAACAGCAACCATCCATTTACGGATCAAATTAACCTGCATTGTAAGCAAACATGTTAGTGTTTTTTTCTTTTTGGATTATATAATATGCAAGTCATGTACACTTTAATAATTATTTACCATATATTCAGCATCCTTGAAGGTGTCGTCTTGTTCGGGTCTTCTTTTCCTCATTGAGTTTAAATGGAACCATCCTTGAGCATCTTTGTCCAGCACCAGAAGTGTATGGTGGTATGCTTTCTTGGTGTATATTGGTATTAACAACTTTTCAGATTTTCCCAGTTTGAAAAAGAGAGGTTCAAAGAGAGATTGATGGATACCCTTCACATTATGATTTTTTGTATGAATCTGTCAAGAAATACAAAATATTTTAGCAATATTGTTATTACTTTGACGCGTATATCTCGCAATGACACACACATTACACTTAATAAGTAAAACTGAAACTAAACATATACAAAGATCATGCAAAAATGTAGAATCCAATCAATGAAAACTTTTCATTTTACTTTGACATCTCAAGTCACTGTATGACAATGAGAAGGAAATGCAAAGTGATATTGTCATTTTTTCAGATTTTAGATCAACATGTTATTCCAGATTTACCCAGAAACTTACCCAGCTCCAGCTTTCCAAAAATTCTGTTCGACATGGAGGACTTGACTGTTGTTCTGTCATCTCATACTGCAACAGTTCTCCATATGCATCAATTGCCTGAAATGCATTATTACAACGAATTGTAAGCAACCAAAATTAACCCGAAAAGAACTATAGAAATAACATTTTGAGATATATCATTTGTTCCTTTACATTATTTGCTATTGCAGAATCAGATAGCAACTTATTGATGTCTTGACGTTCCATGTAGTTGTTGCGAATATCTCCTCGCCAAAAATAGTCACTGCACATATACAAAAACAAAAGCTGAAGTCATACCATATAGTCACTGTATAAAATTTTACAGAATTTAGATAAGCAATGAGTCAACTTTATTACCTTCAAGTGGATTTGTCCCAGAAATCTTTCAATTGAATTTAAGTCCCCGAATCCATAAGTTTGTAGACAGTGTTCTTATCCCAGTTCATAGGTTCATCTGTGGCAGCTCGTTCCTCCTCTTCTTTGTCTTCCACATCATCAACCAACTGGACTGTACCACCAGGACTTGTATTCAATATATCGAAAGAGAACGGAATCGTGTAATCTGATTCTTTGTTATTTCGGAGTCTTCTCTTTTTCCGTCCTGGTTCTTGATATTCGAATATGTCATCCTTTTTGCTGATCCTTTTTTTATTCTTCAAGCGTACAACGTATGAGTACAGGATGACATCTTGATTTATGCAATGAGGAGACATATTTTGAAGAGTCTTAGGATGAGGGGAACGAATTGAAACTGAATGAACCTTGGGTGACTCGGGTGTGAGAACATTTTGAGTCTTCATTGTCTCTACTGTGCATTCATTGGCTTCGTCAGACAATCTGCTTGCTTCTTTTCCTTTTTCATGTTCTTCATTTTTTTTCTCCAATTGCACTTTGCTGTCTTCAGAAATGGTCTTTTCCAATTGCTGGACCTTTTCATTCAGTGCTTCGTTATCGAGCAATAGCTTTGCATTTTCTTCTTCCAGTCTTATTGCGTTTCTTTTTGCTTCTTGCAGTGCTTCCTCCTTCATATCTAATGCCGTCTTCATTGTGGCTTCTTCTCTTTTCAGTTTCTCATTCTCATTCGTGAGAATCTGAATCGTCCTTCTTAAATTTGTAAAACTTTCTCCGTCTTCGTTATTTTCAAACGATGGCTGTGGTCTGTTGTCTTCAGCATCAAAGCTTTCTTGTGAGTGTTGCCTTTCGAAAAAAAATCTGTAGTGAAAAACAAAATTGCAAGAAATTAACCAAAGTGTAGACAATTGAATTAGATTGGTTTAAATTTTGAAAACAGAATTGTGATAGAGTGATACTTACTTGCAGATCAATAGGATTGAGCCTTTGCAACACGTTGTGCAATTGGGGCAGACTCCATTTAGCAATTCCCAGCACTTCTTCTTTCCTTCCTTTGATTGGAGGTATGATTTGCGTTTTTTCGCAAAGCCAAAACTGTTATAATTGAAAAGTAAACACAATCAATATTTGTTATGGCATGTAGTGATAATTATAAATATGTTAGGGTAACTTTTAATTTGCTTACCAAAATCGCTACTTGGCAGCCACCAATTGAAGTTGGTTTTTCCTTCTTGCCCTTTAATACTTTGTGCAGGTAATCGTGGACGGCCTTGGCCCATGCATATGTTGATATCTTGCCCAACTGCTCGCAATGCTTAACACAATCCCACGATATGTGGTGTCCAGAATTTGGAAACAAGAGTGTGATGAAAAGGATGAGCAGTATCAAACGTGCTACATCCTTTTCAAAATCTCTCTCCTCTTGCACTTCTTGGGTTTGTCCTCTTTTTCTCTTTTTGTTCTTGCTTGTTGACGGCACATCCTCTTTCTTTCTTGGTGACTGTGCAGCCTCTTTCTTTTGTCTTTCTTGATCATTAGCATCTTTGATCGCCTTCTTTAGAGCCTTGTCAACCATTGCCTTCTTTATGGTTTTGGAATTGCCAAAGTAGGTTTGGACAAATGATGTCGCTTCTCTTCCTTTTCTGTCCATTGGAAGGGTCGTGCCATCTGTGGGTAGTCCAAGTATTTGAGAGATATCATTAACTGTTATCCCCACAGATATGCTTCCAAAATCGAAGCTCTGAGAACTTGGATTGTACACCTTGATCAACTTTGTTAAGTCTTCATCAGACTTTATTGCATCATTTCTGTTGATCTTTCCACGCATGTAGGCATCTATTATAGGCCAAAATGGTGTAGCCTTGAGCAACTGAAGTGGTCTTCCTTTGATGTCAGTCTTGACCAATTTTATTGTCTTTAAGAAAGACAACATGTTGCTGCGATACTGGACTTGTTTATCTCGTTGTGCTTGTTGTGGTTCCTCCATTTCTTCCATTCCTTCCATTTCTTTTTCCTGATTATCACTGCATTCAGGTGAATCTTCCTTGTCCATTTTGATCCTTCCTGCCTTTAGCTTTATGCGTGCCATTTGAGAATTTTTAACGTCACTGCCAGTGAATGACTAGAAAATTATGTATATTCCTATCACAATGAAATCTTGTCCAAATACAAGAAAGAAGACATAATGATGCAAGTCACTGACAGTCGGTGACACAGTAAAAAACACATGTCACTGTTGTCCAGTGACATGTGAGTCATGTAATGTGATCATTGTTGAACCACTAAGGAAACTATACATTAGTAAAAGAATTAAATCTATCGCCCACATACATGTTTCATATCATCCCTTAGTATTATTCTTAATGCCTAACAATTCAGATAATTGAATGAGAGTGCAGCAACCAGTGACCCAAAAAGGTTAATAACTAATTTGTGAATTGCATTGCTGAGATAGTATTAATCGATTCAATTGCGCACGAAAGATTGTCTGACAAAAGCCAATTTAGTAGAAAATAATTGATTCTGAATACTGACATTTATGCTCTGAATATGCTAATTTGTATATCAAATTCCTAAAATCAAACACAGGAAAACCCTTGCAAATGCTATATCCCCAATACGTAAATTCCTGAATTAGAGACCAATTAATCTAGAATCCCTAATCTGCAATCAATAAAAAAACTCTAATAAAAAATTAACCAAGAAGCAGCAATCAACAAGGAATCAAGATGCTTCAATGAAAGATGTATAGCAAGTAAAAAAATCAGTTCCGATTTTAAAAAATGCAAAAAGGAAACATGATTTACCTATGCACAGAGAGAGTGATTTGCAGGTCACGGTTGAATGAAGGGAGCGACAGGAGGGAGATATGGAATGGTCGGGTTCAATTTGAGCTGAGAGCGAGAGAGAGAGCCGGAAATGTGAAATGCTCAGGTTGAACTTGATCTGAGAGCGAGAGATAAAGCTCGGTTGAGAAGACAGAGAGGAGAGAGAGAGAGAAGACAGAGAGAAGAGAGAGACGAATCAACAGGAGTGGCAATTTTTGTAATAAAGTTGAATTTTAGTCCCAGTTTTAATTTGTGTTCATGTTGACTTTTCAACTGGTATTTAATTTGAAAATGGGGTATTTTAGGTTAAAATTGTCTACTAATAGGTATTTAAACTAAATTTCCCTTTTTATTTACTTGTTTGTTTGTTTTTTTTTAATAATGTAATGGTGTACTTTTATTAATGTAAGGTGTGCTTCAAAAATAATGTGATGGTGTGCTTTTATTTACTTGTTTGTTTATTTTTTTTTTAATAATGTAATGGTGTTCTTTTATTAATGTAAGGTGTGCTTCAAAAATAATGTGATGGTGAACACAAATAAAATTGACATTACATAAAATTACTAACATTACATGAATAACAAAAGGATTACACAAAAATACTTAAAGCACATGGGTAAAATAAAGCATTAGAAGTTAGACATAAAATTGACGTTACATGAATAAAATTACTAAAAATAACAATCAAAGAATTGCATTAGAAGCTAGGAAGATAGGATTCAGTGTCCGAATTCGGGTCCGGGTTTTGTATAAAAATTGCATCTTGTTTAGCTTGCCAATACCTTCTCTTTCTTGGAGTATATTCATGTGGATTCTTCTCCATAATTTTCTCCTCTTTTTCTTCTTTAAGCAATTGCATCTTTGCTCTTTTACCCTCCCTCATTTCTTCTCTTTGTTGAAGTAATTGACGCAAATATTCACTAGACTATTCAATAGAAGAAGACTCATCAATTTTACCCTTTCTCTTTGCTTCCTTCTATTTATCACGTCCATCTAGACGTGAGAGTGGCGTTACAGGGGTCTCGTTGTCTTCCCCAAAATCCTCACCATTTGTGGAACTATGAGAAAATCTTCTACTCGTTGTTCCGTATTGCTCGACCCACTTTGGAGAATTTTTAACAATCTCCCAAGCATGTTGCAACTTGAATCTTGCATGGTTGCATGCAATATTTCCGGCTTCAATTATTCGGTGTGTTTTCCACTCCTACGCATATAGTAAAGGAAAATTAATTAAATGAAAAGTATTAATACAACTAAAATTGTAACATTTAAAGATGTGAACTTACCATATCTTCTACATTGGTACCACCTGGTGGATTACGATATGCGGCACATGAAGATGAACTCCATAGTTGACATTGTTGGTTGTTATGCTTGAAGCGAGACTTAACTCCTCCAATTAGTCTAGTTTTTCCCTCTACAGTGCCCGGATTGTTGGCAAGAAACTTTTTGTAAATGCACACCCACATCGTATCTAGAGATTGAAAGCGACCAACAAAACCATCTTCAGAGATCGACACCCAAGCTGAGCATAAGGCGACATCGCTAGGAAGCTAATTGCCATTTCTATTGCTCTCTTTGTCTGCCATTTGAGCCAAACTTGTAAGGAGAATGGAATGATTGAACAAATTTTGGTAGTGAAATATGAGAATTAATTTTTTTATGGATTAGTTAACAAATGGGTGGGTATTTATAGAGTTTTGGAGGATTTTTTTGAGTTGGATCTAATTTGGATTATTAAATAATATTATTTTGACCGTTGGATTTAAATTTTAGCTGTTAGATCTTTTTTATTACCATTAAGATTGATTAAAAAGATATGGGGTGGTTGAATTTAAAATGTTACCGTTGAAAAAAATATATATCAAAACTGACTGTTGGATTGCAACGGTCAGTAAATCTGAGCCACAAAAGTTGTTAGCATTGGAGGAGTGTGCAATTGGGCACGCCACACTAGATCATAACCCAGAAGGTGCGACAGCCGCTCAATCTCAACGGATAACTATCTCTACTGTTGAAGAGGGGATTACGCTGCACCCGCCCGCACTGGATTGTTAGGGCTCACTTCTATTCCTTTTCTGCCTCCTTGTCTGTGGGGCCCATAGTCCACTCCACTCTTATCCAACCGGTTCCAAACCAATCTCAAATACCCACCCTCAAACCCAAATTCTTATTTTATCCACCCCCAAAATACATTCCTTGGAGATGATTTGGACCCAAAATGTGAGATTTTTTTTTTCGCCCCCTCCCATTGGAGATAACCTCATGGGTCAAGCACTGCCTGCTACCCTAGCCTTATGAATATTAGTGATATTAACTTAATAACATGTTCAAATACGTTTTTTTAAATTTTAAAATAACTAAAGTTTGTTTGGCCGAAGTCGGCCCATTTAGTGACCTGTCCCAGCATGGCCCAAGTCTTAATAGGCCAGGGGTGGGCTGGGCTTAATGTTTTATTAAGTGAGTCGGCCCAAGCATAATTCGTTTTTTACATGGGCTGGCCCAAACACGGCCCAAAACACACATAGACCGACTTTAAATGAGCCGTCCCGTTTGACACCTCTATCTTGGAGTTGAGGTCCACGTGTTGTATACAATTGACTAGTCATAAGTTAACCATCTAGATGTTTGAAGCCAACACAAATAAAAGTTAATTATTGAGAGTAAGGTATTAAATATGTCGGAATAATAATTGATTACGAATGAATGCATACAAGTTACAACGTCCCTCTCACAATAACTTATCTATTATCCACAGGTTTCGAAGCCCATGGCTCCAAATTTGTGAATCCTTTCTACGTAGAACAACTAGAGGAAGCGACTTCAGAACAACTTTTCAGTTCTCGTCAACGTAGCCAAGAACAAGTACAATCTTTTCTACGACAACTCCTTGCCTAATCAAGATTTTCACAAAATTAGCTTCATCTTCGGTTCTGGTAGACGGTTTGATAGTAACTTGCTTGAGACTCGGGATGCTTAAGTCAACTGGATTATCTAACAACTCTTCTGATAAACTCTCCTGGAAATTACAAGATCAAATTTTAGATATGCAGCACGGAACCTTAAAAAAGAACGATATGCATAGCGAATGCGACACATTAAAAATTGATATAATTAAGTACGTCAAAGTACTCGCATCTTCTATTTCTTCAATCCTGCGTAAGGTATTCCAGAATCATTGTCTCGAGATTGGGTGAAAGTTCAAGTAGTACACCATGCCAACGAGATCATACTGTGTAAACCCTGTTCGTAGCTCTAAGAGCTTCAGAGCATAAAACTTTCGGGCAAGAAATCTCATGTCGCAAGCTGAGAGCGCGCGTATGCAAAGAAACAACTAGGAATATAAGAAGATGTTCAACAACATAATCCATCCGAGGGGCTGCCATTTGTGGGAGACGAGAGACGTTTGGACGGAGTCTAATGTGGGGAGGAGGGTGAGGATGTGGAGGAGGATCTCTTCAGGGAGATCGTTCAAGTTTCGATTCGTAATTTCATTGCTTCCATCTTCCATGCCTTCTCTGGATTGTTGACCAAAAAAATGGTTTCTTTGGATTCCCGTTTCATTTCGTGGATATAATAAAGAGAATAAACAGTATGATAGAGGGAACATGATGGCCACGATTTGCAACCTTAACAACTATGTAAAATAAAAACATGCCATTTCTATGAAGAAATAAGAAGGAAGATATTCGTAAAGCTCAGAGTCCATGTACTATTTGGGGTCGCGGAGGAGAGAGTACTTCCAGCTTTGTGAATCCTTTTTATACAGAACAATTGGGGGAACCGACTTCGGAACAACTACTCTGTTCTCGCCAACTTGGCCAGGAACAAGTACAATCTTTTCTAGGACAACTCCTTGCTCACTCAAGATTTTCACAAGATTACCTTCCTCTTCTGTTCCGGTATACGGTTTGATTGTAACTTGCTTGAGACTTGGGATGCTAAACTCGACCGACTTATGCAACAACTCTTCTGCTAAACCCTCCTGGGAATTAGAAGATCAAGTTTTAATGTGCGGCAAGGAACATAAAAAAGAATGACAAGCAATAGTCCCACTGAAACACCAAGCATTGCTATAATTATATGTTTGTAAAAATACTCACATCTGGGTCGAACTTGCAAGGGTATACTAGAATCATTGTCTCGAGATTCGGACAAAGTTTAAGCAGTGCAGCCATGCCAACGAGATCATGCTGGGTAAACCCAGTTCGTAGCTCTAAGATCTTCAGATTGTGGAGCATAAAACTTTCGGGGAAGGAATCCTTTGATGTCAGAAACTGAAGGCATATGCAATGAAAACAATTAGGATTACAAGAAAATGCTCAACGACATAATCCCTTCACATACCAGTGGTCATACAGAGGGAAAAAAGCCAGCAAAAAGTGAATCCCCGAGTTCACGAAGTTTAAGGCAAAGAGATTGGCTCTATCATCTAAGAATGTAATGTTGCACAGAAATGATGAGAGAGTTAGAAAGTGACTAAAAAATGTTTAGCATGTAACCAGATTTCATTTCCGGGGAGACAGTGAGTCTTATATGAAAATATCTCCGAGGAGTGGTTAATCATCATTTAATCCTGCTTCTTAGAACTAGTGACCATCAAAACAATAGACAAGACTTTTTCTAGGCAGTTCATATTTCAACAGTTTTGGACAATGCCACTATGTTCAAATATCTCATTGATGCACTCCGAATGAGAATTTCCATACCCGACCTGAAAGTAAAACAACTTACTTCACCACAAGCAAGTAGGTGCAATAACCAGCTGAAGAAATTTATTTCCATTTAACGAGAAATATGTAATCCATACTGAACAGAAGATCTACTTTCCGTTCTATCAATAACCAAAAACGCTGCCGCAGAAAATGTAAGCTATATTATCCAACATCAAAAGGTTTATTGCAGAAACTTGTCCCTCGGTATGATTAATGATAGGACATATAAGAGTCTACAAAGAGCAATGTTACGTTCTTAATTTGCTGTTCAGTTCGCCCACCGCTTCTTAATTTCCTGGGAAAACAATCTATGACCAACTTGTAAAAGCCAGGAACTAATCATTTCCCTTGTCTAGACTCTAGACGAAATCCCTTAATGATGAGCAGACCTGAAAAACTAATTACCCTTTCCCTCTTCCTTTCAACCCCAAGATTCAATGACAAGCTCAAAGGCCTTACTTTCTCTCATGTTATTAACTTCTTTATCTCTTTCAATTCCTAAGAGAAAGTCTCATTCAAAAATACACGGATATACCACCGTGTCCGAAAACCACCCAAATTTGGCCAATCTACTAGAAGTCTTCCCGTAATCACAAAACCAACCACATTGCTATATATACCTCAAATTTTTGCCATAATTTGCATACACAGCAGAAGAAGAACGAAACTACCAAAAGTTAACCAAAATCAAAACAATAAGAACAACTGATCAGAACAGAGATCAAAAAGATTACCTTAAACAACCAATTTTGCACATGAAGACGCTTAAGATTAGGCACTTGTTCGAGTAGCCTAACAACCTTAATCCAATAACGATAGGACAGATCGATCACGTGCACAAAATCAACCCGAAACTCAACCAGAGACGAAGCATTCTTAAGCTCCAACCTGAAAAAGCTACAGCAATTAAATCTGATCGAACGAAGGTTCGGGCAATCCACCAAAAGCGTCTCTCTTTGTTTAGAAGACTCAAAGAAAAGCCCAAGTGCTAGCCTCTTAAGCCTTTTGCTACATATCTTCAGACGACGATGGCCCGAACAGTTTTGAAGCTCCAATTCCTCCAAATTGGGGCAACCCAATATCAAATCTTTCACAGTCTGATCCGCCAAGTAAACCTGATCGAGAAACAAGGACCGAATCGACCAAACACGCCGGGTGGACAGCTTAGCCGGCAGCGTAAGATCGCACCGCGTTAGCCCCAATTTCTCAACACACCCATGTCTCAGAACAGAGAAAGGGAAATCGTACCAGTGATTTAGGGTTTCGTCATCGTGAAAATCTTGGTTGATGAACAAGTCAAGGTAGAGCTCCCGGGCGCGGAGGCAGGTGACGGCGGATCGGACCCAGGATTCGACGTGGGAGCCGTAGTGATAGTGGTAGAATTTTTGTAGTGGTAGAGGAAGGAGAGGCGGAAAGTGTGAACGGGTTTATTGGCGCGAAAAATCAGGACGCGGTCGACGAACTCGGCGTAGAACTGGGAGGTGTATTCGAGCGGCTCGCTCGGCGGGAAGAGCTGGTAGTTGAAGTTAAGGGAGGGGACGCGGGACCGGAGGGGACGCGGGACCAGAGGGGCCGCCGTTTGTTGGAGATGAGGGAGGTCTGGACGGCGTCGAGTGTGGGGAGGAGGGAGAGGATGTGGAGGAGGATTTCGTCCGGGAGATCATTGAGGTTTCGATTTGGGGGGATTTCATTGATTCCCAATTCTTCCATGATTTGTTTGGATTCCTGTCTTTTCAATCGGCAAAGAATTTTATAAAGTCTCTCGGAGGAATTGGCGCAGATTATTCTCTACCCGCCCTTATCTATTTGTGCTAATATTTTATCTTCTTCTTTTTTGTTCAAAATTCAAACTATACGAATTTTTATAAATTATACAATAATTCACACTAAACTGTAAATTCATCTAATTTTTACGGAGTGAATAATTCAAACTTGGATGCAGAGAAAAAGATAAGACGAATAAAAACGTTTAAACAAATGCGCACACACTTGTTCTCTACCAAACAAAAGATGCAATCAAATACGCAGCTCTATTGCATATCCGCCATACATGCCGAAAGTGAACTTCTTGCATATGCTAATGTTTAAAAATGCGTATTAGAATTATTTTGGTTCTTGAGTTTAATAGTTTTCTTATCTAATAAACTACATAAATTAGAAAACTTTCCAATCCGATCTGCCGACCATTTTCCACTAGAACGAATTTTCCTACTAATTATGATATGTCATGCTTTTAGTCACTGAGATTCGTATATTTCAGCAAATTAAGTTGCTCAAGAAAAACAAAAAATGCTGCAAAATCATTCGTACTTACAAGAAAAAGAAATTGCAGTCATTATCTCAACCAATGGGCAGCAAAGCCTCTTCTTCAACCAGAAAATCTCCTTAGAACTCGATCCAAAAGTCTTTATTTCAGAATTCTGGATTCACAATTTAAAGCTCAGAGTCTATATACCGTTTGGTGCTGCGGAGGAGACTGTACTTCCAACTTGTGACACCCTTCTTCTATAGACCACCGGAGGAAGCGACTTCTTCTCACCGTTCTCAAAACCTTGGAAGGGAACAACTACAATCTTTTCTAGGACACCTTCGTGCCTCATCAAGATTTTCATAAAATTATCATCATCTTCACTCCCAGTATACGCTTCCATTGTAACTTGCTTGAGACTTGGCATGTTGAACTCAACTGGTTTATCTAACAACTCTTCTGGTAAACTCTCCTGGGAATTAGAACATCATGTTTTAGACATGCAGCACGGAACATCAAAAAGAATGATAAGCAAAAGCAACACAGAAACATCAAACATTGCTATAACTATGTGTGCAAAAATACTCACATCTCTCTCGCACTTGAAAGGGAATTCCAGAATCATTGTCTCGAGATTGGGACAAAGTTTAAGCAGTGCAGCCATGCCAACGAGATCATATTGGGTAAACCCCGTTCGCAGCACTAAGACCTTCAGGTTGTGGAGCATGAAACTTTTGGGGAATGTATCCTTTGATGTCAGAAACTGAGGGCATAACATAGAAAACAATTACGTATATTAGAAGATATTCAAAACATAATGCCTTTAGAAACTGGGGAATCTATGAATGAAATGTTGTACATAAATGTGGTGGCCAGAGTTAGAAAGTGACTAAAAGAATGTATACCACAGAATCGCATGGCTGGTCACTGAGACACGCTACAACATAGAGGAGAGACAACTAACTCTGCACAATGATTGATCATCAAGGCAGAACCTATTTGTCTTCTCAAATACCTCATTAACACATTCGAAAGATTACTCCATACCAGATTTGAAAGTTTAATAACTTATTGCACCACAAGCAATTAGGCGCAATAACCAGAGAAAACGAGAAGTTTTATTTTTCACAAAGTGACCTATCATGTCAATATGCCAGTTGAAGCAACGTAAAAGAAGGATATCTAGTTTCATAAACCTATATATTGCAGTTTTAACGGAAAAAAACAGCTAATCTACTTTTCGTTCTAACAAAAACCAAAAACTTTAGCACAGAAAATGCATACTAAGCTATATTATCCAACTTCAAAAGATTTATTGAAGAAACTTATCCCCCGATCTGATTAGCGATACAAGCCAAAACTAAAAAACAACAATTTTTGCTTCTCAATTTCCTTTCGACTCCAAGATTCACTGAGAAGCTAAATATCCTTGATTTCTCTCACGTTATTGTCTCTTTCAATTCCTAGAAGACACAATTTCATTCACAAATACACGGCTATATATCCTACTCCGAAAAACACCAAAACTGAGCCTATCTGTGAAAAGCCTTGTACATGATAAGTAGACCAATCACATTGCTAACATATTTGATGGAACTGCCTAAAATTAACGAAAATCGAAACAACAAAAACAATAATTGATCAAAACAGAGGTACAAGAATTTACCTTAAACCACCAATTTTGCACATTAAGAAGCTTAATATTAGGCGCTTGTTCTAAAACCCGGACAACCTTACTCCACTGATGATAAGACTGATGGATTCGGTGCACAAAATCGGCCCGAAACTCAACCAGGGAAGAAACATTCTTAAAAGTAGACTCCTCAAAGGCACAGTGATCCATATTGATCGAACAAATGTTGGGGCAATCAACCAAAAATGTCTGTCTCTTTTCAGGATTATCAGGAGAATAATACCCCAATACAATTCGCAGCCTTTTGAGCCTTTTGCTACGTATCTTCAAATGAATTGGCCCGTGACAGCCAACAATCTCGAAAGCCTCCAAATTGGGGCAACCCAAAAGCAAATCCTCCACCATCTGGTCCGTCAAATAAACGTTATCGAGAACCATTGACCCAATCGACCTGAAACGCATGGTGGACAAATTCGCCGGCAGACTAAGATAACACCGCGTGAGGCACAATTTCTCAACGCACCCATTTCTCAGAACAGAGAAAGGGAAATCGTACATGTGGTGATCCTCGGTTTCGGCTTCGTCGGCGTTGTGAAAATCTTGGTTGATGAAGAAGTCGAGGTAGAGCTGCCGGGCGCGGAGGTGGGTAACGGCGGATCGCACCCAGGAGTCCACATGGTAGCGGTAGTGATAGTGGTAGATGAGAGAGAGGCGAAATGTGTGGATCGGGGAATCGGAGCGGGAAATGAGAACGCGGTCGACGAAATCGGCGTACAATTGGCGGGTGTCCAAGGGCGGCTCGTACGGCGGGAAGAGTTGGAAGTCGAAGTTGAGGGAGGGGACGCGGGACCAGAGGGGCCGCCATTTATGAGAGATGAGGGAGGTTTGGACGGAGTTTAATGTGGGGAGGAAGGTGAGGATGTGGAGGAGGAGCTCCTCCGGCAGATCGTTTAGGTTTCCAGTGTTTGGGTTTTCATTGCTTCCCTCCTCTTCCATGTACTCGATTCTAGAGGGATATCGGCTTTCGTCGGTTTTCTGTTTATAAAAGCTTTGGGGTAGGGATGTAATTTTACCTCTGGTCTTCGCGGGCTTCAACCTTTGGGTAGTGTGATTTCTCTTTCGCGTTATCGAACTAACAGGGTGTTTACGTACCCGTAATGAGAATCGATATAAGGAATTAAATTTCAATTACGGGCTACTCATTTTGAAGGAATTGTTTCTCTTGATAAGGCTGTCTCCAACGGGAGGGGGGGAAAAAATCCCAAATTTTGGGTCCAAATCTTCTCCAAGAAAAGTATTTTAAGGGTAAAAAAAATAGGAATTTGGAATTGGTTTGGAACTGGAGAGAGAAGATTAGGAGAAAAAAAAATTGAACAAGCTGCATGGGGGGGGGGGACATGCGGGCCCCAGGCGAGTAGAAAAGGTAGAGAGGTCAGCAGAAAAGGCAAGGCAGGGACCCAGTGCGGGCAGGTCCACGGTAAGCCCATATTGAACGGCAGAAATGAGTTGTCCGTTGAGATCCAATGGCCCACGCGCGCTTGTGGGTTATAATCCAGTGTGGCGCGCCCACACTTTTACTTTTCTCAACAATTTTTTTTTTTGGATTTTGAATTTTTTTACATCGAAACGTTCGTAAAAATAAAACAACATAGATTATACAAAAACTAATTCCAAAATTGTTTTTCAAAAAAAAATTTATCAAAGAAATACAAAAGTTTAACAAATTGTAAAGTTGGGGGTGGGAATTATAGGTCCCTTTGGGTTGGAGGAAAAAACTAACAAATCTCATACGTATAGATAAATAGTTTAAAATGCGGGGGTAAATTTTAGGATTTGGAACCTTTGGGTTGGAGATAGCCTAATAGGTGGTATTTGGATTCCGGAAGAATTAGGCTATCTCCAACCCAAAGGTTCCAAATCCTAAAATTTAGCCCCGTATTTTAAACTATTCATCTATACGTATGAGGTTTGTTAGTTTTTTCCTCCAACCCAAAGAGACCTATAATTCCCACCCCCAACTTTACAATTTGTTAAACTTTTGTATTTCTTTGATAATTTTTTTTTTTGAAACAATTTTGGATTTAGTTTTTGTATAATCTATGTTGTTTTATTTTTACGAACGTTTCGATGTAAAAAAATTCAAAATCCGAAAAAAAAATTGTTGAGATATTTTTTACTTCAATATCATTGGATTCCAAATCACAATTATTTCTGACATACTGAGAAAAACTGTTTGGATGTCCTACATACTGAAAATCTAATCTTTGAAGATTTTTTCTCTTACTTTTCAGATTTCCTATTTTCTTTTAT
This sequence comes from Gillenia trifoliata, assembly GCA_018257905.1. Taxonomy (NCBI): domain Eukaryota; kingdom Viridiplantae; phylum Streptophyta; class Magnoliopsida; order Rosales; family Rosaceae; genus Gillenia; species Gillenia trifoliata. Next base: position 7,337,325 of record CM031082.1, read on the forward strand.
CTTATCTTCACTGATTGCCTACACAGTTGTTATCTTCAATTCCTTTTTATAAGCAGAAGGAGTTCCAAGCAAACACAGACCTTCTTCTTAAATCTGATACTTTTGCAAAAACACTTTCCTTTTTCAATGGATTCAAGTCGGGACAACCGAATTCAGATGCTAGAAGCATTCGATGAGGCCAAAGACAACCATCAATAGACCGTCGTTGTTGCTGCTCCTCGTCATTAGGCATTGTTGGAGGCTCGTGGCAGGCGTCCGAAACATGGAAGTTCGGTTGTTGGTCATGAAGTTATTAATCGTGGAAGAGAAAAATGGCATGAAAACCTCATGAAAGACTAATTCATCCCTTGGCCTACTTTTGGAAATTCTAAATTCCGTAGGCGGTTCCGAATGAAGCGAGAACTCTTCGACACCATCACGCAAGCTGTTGTCACACACGGCCGATACTTTGTCCAAAAACGGGATGCTGTAAGCCGTCTTGGTCTATCACCGGAACAGAAGCTTACATGCGTCTTTCGATAGCTTGCATACGAGCTCCCAGCTGATTCCACCGATGAATATACTAGGTGTGGAGAATCCACAGCTATTGAGGCTCTCATGAAGTTCTGTAGGGCCATTGTAGAGATCTATGGACGATGGTACCTTCGATGCCCAAATGAAGCCGACATTCAAAGGCTACTAAGCAAGGGAGAGCGCTGGGGATTTCCAGGCATGCTTGGGAGTCTTGATTGCATGCATTGGGAGTGGAGGAATTGCTCTTCACCTGATACCCGCATGAAAAAATTATTTGCCAAAAAACAAGAATCATATAGGAAAGACGTGGAGAAAGCCTTCGGGATACTATAAGCTCGATGGGCAATTGTTAGAGGGCCTTGCCGCATGTGGGCACCGCCCGACCTACAATCAATCATGATGACGTGCATAATATTGCACAATATGATTGTTGAGAATGAGTATGAGGAACCAGAATATGAGCATGAGTATGAGTATGATATGGAGCCTGAAGTGGAGTACGGGTATGGACACGATAGGCATACATTGGCGGATTATATGAATCGGCATAATAGGACTCGAAACGCAGATGCTCACCACACTCTTCGGAATGATTTGATTAAACACCTTTGGAATCATAGAGGAGATGTTGAATCGAATGGTGAAGCGGATGATAATGAGTAAAACCAAGTGCTTTTATTTACTTGTTTGTTTGTTTGTTTTTTAAATAATGTAAGGTGTGCTTTTATTTACTTGTTTGTTTGTGTGCTTTTATTTACTTGTTTGTTTGTTTGTTTTTTAAATAATGTAAGGTGTGCTTTTATTAAATTATATTATTTTGACCGTTGGATTTAAATTTCAGCCGTTGGATCTTTTTTATTACCGTTAAGATTGATTAAACATGTATGGGTCATTAGATTAAAAATGTATACGTTGAAAAAAAAATTCAAAACTAACCGTTGGATTCCAACGGTCACTAAATCTGGGCCACACATTTTGTACCCGTTGGAAAAGAAAAAGTGTGGGCACGCCACACTGGATTATAACCCACAAACGCACGTGGGCCATTGGATCTCAATGGACAACTCATCTCCGCCGTTGAATATGGGCTTACCGTGGACCTGCCGGCACTAGATTCCTGCCCTACCTTTTCTGTTGGCTGGGGCCCACAAGGCCCCCCCTTCTTCTCTCTCCAGTTCCAATTCAATCTCAAATACCCACCCTCAAACCCAAATTCTTATTTTTCCCACTCCCAAAATACTTCCCTTGGACAAAATTTGGGATTCCCCCCCCCGGGAATGGGAAATCCATTTTTCATACCCATAATGCCCTCACACAATCACTGAAATTCCAAAAAAAAACCAGCACTTGTGCCCAGCGTTAGTCTGTCTCCTTCTCTCTCACACCCCTTCCTTCCCAAGGCCACAGACCGAGCATCATCTTCCGCAACCAGAAAACAAGATCAAGCAAAAGTTGAAGAAGAACCCTAATGCAATTTTAGTTATTTTTTGAACAAAATAACAAAAACCAAACTCCCACACTCAGAGATGGAGAGTAACGGCTGGGTTGGGGTTTGGTTAGTTAGTTTTTTTATTTTTAATTTTAGATCAATTGACTTGATTTTCTATTAGTTGATTTTTTTTAATAATCAGCACATAAAAAAATTTATTTAGAATAAGGGGTATTCTAATAATTATATTGATTTTCATTCTAATTCAAGTCAATTAGTAAACAACTAATATTGAATCAATACTATTTCTACTCCGATTCCAGAAAACTTTAGTAAACAGCTTTAATGAAAATCTAAATTTCAATTCTCTTCAGTTGAATTCCCCATCAATTCAATTCATCCTCAATCCAATACCTCCTATTTTGATTACGGATTAGTAAACGAGCCATAAGACGCGCAAAAAATCCATCATGCAACCCTTGAACGGAGAGTATTTCTCGTTATTTGACTAAGACGCTAAATGACGATAAATCCACCGTGCAACCCTTAAATAGTGTAAATTTATCTTTACAGAACATGCATTATTGAATTAAAACGCTATGTTACGGTTCGGACTAAGACGTCATGTGGCAGTAAATCCATCATGCAAGTTGCTCTCACAGTAATGAGACACTTTGGCTCACTTAACTCTTCTGACAATCAGGCGAAGCTCAACGATCAATCGCTGAAACGGACATTTACCTTTCTTTAAACAAAAACAAAGAGAGTAACGAAGGATTAGACGAGCAGATTAAACGCTTGTTCATCAGATAACTACAGCTGCCTACTAGTTATGACATGCAGTTCAGTCATTGAAATCCATATATTTCAGCAATTTAATTTGCTCATAAAACATGCTGCAAAGTCTTTGTATATACAAGAAAAAGAAAATGCACTCAATTTTTTGGTCGAATGGAGAGCAGAGCAATCCTCTTTTTCAACTTGGAAATCTCCTTAGCGCTCAATCCAAAAGTCTTCTTCCAGTACTCATCTTTAATTCAATATCCAAAAAACGCAGCAGAAAATCTCAGAGCTCCTGAGTCTATATGGTGTTTGGGGCTGCAACTCTCTCCCAAGTTTGTGAAACTTTTCTATATAGAATCTTTGGAGGAAGCGACTTCATCTCAACAAGTGTGATTGGAATCTTTGGAGTATTGCAAACGTCGGCACTTAGAACCATTTAGATTCGACCCTTAGATTGGATTTAACGGCTCTAATAAGTGCCGGCCAGAGCATGCCATACTCCGGTGTATTGTAGCCAGACCATATGATTTTTTTGGGGTGAAGGGCTTAAACAATGGAGATGCGCGTAATTAAAACGCCAGACCCTATGATTTGCTCATAAAATTATATGAGAAATGCTCTAATCTACCACTTTTACTATTCAAAGTGGATGGAATACCACTATTGCACTGAACAAAAAATGGATAAGTTGGTTGCTTAAAGTGGTATTTCAATCACTTGGTTGTAGATTAGAGCATTTCCCAAATTATATCATGCAATTTAGTAATTGAGATTCATATATTTCAGCAATTTTATTTGCTCATAAAACATGCTGCAAACTCTTCATATATACAAGAAATAGAAAATGCAGTCAGGACAGCTCAATCAATGCACTCATAAAACATGCTGCAATTCAACTTGGAAATCTACTTAGAGCTCAATCCAAAAGTCTAATTCAATATCCGAAAACAGCAGTAGAAACTCTCAGCGTCTATGTACTATTTGGTTCTGGGACTCTCTCCCAAGTTTGTGAAACCTTTCTAAATAGAATTCTTGGAGGAAGCGACTCACCCACTTGTTCATGGTCGGGAACAAGTACAATCTTTTCCAGGACAACTCCTTGCCTCATCAAGATTTTCACAAACTTAAGTTGACCTTTTCTTCCGGTATACGCTTTCATAGTAACTTGCTTGAGACTTGGCATGCTGAAATGAACTGGTTTCTTTAAGAGCTCTTCTGGTAAACTCTCCTGGAAATTAGAACATAATTTTAGATATGCAGTACGAAGCATAAAATTGAATGATAACCTATAACCACAAGTAATACAGTAACATAAAGCATTGCTATAATTCTGTATGTAAAAGTACTCACATCTTTCTCCATCTTGAAAGGGAATTCTAGAATCATTGTCTCGAGATTGGGAGAAAGTTCAAGCAGTGCAGCAATGCCAACGAGATCATACTGGGTAAACCCAGTTCGCAGCACTAACAGCTTCAGATTGTGGAGAATAAAGCTTTTGGGGAAAGTATCCTTTGATGTCAGAAACTGAGGGCATATGCATAGAAAACAATTACGAAATCAGAAGATGTTCAATAACATAATCCCTTTACGAACCAGTGGACATATGCAGGGAAAAACTTTAAAGAGGTTAAGCGGTAAAAAATGAAATTTGAAAAACCCCCAAGTTCACAGGAATGAAGTAGACAAAGTAAGAAAGTGATTAAAGCGTATCCAGCACAGAATCACATGGCTTGTTAGTAAGACATGCTACAAGATTTCATTTCCAGTCACACGATTTTAAGATAAAATAGTTCCGAGGGATGATCTAGAAAACACAATCTCCATGGGAGACAACTAACTCTGCACAAATAGTTAATTATAACTATTTTCTGCTTCTTAGAACGAGTGATCATCAAGGTAGTCTTCTTGGTAGTTCGACTTCAATTTTTCAAAACAATTTTGTACAACGTTATTAAGTTAAAACATCTCATTGATACATTTCGAATGAGAACTCCATGAGAGACAACTAACTCTGCACAAAGTTATGTCCCCAGGAGGATGGAGATGCTGCACCATGATTTGCTGGGAGAACAATCCATGACCAATTTGTATAAATTAAAAACTTATCATTTCCTCTGTCTAGACCAACCCCTGTAGTAATGAGCAGACCTGAATAACTAATTACCCCTTCCATCATCTTTCTTCCGATTCCAAGATTCAATATGATAAGCTACGAAAGCCTAACCTTCTCTCATGTTATTACCTCTTTCAATTCCTAAAAGACACAGTTACATTCACAAATACACGGCTACATATCCTAGTCCCAAAAAAAACACGAAAATTAAGCCTTTCTATGAGAACACTTACACATACTTAAAAAACCAACCACACAGCTACATATATTGGCACAATTTCCACGATGATAAATAAAAAAAGAAGGAATGAAATTGGCTAAAGCCTATCTATGAGAAACAAGTAAAAAAATTACCTTGAACCACCAATTTTGCACATTAAGATGCCTAACATTTGGCGCTTGGTCGAGTAGCCGAACAACATTACTCCAAGGACCATAGGAGCCATCAATTCGATGCGGAAAATCAACACGAAACTCAACCAGAGAAGAAGCATTCTTAAGTGCACACTCTTGAAAGTCACAGCTATCAATACTGATCGAACAAAGGTTCGGGCAATCAACCAAAACCGTCTGTTTGTTTTCTCTTGAAATATACCCAAATTCAAGTATTAATCTTTTAAGACTTTTGCTGCATATCTCCAAATGGTGAGGCCCCAAACAGCTGTTAATTTCCAAAACCTCCAAATTCGGGCAAGCCGATAATAAATCCTTCACGGCCTGGTCCTCCAAATAAACCCGATTGAAACAGATGAACCGAATCGACCCGAACCGCATGGTGGACAATTTCGCCGGCAGAGTAAGATCACAACTCGTGAGCGATAATTTCTCAACACGCCCATCTCTCAGAACATAGAAAGGGAAATCGTACATGGGTTTCTCTGTTTCCTCGTCACCATCATCGGTTTCGATGTCGAAGTCGAGATAGAGATCCCGAGCGCGGAGGCGGGCAACGGCGGAGCGAACCCAGGAGTCCACAGTGGAGCGGTAATTTTCGTAATAGAGAAAAGAGAGGCGGAAAGTGTGGAGGGGCGAATTGAGGCGGCAAATGAGAGCGCGGTCGACGAACTCGACGTAGAACTGGGAGGTATAGGAGGGCTGCTCTTGCGGCGGGAAGAGTTTGAAGTTGAAGTCGAGGGAGGGGACGCGAGACCAGAGGGGCCGCCACTTCTGGGAGATGAGGGAGGTTTCGACGGAGTTTAGTGTGGGAAGGAAGGAGAGGATGTGGAGGAGGATCTCGTCGGGGAGATCGTTTAGGTTTCGATTCGTGATTGCAGTGATAGGGTTTTCACTGTCCTCCTCCATTGCAGTTTGCAGAGGTCTCGTTTTTCTTTGCAAGTCCGCAAAGCGTTTTATTTCGTAAAATAATGGGAAAATGTTGCGAGTCTTTTACCTGCGTAGCATCAATGCTTTTTTAGCCCTTTGATCAAAATCTAACTTAAAACATCAAATTAGATTTTGATCTAATCTAATTAGCACCGAATGTTACGGAGTATAGAAGGAAAATACAATTTACTCATCAAATTTAAAACTCAATTATCTCTCTCTAAATGTTTCTTTTTACAATAAAAAGAACAACACTTTAGAAAAGAAATTCAAAACTTTTTGTGATAAGTGAATAAACAATAAAATAAGAGTGTCGCTAAAGCAACTCCAGTGTCTTATTTTCCGACCCACCTTTTAATAAAAAATGTAATGACATATTTAACTTTTTGTAAAATGACTTTTGAACCCTAATAAAAAACATAAAAAGCCATAAGAACAAAATGAAAAAAAAATGAAACGAAGAGCTAAGATCGGCATAAGCCTCTAATTCTCTTCCTTCTCCATTTCTCTCTCTTTCAAACCTCTTCCCTCTTTTCTTTTCCTTCTAAATCAGCTTTATCTCTACGACTTATAGCAGCAGAAGATTTGCAACAGAGATGGTGAGGAGCTTCAATTCTTGACAAGAATCTTCAAAAGTTTGAAATGTCATAGTTCTTGATATTTGCGGTCTATATATTTGGATCTGGTACAGGAAGAGAGGAAGACAGAAGACAAAAAAGGGAGAAAAATTTTTGCCAGTGGCGAGGAGAACAAGAGTTGTTGCCGAGGGATGCAGTGATGAGTTTGGTTGCTTTCGGCTAATGAGTTCCAATGCTACAGCTGTTGAATTTGTGTTTTTTTCTCCATCTTCAATTTTTGTTTTAAATTTTAAAAACTAACACAATTAGGGATATTTTAGGAATAATAGTGGATGGGAATAGAGGATTAGATTTTTTTCACATTTTATGGTGGGTGGTGATATAAGGTGGGCGGAAAAATAAGACATTGAGGCGGTTATAGCAGCACTCTAAAATAATGAAATTTGTCGAGACTGTTGGACTGCAAAATTGTGAGAAAGAGAAGCAAATCTTGATCTTCAAACTGCCTAAAAGTCAACAAACCTATATATTTGAGGAGTCACATTTGTAGTCTGTTGGAGATGCTCTAAGTTGCTCTTCTTTTGCACACCTCTTTCTATTTTTGTTCATTGATCAATCTATTGTTGTTCTTTTTGCACGCCTTTTGCATAAGAAGAATAATGATGTATGAAAATCACTTCTCAATATGATTTTCTAATATAAAATGAATGTTCAGTCCATAGTTTTAGTTAAGGCTAACTATATTTCACACCCTTTTATATTTGAGGTGATTTTGAAAAGGGTCATAAGGTACCACCATAAAGTTTTGAAATTGTAATGTTTATAACTTGTATGTTTGAACATCTAAACCTCCGACAAATTGATGTGAGACCCGTTTCTGAGTTGGCGTAGAAGCTACACTTTCAACGCTTGCTACATACTTTCTGATCGGTTGGTTGTTTCAAGATGCAAACATCGATTTATGAGAACTCAAAGCTTCATGAGGAGTTTTACTTTTTTGGTCCATGGTTGTGCAAATGTGGCTTCGATCTCACACTCATGGCATCATAATTTTAATGGATGACAGTCAAATAGTTTGAAGGTGCTGCGACTCCCTCCCTCCCTCCCTAAAGAAAACCAATGAGGCAGAGCCCACTAACAACATATCGACAATATCGGCAATCAAATCAGATCAAAAAACAAAGCTCGGAGTCGAAATACTGGAGAGAGTGCTTCCAACTCTGTAAATCCTTTCTACAGAAAACCATCGGAGGAAGCGACTTCTTCTCATCAACCTTTCCGTTCTCGCCAACCTGACCGGGAACAAGTACAATCTTTTCCAGGACAACTTCTTGCCTAACCAGCATTTTGATAAAATTAACTTCATCCTCTGTGTCAATATACACTTTCATTGTAACTTGCTTGAGACATGGCATGCTCAACTCAACTGGTTTATCCAACAACTCTTCCGATAAACTCTCCTGGAAATCACAAGATCAAATTTTAGATATCGACCACGAAACATGTATAAAAAAGAGAGAATGATAAGCTTAAGCAATACAGAAACATCAAGAACTGTTATAGTTATGTATGCAGAAAAACTCACATCTTTCCCTATCTTTTCAAGGTAATCCAAAACCAAAATCTCGAGATTGGGAGTGAGTTTAAGCAGTGCAGCCATGCCAACGAGATCATATTTGGTAAATCCCGTCCGTAGCTCTAAGCGGTTCACATTGCAGAGCATAAAACTTTTGGGAAAAGCATCGTTTGATGTCAGGAACTGAAAGCACACACATGGAAAACAATTATGCATACTACATTTTGTTCAGTAACATAATACCTTTGCAAGCAAACTGGTTGGTGGTCATACGTAAAAGCCAAAGAGGTTAAGCAGTAAAAAGTGAAACATTGAAGAGAGACAACTCTGCGCAATGGCATGGTTAATCATCCGTTCATTTCTTAGAACGAGTGATCATCAAGGTAAAAGTAAAACCTGTTTTCGTCTTCTTGGATGATTAAGAAGCAACAATTTCGTGCAAATCTCATTTAAGTTCAAATAACTCATCGACGCATTCTGAATGATTACTCCAATGAAGATACGACTGCTCGATTCGGTGCATAAAATCGAACAAAACAGGGGTGAAGAAAAGTACCTTGTACCACCAATTTTGAACGCTAAGATGCTTGATATTAGGCACTAGTTGGAGTAGCCTAACAACCTTACTCCAAAAGAGATACGACTGCTCGATTCGGTGCATGAAATCAACACGAAAAGCAACCAGGGACGCAGCATTCTTCAGCACAAACTTGTTAAAGCCGCAGTCGTCGTAATCGATGGAAGAAAGGTTTGGGCAATCAACCAAAACCGCCTGATTGAATTTGGGATCATCATACGAATACCCCAGTGCAACTACGAGCCTTTTAAGCCTTGTGCTACGTATCTTCAAATGTTTAAACCCGTAAGAGCCTAGCAGCTCCAAAACCTCCAGATTAGGGCAACCCAAAATCAAATCCTCCACCGCCTTGTCAGACAAATTCACCATATCGAGAACCATCGACCCAATCGACCCAAAACGCATGGTGGAAAGTTTTGCCGGCAACACAAGATCGCATCGCGCAAGCCCTAATTTCTCGACACACCCATTTCTTAGAACAGAGAAGGGGAAATCGTACGTGGGTATCTCAATTTCGTCGTTATGAAAATCGGGGTCCATGAAGAAGTCGAGATAGAGCTCCCGGGCGCGGAGGCGGGTCACGGCGGATCGCACCCAGGAGTCGACATGGGCGAAGTAGTCATCGTTGTACAGGAAAGAGAGGCGAAATGTGTGGACGGAAGAATCGGAGCGAGAAACCAGAATGCGGTCCACGAACTCGGCGTAGGACTGGGGGGTTTCCGACGGCGGCTCGTGCGGCGGGAAGAGTTGGTAGTTGAAGTTGAGGGCGGGAACGCGAGACCAGAGCGGGCGCCATTTCTGCGAGATGAGAGAGGTTCGGACGGAGTCCAATGTGGGGAGGAAGGAGAGGATATGGAGGAGGAGCTCCTCCGGGAGATCGTTTAGCTTTCGATTCGTAATGGTGGTGCTTGGGTTTCCACTGCTCCGCTCGTCCATGCCCTTGATTTTTTCCATTTTCGTGCTAAACTCTCGGGGTATTTTTGCCGCTGAAGCCTCGTGGTAAGAATTTAGGTTGCAAGTGCTGCTCTATACAAGTATACAGCCCTTTTACTAATTAGCTTTTACAACAAAATTCTAATACTACTTTTAACTTTTACAACAAAATTCTAATTGCTTTAAATGGTCCGTTTGGAATTAGTTCTTTAAAAATTACTTATGTTCAGAAGCGCTTCTAGTAAAAGCATTTCAGGTTCTTTTTCAACCCAAAAGCACACTTTTAATTTTGTTCTTTATTTTTTTTTATCAAATACTATCATAAACGCTTTTAGAAATTTTTGAAAGTCTTGGGGCGTGTGAAATCCAGGGAAGGGATTTCCATCTTGTAAGTTTAGAACGTATAAATGATATTCACATATTGAATAGTTCATTCAACTTTTTTGAATGATATTTACTATTATCTTCCTTTGACAAAATTCTAACTTTATTCAACAAGACTGGAGAAGTTTTGGGCCCCTTTGTAAGAACTGACTACAGTGCTCACAAGCATTAAATGCTCACACCCCCTCTCTCCTCCCTCCTCCCTTCTTTTAACGGTGAGATCAATCTGAGCATCCAATGCTTGCGAGCATCGTAGCCTACTCCCCCTTTGTAACAAAAAAAAAACATTCATGTAAAAGTGCCATTTTTATGAAGAGATAAGATGGAGGATAATCCGGTAAACAAAACCCAAATACGATATTAACATCTGTAATAATCATCTAAGATTCTAATCTGAATCCGAGTTAAAAAAAAAAAACAGAGATTTTGGAATGAGGCTATATACTATTTGGTGTTGTGGAGGAGAGAGTACTTCCAGCTATGTGAATCCTTTCTACAGAGAACGATTGCAGGAAGCGACTTCTTCTCAACTCAACTCGCGGGCACCTTTCCTCATCAGCATTTTCACAAAATTTTCTTCATCGTCTGTTCCGGCAAACACTTTCATTCTAACTTGCTTGAGACGCGGCATGCTCAACTCAACTGGTTTATCTAACAACTCTTCAGGTAAACTCTCCTGAGAATCAGAAGATCAGGTTTTAGATATCGAGCATGGAACATAAAAAAGAATGATAAGCTTAAGTAATACAGAAACATCGAGAAAATTCGTATAATTACGTCTGTACAAGTACTCACATCTTCCGTTATCTTGTCAAGGGAATCCAGAACCAGTGTCTCAAGATTGGGACAAAGTTTAAGCAGTGCAGCCATGCCAACTAGATCATATTGGGTAAACCCCATCCGTAGCTCTAAGCGGTTCAGATTGTAGAGCATAAAACTTTTGGGGAAAGTATCATTTGATGCCAGAAACTGAGGCGTAGAAAACAATTATAACTATAAGAAGATGTTCAACAATATAATGCCTTTAGAAACCAGCGGTCGTACGTAGGGAAACAAAATCCAAAGCGCTTAAGCGGCAATAAGTGAAATTTGAAAGTAAGGGAAAGAGATTGGCGATCTATGAATGAAATTTCGCACATTAAAGAGGTGGACAGAGTTAGAAACTGACTAAATCGTGCATAGCACAGAATCGCATGGATGGTGTGTACCAGGTTTCATTTCCAGTGAGGCTCTTTTATGAGAAGAGTGTCAAGCCACAACATTGAGGATAAATCATCAGTTAATCCTGCTTCTTCGATCAAGTGGTCATTTACGGCACAGCCTGTTTTTGTTTTCTCGGATAAGAAACAATAACGAGAACCTTTTCTCGGTAGTTCAATTTGTCAAAACAATTTCGTGCAATGTCACTAAGTTCAAATATCTCATTGATACTCATACCAGATGTGAAAGTTTAATAACTTGTTGCACCGCAAGTAATCACGCGCAATAACCAACCACATTGCTAAAGATAACCAAGATCAAAACAACAAAAACAGTAACTGAAATTACCTTGAACCACCAATTTTGCACATTAAGATGCTTAACATTTGGCGCTTGTTCGAGCAGCCTAACGATCTTACTCCACGGACCATAGGAGCCATCAATTCGATGCGGAAAATCAACATGAAACTCAACCAGGGAAGAAGCATTCTTAAGTGCACTCTTCGAAGTAACAGCTATCAATCCTGACCGAACAAATGTTCGGGCAATCAACCAAAACCGTCTGTTTGTTTTCTCTTGAAATATACCCAAATTCAAGTACTAATCTTTTAAGACTTTTGCTGCATATCTCCAAATGATGAGGCCCCGAACAGCCGCAAATCTCCAAATCCTCCAAATTGGGGCAACCCAATAGCAAATCCTTCACCTTCCGGTCCTCCAAATAAACCTCTCTGAGAAACAAGGACCCAATCGACCAAAACCACATAGAGATGGAGGATAGTTTAGCCGCCGGCAGCGTAAGATCGCACCGCGTAAGCCCTAATTTCTCAACGCACCCATTTCCCAGAACAGAGAAAAGGAGGTCGTACCTCTGATTCTCTGTTTCCTCGTCGTCGTTGTGAAAATCGAGGTCGATGAAGAAGTCGAGGTAGAGCTCCCGGGCGTGGAGATGGGTGACGGCGGATCGCACCCAGGAGTCGACATGGGTGAAGTAATCATGGTTGTAGATGAAAGAGAGCCGAAAGACGTGGACGGGAGAATCGGAGCGGGAAACCAGAACGCGGTCCACGAACTCGGCGGACGACTGGCGGGTGTCGTCGTGCGGCGGGAAGAGTTGGCAGTTGAAGTCGAGGGAGGGGACGCGAGACCAGAGGGGTCGCCATTTGTGGGAGATGAGGGAGGTTCGGACGGATTCGAGTGTGGGGAGGAAGGTGAGGATGTGGAGGAGGAGCTCCTCCGGCAGATGGTTCAGGTTTCGAGTGTTTGGGCTTTCGTTTCTTCCTTCTTCCATTCTCGATTTTTTTTTAATTTGTTGTTTGCTACATGCTTCTGCAGTCGACAGCGCATTTTACAAATGTCTCGACTTTGAAATTGTATCGTTTTAAATGGACTACTCACTAGTCACTAAGGAATTTTTACTCAAAATTCTTCATGTCTGATTTATAAATTATTTTGTACAAATCATTTCTGCAAAAAATAAAAATAAATTAAAACTAAAGTCGTTTAGTCAATCAACTGTAGCAAATACACAGACGGTTCGTAATGCTTTTATCATTTCCTTCTATATGTTTTTATACCGTTAGATAACTAAACAAACCTTAGTTTTAACTTATTGTTTGCATAGATGATTTTTATAAAGTGATATTGCAATATGAGTAGTTTTGATCATAAATACGAAATTTGATGAATCAAAAACAAAAGTCATACTAATTTTGCTACTCAGACTCATATTTTACCATAAATGTACCACTTCTGTTAGTTTTTGTTAAAAAAGTTAGTCAAATGTATTATCTGCAACACATAAGAAATCTTTTTCAGAGGTATTACCCCTGATGACTTGGGGTAAAAATTCAACGGACTAAAGGTCGTGAGACACATCTTCTGCTTCCTCAAAGACAAGTTGAGGTGAAAGAAATTATAACCTTCAAATAAAGGACCAATGTAATGAATGTGTCACTGTCACCTCTTGTACAACAAGAATGGGCCTTTCGGCCCCTTTTAAACAGAAAAGGAAACATAACTCTAAACATGCCATTTTTATGAAGAAAAAAAAGAGGGAGGATAATCCATCTGTAATACTCATCTAATTTAAACCTGAGAGTCTATATACCATTTGGTGTTGCGGAGGAGAGAGTCCTTCCAAATTTCAATACCCTTTCTATAGAAAACCATTGCAGGAAGCGACTTCTTCTCACCAACTTGTCCGTCCTCGCCACCTTGACCGGGAACAAGTGCAATCTTTTCTAGGACAACTTCTTGCCTAATCAACATTTTCACAAAATTTGCTTCATCGTCAGTTCCGGTATATTCTTTAACCGTGACTTGCTTGAGACGTGGCATGCTGAACTCAACTGGTTTATCTAACAACTCTTCCGGTAAACTCTCCTGGAAATCAGAAGATCAAACTTTAGATGTAAAGAACATCAAGAATTCTATAATTTTGTATGCACAAGTATTATGTACTCACATCTTCACTTATCTTGTAAAGGGAATCCAGAACCATTGTCTCAAGATTGGGACAAAGTTTAAGCAGTGCGGCCATGCCAACGAGGTCATATTGGGTAAACCCCGTCCGTAGCTCTAAATGGTTTAGATTGTAGAGCATAAAACTTTTGGGGAAAGAGTCCTTTGATGTCAGAAACTGAGGGTAAATACATAGAAAACAACCATGAATATCAGAAGACATGTTAAGGTTAAGGCAAAGAGATTGACGATTTATGTATGAGATGTTGTGCATTAACAATGACAAGGTTAATCATCAATTAATCCTGCTTCTCAGAACAAGTGATCATCGAGGTTGAACCGGGTTTTGCCTTCTTGGATAAGAAACAATAGACACGACTTTTTTTCGACTCCAAGATTTACTGGAAAGCTAAAAAGCCAAAATCTTTCAATTCCTACAAGATACAGTTTCATCCACAAATACACGGCTATTTCTCCCAGTCCGAAAATAATCAGAATGTCAGCCACATTGCTACATATTTTGGCATAATTCCGACATTACAAAAAATAACGACACTGCCTAAAGTTAACCAAGATCGAAATGACGAAAACAATAATTGATCACAACAGAGGGCAACAAAATTACCTCAAACCACCAGTTTTGAACATTAAGGTGCTTCAGATTAGGCGTTTGTTCGAGTAGCCTAACAACCTTACTCCAATAAACATAGGACTGCTCGAATCGGTGCAGAAAATCAACCCGAAAATCAACCAGCGACGAGGCATTCTCAAGTACAAACTTGTCAAAGCCACAGTCCTCAAAATTTATGGAACAAAGATTGGGGCAATCAACCAAAACCGTCTGATTGTACTCAGGATCATCACAAAAATAGCCGAGTATAACTACTACCCTCCTCAGCCTTCTGCTACATATCTCCAAACGACGATACCACATACAGCCGTTGAGCTCCAAAACCTCCAAATTGGGGCAACCCAAAATCAAATCCTTCACCGTCTGGTCATCCAAATAAACATTTTCGAGAATCAAGGACCCAATCGACCCAAAACGCATGGTGGAAAATTGAACCGGTAGCGTAATTTCACACCCAATGAGCCCTAATTTCTCAACACACCCATTTTTCAGAACAGAGAAAGGGAAATCGTACGTGTGATTCTCATTTTCTTCTTCGTTCTGATAATCGAGGCCGATCAAGAAGTCCAGATGGAGCTCCCGAGCGCGGAGGTGGGTGACAGCGGAGCGAACCCAGGAGTCGACGTGGGACCCGTAGTGATCGTGGTAGATGAAAGAGAGACGGAAAGTGTGGACGGGAGAATTGGGGCGGGAAATGAGAACGCGGTCGACGAACTCGGCGTAGAACTGGCGAGTATCCAACGGCGGCTCGCGCGGCGGGAAGAGTTGGAAGTTGAAGTTGAGGGAGGGGACGCGGGACCATAGGGGACGCCATTTGTGGGAGACGAGGGAGGTTTGGACGGCGTCTAATGTGGGGAGGAAGGTGAGGATGTGGAGGAGGAGCTCCTCCGGGAGATCGTTTAGGGTTCGCTTCGTAATTTTGGTGTTAGGGTTAGAATTGCTTCCCTCCTCTTCCATCATTCATCGATTTCTTTCGGTTATGCTTCTGCAATCCGCAGAGCATTTTATAAATATTAGCCCTTTTCGGATTTTGACCAAAAGCAAAAGGATCGTTTTTTCAATCTAATAACTGAAAAAAATAACTGAAATCATCCGTTACTTTTCCCGTGTGTCGACATCAATTGACCAATTTGAATTTAATTTGTAATTTTTTTATCTATATTATCTATCTATGTATATATATGAAGGGAGTATTCCAAAATGGTAAAACATTCAAAATATCATAAATTGTCCCTCATGAACTCCAAAAATTACAATTGAATTAAAAATTTAAAACTTCAAATAAAAAAGAAATACAAATAAAAAAAATACTTTATTCCTAAATCATTCTTTTTGGTAAAAAAAATTTAATTTGACATACAAAAGCGAATTGCCACACGCGTAAGCGTGTGGCAAGAGGCTAGTATATATTATTAAGGTAGAAAGCCTTAAGTTTAAATTTTCAATAAAATATAAAAAATACTCTTTGTTACAGGTTATCAAAAACAAAAAATAAAAAAAGTGAGAACATAATCGTAAAAATATTAAAATGAGCGGGAAAGAAAGGGAAAGGAGAGAAAGATAAAAAAATAAAAAATAAAACAAAAAGGGTAATTATCCACTAAACGAGGTTTAGTTATGCAGTTACAAGGATAATCATCATCTGTCGTTCCCCCTGCTTATTCATCTTCAAAGAAAAAACATTTTCATAACTTCATACCATCTCAGAGCATCGCAGAGCGGGAATAAAGGTTTTGATTTTCTTTCTCTCCGTTATTGCTCATTATCTATTTGGCTTTCCTCAATTTAATTTGTAGTATTTGTATGTGTATGTAATCTTTTGGTCTATTGAAAATTAATTTATTCATGAATTAAAGACTATTATGTGAGATTTTTGACTATTGACTAATCATTTATTGGTTTATTACGGATAGTTTAAGAGAGAATAAGAGAAAGAATTTTTTTTCAGATGAAATTAATCAAATTTTCCAAGTAGTGCAGTTCGATTCATTCCGTATGCACTATGGACATTATTCAAGAAGTTGTTTATTTGCACAAGAAATTGATATGGGTTTTGATGAACTCCTTGCAATGAAGTGATCTTTGCTTTTATTGGAGAAGAAGAAGCAACAGATAAAAAATCAAGTATGCGAAATTGATATTGGTTTTGGTTCTTTTGCTTTTCTCTTTTTCACAAAGGTTTTAAATTCGAATTTCATATATCTTCAGAAAAAAGAAAGAATAAGATCTGTATTTACAAGGCTAAAGAAAATATTGGCAACACTTCATATAGCTTCATAAGTTTTATTCACTTCGGTTTCCCTTGCAGATATGTGTTACATCCCGTCCCTGAAAATATTGTATTTTATTCCCCCTATTGTGTAAATTGACGAAAATGCCCTTAGTGGCCACGTTTTTCCTGTGTGAAAATTTATTCTGCTTGACTTGAATTCGTACTTTTTGAGTAGTACATTTTACCACAAACCCGTAGGCGCGAACGGGATAATTTTCGAACTTGTAACGGACAAGTTACGATTATTTTCGGGTAAAATACCTGTGCGGTATTTTACATTTCTATGGGCTTTACGCCCGTGGTTTTGTTCAAAACCGGGTGCTCTGCACCCTCACTGTTTTCTCACTGCGGGCATGCATGCAGGTTTGACTGCATGTTCATCAGTTGAAAATTTCCTGCGTTAAATGGAGCAGCTACGGTGTGGAAATTCACCACACACTAGCTATCAAACCTGCACTGTTTTTGTCCCCCTGCTTTTCCCCAATTGGTGCCGTGATTTCTGCAAGCAGAAATCACTACAAATCACACCCCAAAGCTCTGCAAACTCCCACACGCACAACTCCTCAAGCCAAACCGTGGCTTCATCCATCCACTCTTGGTTCTCTCCTCACCAATCAGAGGCAGCATCTTAGACTTGGTACCCAGTTTGAACAAGCACAAACTAGGTGAGAATTTACTCAAGCCACCCGTGGCATTTTTGTCCATTCTCTCTCGGTTTTCTACTCACAAACCTCACTCAAGTGTCATTTTATACTCAAACCCAGGTCACTGGGAATAAACTTGCAACCCAGAAAAGCCCAGAAGCTCAAACCCAGGAATTCTGGAAAATCTCCGTCGGTGTTCGAAAAATTGTCCGACCTCGAACACGACGATTTGGAGCTCGAGGTAGCTCAAATTCATCACCAAACATCTTCTGGAGACCTTGGGAACCCAACCCAAGGCCTGCAAGTGGAGAACTCGACGAGAACGGAGGAGTTGAGTTTTGGCCGGTTCTTTCGAGCCATTTTCCGGCCACTTGCGACCACCTTTTGAGGTGTTGGTAAGCATTTTTGAACTCTACTCGTTTCTAGCTTCATTTTGATATATAGATCGTAAAATTTGGCTTAGAAATGAAGTAGTTAGGAAGCTTTGAAAAATACCCTGAATTTCCGGCCAAAAAACCCAAAATCCGGCGACCGGCTACCGGAAAATTGGAGAAGATGACCGGAGCTGACGTCAGCAAACCCAGTTCAGACCGGCCTGCTGACGTCAGCGATGACGTCAGCACCGGTTCAGACCGACCGGCTGACGTCAACAACCGGTTCAGACCGACCTTGCTGACATCAGCACCGGTTCAGACCGACCAGCTGACGTCAGCAAACCGGTTCAGACCGACCTTGCTGACGTCAGCGTTGACTTTAACCGTTGACCGTTGACTTTGACCGGCGCGCGTGGGCCGCGGCTTCGCCCCTTCCAGCCGCGCGTGAGGCGCTTGAGCCACCATTTTTCGACTCCGTCTTCGCGAGGCGACTCGTGACAACGCGTACTACCTAGGGGTGGTACGTTTGGTAATTTTTGAGGTGTATTAGACCTCCAATTTGAGCAAACAGTGGAGAATTCCTGTCTTTTCCTTAATTAATTTGGATTAGACTTGGTTAATGATTAGTATAGTAACTTCCCATATAGGTGAGACCTATCCCGAGGAACTCCGTGGTCAGGCTAGGTACGGCGGCTATGACCCGACGACATACCAGTGAGTGGGCCCTTTCTTATTAAAATATTATTATTTCTCAAATGTGTTCATTTATGGTTTTATGAACTTGTATAGCATGCCATGATTTATGAAACTCGATAAATGCTTTACTTATGATATTATGATGTATTCATCATGCTTTTTAGCGTATTTTGGTTAAATGTTGGCATGTCTATACGTTTTAGAGATTTGTTACTTATCACGCATATTGCACGGTGTTAGCATTGTCTGAGAGTAGACCAGCTTCACGTGTATGTTCACACGCACCGCCACGCTCACTTTGGATCCATCGTAGGTGCCAGCTTGTTTTAGGTCGCCTTGGCGCCTCGAACTCGTTGTGATGCGCTTAGCGCCAGCTTCACGTGTATGTAGTGCTAGAGCGTTTATTTGTGAAACACCTAGCCTGTCATGTAGCTACTTTCTGCATGACTTGTGTGCTATGTTTATGCGATAAGTAATGTGTTGTTTTTACTGCTGTTGATTTATATCTCACCCGTATCCTTGTGGGCACTGTCCCAAGTATTGATAATTGTTGTTTATTGTTATTAAACTTATTTTGGCAAATTACGGGTTTTACAGCGAGGGGTTACATCCACACTTTTGGAAAGGTTTTATAAAACTGTACTTGGCCCACTCACCTTTGTTTTTCGCCCCTCCAGGTCCTAGATTTTAGTTGGCAGACGAGTTCGGTGGCTGTTGCTGATATTACCATTTTACCCTCCGAGGAAGTATGTATTTGCACTTCAGTTGTGTTTATATCCTTCTTACGGGAATGGATTATTCTTTTAATTTCACTGCACCCTAGCTTTGATATTTGTGTAATAATGGGTCTTATCACATACTACGCACTTCCGCACTCTTTTGTTCAATTTATCTCAGCATTCATTTTATTCCACTGTTTAAATTCTCATTTATTTCATCATGACTTCGTCATCCCTCAGGGATGACGGTCAGCACGCCTCGATAATCCAGTGTCCACCTGGATATTCGGGTCGGGGTGTGTCAAAATGTGTTCATCTTGAGTTAATTGCGACTTTTTTTAATTATAGAATTGTTTTACTCTATCCCGTATAGAGATCTCTCAAGGAATAACAATTATAAATCTTTAGGGGTGCATAGCGCCCGTGATTATAAAAAAACCGCATGTGCGTGAGCGCATGCGGAGAGGCTAGTTACTATTATTTGATGTTGTAATCAAAATTGGGTGATTTTTTAACAAATGATGGGATAATAATACTAAATTTATCTTCTTCTTTTTTTGACACAGTGGAATAATATTACTTTCTTACATCCGGAATATCCGGAATACCAAGACGATGGCATCAGTTCATATCAGTCACAAATTGTCATATGTATTAACTTTCTCACGTGATATTCAATTGCAATAAAGTTGTCCTATTAAGCCCCAATCATTTTTGCAATTATTAACTCTGCAGCAGAAAGTGGCAGATATTTCATATAATGATACTAGCCGAGTCTAGTAGTGTGGGCTTGTAACTATATTAACTTGACGATTTTACGTGCAGCCATGCCTCCCACCCCAAGAATCAATCCTGCATGCCTTTTCTTGCAGCTCAAGACTTCAACTTCCAGTCATGTGGCCGGTGGCCCCTTCTTTGGGAGTTTACCACATGGCAAATTGATTCCATGTAAATTGCTTCATGCGATCATCCATGTAAACTCTGCCTGGACAGATGATTCGATTACAGACTTCCATTCCATTTCCAGCTTCAATAAGAACTGGATTCGGGTTTAGATGGACGGTGAACTAGCTTTTATCCTTGTGTGAAGCTGAAACTGAACCCGAAAAGAAATTCACTGCAGGGCCTTCCTTTCACCAGTAATCTCCACACGAACACCATCCATCCTTGAAATGATGGAAACGCTTTGCATCCCTAACAACTATCTCTCTGTTGACAAGCTTCGATATTAGCTTGGTTGCTGCATGACAATTCACACATGCTCGAAGATTTTTGGTTATCCGAAGTGTAGTTCCTGGAGCAGTGCTAATGAGGCCATAAGCAATTGCCAGCCTCTCGCTGTGGTTACAAAGTGTCTCTTCTGTCTCTTCATGATTCAAATCATGCAGAACAGAATCTGTATGCGGGATGAATCCTGCCTCCTTCAACCTCCTCTCCAGACTTTCGAGCTCTTCATAAATTTCCTTAGACCTCGGATGAGACTTGTCTCCCACATGAAATGCCTGAAGCTTCCCATTGATCTCAATCAAACTATGTCCAAGGTCCTTGATCAGTCCTTTCTCCCTCATCAATACTCGTACCTTTGCAACATGATCCCATAAACGGGCTGAAGCATAGAGATTCGAGAGTTGCACATAATGCCCGGTATTATATGGATCTAATGAGAAAAGTTGTTCTGCAGCGTATTCTCCCAGAGTCACATGACGATAAATCTTGCATGAACTCAGAAGTGCTCCCCATACACTTATACCAGGTTCAATTGGCATCTTTCTGATAAAATCGTAAGCTTGATCCAAGCGGCCTGAACGTCCAAGAAGATCAACCACACAAGAATAATGTTGGTTTCCAGGCTCAATCCCGCACTTTCTCATGCGGTGGAAAAGCTCCCATCCCTGCTCAACAAGGCCTGAATGGTTGCATGCAGTGAGGAGCCCTAGGAAGGTGACATCATTCGGTGGCACTCCAGCTTGCTGCATATACTGGAACAGATCAATGGCTTCTCGTGCTCGACCATGTAATCCATATCCCACAATCATTGCACTCCACACCACAACATCTTTATTACGTGTTCTATCAAAAACCATTCGAGCAAAATCTACACTTCCACATTTTGCATACATATCAATTAGGGCTGTGTTAACAAAAACATTATTTCTATACTCACTTTTGCTGATATGATCGTCCACCCATCTTGCTAGGTCAAGAGAACCCACCTGGGCGCATGCGGAAATAGCAGACCTCATTGTAATTGAATCTGTTCGAACTTTTTTAGTGATCATCTCACGGAATAGCTCAACAGCTTCCTCAGCGTAACCATTCTTCGCATAACCAGAGATCATAGCATTCCACAATATTACATTTGGTGTTTCCATCTGATCAAAAAAAGATCTGGCAGCCATCACCTGCCCACTTTTTGCGTACATTGCCGTGAGTGCAATGAGCAAGTCAGGTTCAAATTCAAGACCCATCTTAATCAAACAACCATGAACAGATGTCCCCTGTCCCAAGTCTTCTACATCAGTATAAGCTTTGAGAACACTAACCAGAACGATCCAATCTGGTTTCACATTCAATTGCCTCATCAGACCGAAAATTCTCAAAGCTTCCAAAGACTGGCCATTCTGGGCATACCCGGAAATCATCGAAGTCCACGAAACAACCGTCCTCTCACCTAAACCATCAAACACAGCCCTAGCGCGATCTATTCGACCACATTTAGCATATAATGCCACGAGACCATTCTGCACAAACACATCCGATTCAAACCCATGTCTAAGAACCTGCCCATGAACCCGTCGACCCATTTCGAGGTCCGGCAAGCCACTGCAAGCTTTAAGCACATGAGGAAAAGTAAACCCATCTGGACTGACACCCATTACTTGCATCCTAGAATACATTTCAATTGCCTCAGCAAACACATTGTGCCTAGAATAACACCTAATGATCGCATTCCACTGAAACACATCCGGGTCAGTAAATTCATCAAACACTTGGCGGGCGTATGAAATGTACCCGAGATTCGAGCTCGAATTCACCAATTTGGTGATCAAAAAGCCACTGTCTTGCAATCCCAATACGAGTAACTGGGCATGGATTTGACCCAACTGGCTCTTTCGGGTCGAACTATCGATCAGAGACGCGAAGAAGGAGTCCGAATCGTAGCTGTGACGGAGGTGTTGGTCGTCGTAGCAGTACGGGTCTAGACGGAGAGGAGACGAACAGTAGTGATTGAGGGGAGCGAATGAAAACGACGCCGGAGTTTCAAAATCACGAGACGTCGCCGTTTTGGGAGCCGACGCCCGGAATTTGGCGGGAAGGGGAAAGAGAGAGACTCTCTTAGTGAGAGCCATCCCAGGACAATGCTGATGCATGCAAGAGTTTAAGGCGCCGAAAGTAAACCGCGATTTTTATACCGGTAAAATGAATTTATAACCTTATAGACACTGTATCTTAGTCCCATCGCGATTTTGGTCATATAATTTTAATTTTTATCAAATTGGCTACCGTATTAAATTTCGGTTGCGAATCAAGTCCAATTGCTAACTTCTATCACGCATAGAGACATCTATGCATGACATCATTGGTGTGGGATGACAAGATAGCGGTGAACTCGTTCTATATAAATTGCTCTCTTACTTTACACATAGGCGACGCCAATGCATAACCATTTTAATCTCTTTTCCACCCCATCTACAATACCCCACAAACCCCAACCGCTAGCTATAAACACCAGAACCACTTCAGCCACAACCCTAAAACTCACACCTTCAATTCTACCTTCAATAACATTGCACGAAAAGCTTCATGTGTGTGAATACAGTCAGAAGTTAGCAATTCCACTTATGAAAATTTTACTATGCTCTAACATATGACATGCATCAAAGCAATGGAAGACTGAATGTCTCATAAAAATTTTCAATATAAACTATGCATCGGTGGTGCATAGTAGAAAAATTCTTGAACTTATTTGCAAAGGAATCAAATATAGTGACCACATCAATAAAAAATAAAATTACGGTGACCAAATTCAGAATCGAGGCAAAATGAACAGGCCAGAAATACAATTATATCAAAAACGAGGGCTTTTCAGAAAATTCAACTGTCGGAGAAGGCGACAAGTGTAGCGACTTCCAGCAACGAAGATCCAGTTTTCTACTCAGACCTCCATCGATACAAAGCTTTCTTCCGGTCCCCTCTGTTATGGAGAGGCACATCCAGATATTCCTGAAGAGGCTCTCCTACGTCTCCATAGTCATCGGCACCGTCACCTTCATCTTCCTCCTCCTCAAAACCCCCGATACCTGCGTCGCGCCGGATTCGCCGCCCAAGCCTCACCTCCGCTTCCCCAAATCCTCCTGCGACGCGTCGCCGCGGGTGCTCCTCCCTCTCCACAAGAAGAACAAGCGCCTCTGGTCCACCAAGACCTGGCAGAACAAGGTCCATTCCTTCTCCAACTTCTTTCGCGCATTTTATCAAATGGGTCTCCTGCACAACGAGTCCAAGGTCCTCTGCGTCTCCGCCGGCGCCGGCCACGAGGTCATGGCGCTGACCCAGTTGGGCGTCGCCGACGTCACGGGGATTGAGCTCCTCGATTCGCCTCCGCTGGTGAGCCGGGCGGATCCCCACAACTTGCCTTATTTCGACGATGTGTTTGATTTGGGATTCAGTGCTCATTTGTCAGAGGCATTGTTTCCGAACCGGTTCGTGGGGGAGATGGAGAGGACTGTGAGGGCAGGTGGGGTGTGTGTGGTGGTTGTGGACGAATGTGGGGACGAGGAGGTTAGAGAGATTGTGGATTTGTTTACGAATTCGAGGTTTCTTGGTGCTCTTAATGTTACATTGACTGGATTGAGAATGACAAGGATTATTATGAAAGTTAAGCATTTACCTTAATTTCCTTTTGGTAATTATTTCTCTTCTGTTTTAGATGTTTATTTGATTTGTTTTCGATTTCGAATTCTTGTTTGTGTGTGAATTGATAATTCTCTTTTAGTATCTGGGGTTAGTGAGCTACTTATACTGTGAATTTGCAATTTGAAAACGAATTAAGCAACTGCGTAAGAACTCGAACGATCTAGATTAAGTGTATAACTGTTGTGAACAAGTATGGAATTGAGAGTGAATGGTTTCACTGTGATGTATGCTTTGCTTGCCTCTCAAGTCTCGTCATTTCGAGCGGTTTTCTCTGTTTTATCTGTACTCATTTAATCTTGTGTTCTTATCAAATGAAAATTTTAAACTTCAATCCCTTGTTTGACAAGAGCACAATTGCAGCAATTTCTTTGACTACTTGAAATCACAAATGCCAGGCTTTCTTCGTTCATAAAGATCTTAATGATTTACGCTTTTAAGGATGTTCTACTTGTTGGAAACTAGCATGTGTGCTGAATGTGAATTGACCTAAGAACATAGACGATAACATCTGCTTTGGTGGGTTGATGATGATTGATGCCCAAGGTTATCATTCATATTGACACCTGGTTTTCTTAGGTCGACCTAGTTACAGATTCTTAGATTCTATCAGTCTTCAAGCATTGGATTAAGAATTTGGACCCGAACATAGTTTCACAATTTGTTACAAATTAGAAGTGAAGTCGATGGTTCATAAAATGCTTATTGAGTTGGTTTCTTTGATTCTTTCCCTGTTGTTTCATACTCTAATGCCTAGATCTTCTGCTATGCTGTATCCCAATCACCTGATGATTTTCACAATAAATTTTGAATGACAAGTAAAGAAATTTAGAAGGCGGTATGGTTGCGTCTAAGGTGTGATCTTTTCTAGTTGATAGGAGGTGATGCCTAGTAGGAATACTCAGATTGTGTGGAGCAACTGATTGATCGATGGATAATTTATCTTTTCCCCCCTAATTCTTACTTTCCTAAGCTGTCATTCTGTCTTTCGTTAATTTGGATGAATGATGTGCAGATATGCAAAATTTGTGTTTTAAACAGATTTCGGTTTGTGTTCTGTGCCTGTGATTCATAGCATGCACCAAACCAACAGTTACAGGAGGCTGAAAACTAACTATTTTACCGAGTCAGTGATTCAACTATGCATTGAATCAAATAAGGATTTACACTTCTTGTCACATACTGCTTCACAAACCGAAAACAAAAGTACAGCGATTCATCGTGATTCAGGGTTCAAGTTACTCTAGAACTAGAAGTATTTGTAAGGTGATGTGCCTATGCCTTTGGATTTTGCATGATTTCATATATGATTTGGCTGAGGAAGATGTGACAGAGTTATATTGTTACCGACACCCGTTGATTAGAAGCCATGTTATCTTGCTGCATTAGGCAGATTGTCCAGCTCGAAAGCTCTAGAGATCCCATGGACAATGAACCTCTTTGAAGAAAAGATATCAGGCGCCACGATTTTCACTCCATTAACGACCAATTCTTTCATGAAATCCACAGTCCCAGTGAACTCAAGAGGCTGATCATGAAGGAGGGTCCTGAGCAGTGTTCTGGCAGGCATCGATTCGAGCTCTGTGTTTGTATACCTCTGAGGCAGAATATGAAACCTCACAATCTTCTCGAGCAAAGTAGAAGGATACGCTTCAAGCTCCAAGCTTGGTGGAAGAAAGATTGTCACAGACTTCAAACCCTTATGATCTCCAAGAATCCGATCAAGAACAGAGTTCAGCCCAACAGCGAACGAAACAAACCCGTTCGAGCTCAGCAATCGGATGATCCTAGACCATTCAACCATGTTCTTGGCATCAGGAACATCAGAAACCATATTGGAATTGGAATCACAGGCAGGCGATTGAATAACATCCCAACCCTGATTAACATCTCTGGGATCCAAAGCAGAGAACGGGCCAAGAACGCCATGAATCGAAATCGGTCCTTCAAGAAACAGATTCGGGTGCGACACCAACACATGATTGATTTCCACCGATCTTTCCTTCTCATCAATTTTGGTGATGGCAATCTTCTTGTTCTGGTAAAGGGTCGGCAAGCAAGTACCCTGAGTCATGTTCACAAGGTGTTCGACGGAAAGCCTGAGAGGAGAAGTGTGGTACTGGAGGAGGTTTTTGAGGAGGCGCGGAGGGAGGGAGGAGTTGGAGATGGCGGAGTCTTTGATGGCGAAGATGGTGGTGTTTTCGGAGGAGAAGAAGAGCTCCGGCGAGAGCTGGAGGAGGGTGGCGACGACGGTGAAGCCGGCGCGTCTCAGAGTTCTTGAGGCGCTGAGGGAGACGAAGTGGCTGATGGGTCTGGATTGGGAGGTTTCGTCGTTGGGTTGCGAGCGCAGAGTCATGGAGATTGCGATGAAGGCCAAGATTACTGCCATGCTGAAGTAGACTGCTGCGTGCCAGCGAGTGCCATTGCTGTTCGATTGAAGCGTGGTTCTTGAGAGAGAGAGATGCTTTGGGATTTGTGAGTGTTGCAGTGGAGGGAAAACAGAGAACAGTTATGGAAAACAAAGAAACCAAGCTAATGGGCCTATTTCGTACAAGGCCTAAATCCGCCCCAAATCATATGAATTTCAAATGGGCTTTAATTCAAGTGCTTTTACCCAAGGTTTTAGTTGAAGCTCAAGTCTTTTTAGTTTTTTTTTTTTTCATCATATTTCGGATGGGTAGGGATTGGGAGAAATTTTACGGTCCAGACGATCGGAGTACGTGGCCTTCCGGTTGGAGACACAATGGATTGGAATCAAGGAGCTAGGTGGGACTGAAATGATTTCTCCGGTCCTGATGATCGAACTACATGGTCATCCGGTTGGAGACACGTTCCTACTCTAAGGGGAGGGGGAGGTTTGAATTCTTGATGCAGTCTAGTAACATGATCATTCAGTCTAGTAACACTGACATTTAATCTTCGATACGAAAGAATGTCTGAATCCTATTTGGTTATGGGTCTTTCTCTGAGCGAACCCATGATGCATGCTTGGTCTCACCCAAACTTCAATTTGGTATAGTTTCCCATTGCGTTTAATTTTTTTTGTTTGTTGAAGATGAATAAATTGTAATTGTGAATAAATTAGTGACAAAGACAGACCTCCAAGCACTTTGAAGACACATGATTATTACTATTATTTAATTATACTCCCTCTACAACCACAAATACAGGATTAATGGATTATAAGAAACTATTATTGCAATATTCAAAGATTGGGTCCCTAATTTCTTCACCAAATTAGTTGGACTTGACTAGAAACCTAGAGGTCCAAATCCAATCACCACCATTGGTTTAGTTGTTTTTGTTAAAAGTTGGTCAACCCTAATAAGGAGTAAGGACGTAGAGAGCAGCACCATAATAAAGGCTACATAGTCATAGTAACTTTTCCTCACTATTTAGTATTTACGCCAAATTCTTGCGTACATTCGATGATATATATCGTTCTTCGTATGTTTAGAAAAATAGAATATGCGTGATGAAGTAAAATCAGAAAGAGAAAAATATATGTTTGTAACCAAAAATGTTTATCAATTTTGCCGCCCAAATTTAAATTAGCGCTCCTCATTTCGATAGAGGAGGCACATCAATTAGCCGAGGTATGCATGAAGGCAATTACAAACGTCGAGTTGGTAAACTAATGGCGAATTCTCCTTATATGAGCAATATTCTACTTCTTCTTTTTTTATTAAAAATAGTATTTTATTTTAAACTTATATAACTGTAAGAATGCAGCTACATCATTTTCACGACAAAAACATTTGATATGACTACGTTTTGGTGAAAGATAGTAATATATTGAAGCAAAGAGAAATACAAGCAGGGACAGCACTACGACTCCCAGTCCCGCAACGGGGAGGAAAAGTGTTGCCTAATCAATCACAAAAGGAAGGAGCATCAAAGAACCTAAAAAAAAAAAAGGAGGGGAGAAGAGGAAACACCTCCCCCTCAAATATTACAAAACTCGAGGACAGGAAAAGAAAAAGACATATAGGAATATATGCAGTTCCAAGAGAAAGATTTTTGGTCCGTGGTTTTGTGAGCAATTTACATAGAACGAGTTTACCTTTATATGACATTTCGATTTGATAAAACATTGTCAT
This sequence comes from Gillenia trifoliata, assembly GCA_018257905.1. Lineage (NCBI taxonomy): Eukaryota > Viridiplantae > Streptophyta > Magnoliopsida > Rosales > Rosaceae > Gillenia > Gillenia trifoliata. The sequence goes on from CM031082.1 coordinate 7,365,544, forward strand.
GTAGAGAAAAATTTATATATGACAATACATTATTGAAAAAAAAAATATCACATAACAGTGAACTTGTTTCATATAAGTTATTTTTTGACTTCATGTGTGAAAACAGGAAGAACAGTCCACTTCTTCCCGTTGACTCCAACTTTTTCAAAAGAGTCAGGTGGCGTGCCCATAAATTACATATATATATATATATATATTATATATGATTAATTTATTTATTAGCAACCTGACTCCGCGTTCAATTATGGTATAACCTCCACAGGATGAACTTCATGCACATAAATTATCATAAAATAAAAAAAGTAACCTAATTGATTAGTAAATTAAAAATGTAGAAACACAGAGTGCGGAACCAGTGTCTTTACGAAACAAAACGCAAAGTTTTGGGTTTTGGCAACCCTAAATATTGGTAAAGGCGGTTGCAGGCTTGCAGCATAACAGAGGCACCGACCCAAATGGGAATCGGGTTATTGAATGCTTCGTCACAACGCTGCGGATCCAACACAAATTCAAAAATACTTTTGTTGCGACTTCAGGAGGAAGAATCAAGTCAAAAACCTTACATTTCCCCAAATCTCCCCAAATTTTTTTTTTTTTCTGGACAAAAATTCTCTCCAACGCCTGTGTCCATCTCTCTCTCTTCTTTTCTTTCTGTTCCGCATCGGCCCCTCTTTTTTCTCCTCTCAAGGAGACAGAAAGTATTCGCTAGATAATTATCGGCGGTGTACTACTTCTCTTGGTGGGTGCTGCCTTCAACATTTGGGACATCTTAATAAAAAATATTTATTATTTATTTTTGTTTAGGTCTTTATGTCATTTTACAAAGAGGTAAATTTGTTATTAAAAATTTTAGAAAAAATAGGTGGGAAAATAGCAATGGTGGATGAGTATATCACGACTCTAATTTTATATACAAAATCATGTGCTTTGGCAAAAATCCCACTTTCTTGGAGGACTCAATTTTTTGCATGTCCGTGATGCAATGCAAACACTGTAAATTTGCCCTTTCTTTTGGTACCCCAAGAGCCATGACACAATCATCTTTAGACTCTTTTTTCTGGGAATCTTTTTTTCTTTGCTTAGAGGGAAAGAAAGCTGGTCCACACTTCGTTCTTACATCGAACAAGTTTACAGCAACTATGACGTCGCCAATCACTAATACAAAATCATGTGTAAAGACACTCTTGTATAAGTGATCGATGATAGAAACTTCTCTCCTTCATCTTGCAAGTAAACGAGGATATATGTCTCTCTTTATTTTCAATTTCAGAGACGATTTCTAACAATATTATGGTAGACTTGATCCCGTGACGAGAGAAATAGAGAGAGATCCCAGATGATATAGTAGAATCTCTCAATCAACTTAAACTTGAAAAAAATTAGAAAAAAGGAAAAGGAACAAGAAAACAACTAGAGCAGTGAAATGCAGAAAGAAATCCCAAATCTAATAAATATAATATTCACATTCATAAAATAAATCCAACTAAACTAGATCACTAATTCTGATTATCATCATTGTATCTGTGCGGATCAAAATCACCCCTTTACACTAATCCTCATTATCATCTCATCTAATCCATCACGGAACCTTAATTAATCACTGAACTCCGCCCCTTTTTCTGGTGACCCTGATGTAGCAGAACACAGCTGCAAAAATGGTAGTGACAAGCCCGCCAATAATAATACCTCCGCCAGCCACCGACTTATCAGCTTTCTTTTCACTCTTTTCAGCAGGTCCCAAACGCCTGAGAGTTGGAGCTTCCGCCACCGCGCCTTCTTCCATGCTCTCACTATCCGACGAGGGCTCTGCCGCAATGGAAGCATAGTGCTCTGCTTCTCCGACCAAATCATCAGATTTCTCTGCAGCCATTGCAGAAACCAGAAGGAACCCAGCAAGGAGGAGGCAAATCAGACCAAGTCTAGCCATTTGGGTTGAAAATTTGGGAAATTTGAGAATGTGGGTATTATTTGGTTTTGGAATTTGATGGTGTTGGGTGGTGAAAGATTGAATCTTTGATTGGGGTTGGGGGAGATTTGGTAGGAGGTGAGGGGGTTTATATAGAGGGGAATGAATGTGGTGTTTGGAGTCTCTTCTCTCAGTTGCTGCTCCAGGGAGTTTGGTGCTGTTGAGAAGTGGGTCCCATGTATGATGTGAGAGAGAGAGAGAGAGAGAGAGAGAGAGAACCTATTTTTGGGGTGGGGGGTGACTGAGGTCTGGTGGGGATCTGGGAAAATTTTGATACGCGGAAGAGAGAAAATAGAAATAAAAGTGATTCTGTGTGTGTGTGTGTGTGTTTGAAAAGGTTGAATCTTGGGCAGGTGAAAGCTTTTTTTAGAGAGAGAGAGAGACGTGGTGAACAGAAGTACAAAACGACATGCAACTACAACTGTGTATACACTGTGAACTCGAGATTTGTAGTAGATAGAAGGAGTAGGCTACAATGCTCGCAAGCATTGAATGCTTACACCGATCTCACCATTAAAATGAAGGAGGAGAGAGGAGAGAGGGGGAAAAGGAGGGTGAGATTGGTGTGAGCATTCAATGCTTGCGAGCACTGTAGCCAGTTCCGTAAATAGAATACTACTAGTGCTTTGTTTTTTGGGAGGAAGAAAAGCTGGAAAAGCAAAGAAAGGAAACTTAATTGGTGCGTGGAATGGGGGTGGGGAGGGATTTTTCACTTTGGGAAAGAAAGAAAGCAAAAAACTTTTAATTTTTTTAATCGTTAAATTTTAATTTTTATATTTTAAAATAAAATTTTAACAGTTAAAATATTTGGAGTATGAAATACTCCGAGATATGCAAGAAAATTCTGAAAAAAAATGTAAGATGTAGAAGGAAGGTTATTGTATTGTATGCATCCGATTTGATACTATATGTAGTTCGCACCATAATTCATGTAGTGTGACAATTCATTTAAATTATAATATGCATGTATCTCCGTATACAATGATTTATGCAATGTATAAATTCATTGAAATTATAATACATATTAAGTTACTTTTGTGGGTGAACCTTGGTTTTAAGACTTTTGTGGGTGTGGTGACATTTTTCAATATGTTCATGCTAAGCTTTGTGCTCTTTTTCGTGGTCTTGAGATTAAGCGATTGTTAATTGCTTCTCTTAGGGCGAGTTTACACTCATGGAACGGGAATGGGTAGAATGGAAGTGATTTCTATTTCAGATGACACATTTGTTTATCAACTAAAGAGGAATCAAAATCAGTGTGGGGCCCACATAAAATTAGGACTCCAATTTCTTAAATTAACAGAATCGAACTCCGGAGGGAGGAGGTTGGATTGAACGAGAGTGAATGGGAATCAACTTTTTTGTACCCAAGTTAACCACAACAATTAATGTGATTTTGGTCAACAGTAACCAAATATTTTTTAGTTTGAATATTTAGCTTATTCTGTATATGAAAAAATGGTTATACTTAAATAACACAATCTATTTCAATTGAATATTTGTGTAGGTGATTAAACAAAATAAAATCTATTGAAAAAAAAAACATAAATGAATTTTTCTGTACAAGGGTATTTTGGTAATCAAACCAATTTTTGTTTCCGATTCTATACAGTTGTAAACAGTTTAATGGGAATAAGCTTTATTTTGATTCCAATTCATGATAGTAAACAGTTCAATGGGAATGGCGGACTGTAATGTGCTTACTCTGATTTCTGCTTACTCCGATTTTTAATTAGTAAACAAGTCCTTATGGTTGAGGTCGACTCTACATTAGTAAATGAAAGTTGGCAGTGTTCTATTTCTCATGTTCTTCGCGAGAAAAATGTAGGCTCCATAACCATAAGTCCAAAGCTCCAAAGTTGGCGAGAGAGTGCGGAGTCGTCGTAGTCATCAAACGGCGTCGCTCTCTAGTCTCTATGGCCATACTCTGTGCTAGCTCTCCAGGAATGTTGAATTTGAATAATTAATTTAGAGTAGTTAGCGAGTCTATTTTTCTTATTTTCCCTTTTTAGTGTGGGATTAATTACACACAGCTGGCCTCCTAGCTGGAAAAATAGCAGCTGCAAATTCGTCACACATATATAATATAATACACGTCAATATTTTCCAGTTGGGCTCTTTGGTCTTGAACACTTCACCAAACTTACTTAGAGACCGTTTGATAGCTATTTTATTTTTCGTTTCTAATTTTTAATTTGTTTAAAAAAATTAAAGACTGAAAATTAAAAACAATTCCTTAGCAAATAACACTAAGGTATATAGTATACATCGTGTTCCTTGGCCACTAAGGCCCTGTTTGGTATTGCTTTTTTTTACTAAAAACTGATTCACTTTAAAGTTAAGCAGATAAAAAGTGTTTGGTAAAAATGAAATATGCTGCTTATTTTAAAAGTTATGGTATTAAAACAGCAACTTTTATTTTAAAAGCAACATGGAGATTGTTTTTAAAAACTGCTTTTATAAGCAGTTTTTTTTTAAAGCACATCAACCCCAAACTGGCCACTAAGTAATCGATCAGTAGATTCTTGATCGCATATTTAGGTTTTTGTTCAATTAGTGAATGTCATACACCATAGTACAGTGAAATTCTCGAGAATACTATATGAAGTTATGAACGCATCACCCCCTCCTTTTTCCCATTTTCATGCGGATGCTTCCTTTTCCTCAACATTCATGTGACTTTGGTTTAGGCGAACTCACTGGTCAATGCTCCTTGTGATCAACCACTGTAATTAAAGAACAGAGAAAAGTCGAGCAATGGTCTCTGAATTTTGGCTCAATTGAAGCTTTAGCACCCTGAACTAAAAATTCGTGAATATTGGTTATTGAACTTGTTATAATGTGGAGCAATGATCTTTTTGACTAATTCCATTAAAATTTCATCCAAAATAAAAGATTTAAGGGGCAAAAAATAGATGCTTCTTCAGGGACCAATACTTGGACGGTTGTAGACTTAGGTGATGATGAATTAGAGTTTGATAATTAAGCTTTAGATTTTGACTGTATGGAGGATTGGTCGGTTGTAGATGCTTGACCTATTGAGTTCCTATATTTACCAAAGGGATCCGTCTTGGTAAATGCTGCCAACTGTGAGGTGTGAACTTCGCACTAAAGACTAACCCCACCTCCAAAGAGTCTCAACTGCCTAAAGATACCTCACAAGGCTTTGCATTTCTAGAATCCCATCCAAGGTCAATGACAATGTGTGTTAGATAGACTGGTTGACTGTGCCAACCCTCCTCCCTTATTAAAGGGAGCCGGACCGCGTCACCCATCCAACACACTTTATTCAAGAGCACAAACAACTGTATTTAGTTTCATCCAATTTTACGTTAGTTTCACAAGTTTGAGTTTGATACCTTATACGAATGAGTTGTCGCACAGAATAACACATTTTCAAACATATACACACAAAAAATTCTAAAGTATAATCAAAGATATATCTCGTTCAGGTACATCGATCGTCACATCAATACACTAGAATGATAATAGTGATATATGTATTATTTGATTGTAATGTTTAAGGGAGTTGTGTGGTCCTAGTAAGTTGCAACTATCATATAGTTTCTTCCTAAGGTCAAGACTTGAGTGCTTAATTAGGTTAGTTGGGGATACCTGTGGCCTTTGTTTTTCAGTTGAGGCATGCTAATCCTGCCCTTAAATTCGAATACCATGTTTGCCTGGCTTGATAGATGCAGCAAATTTGTCGGCATGTTTGTGTCCATAATATCAATACAAAACCTAGCCTTTGGCTTAATGGCACTGGGAACTACTGTCTTATCCAAATTCTGAGGGCATTAATCAAAGGAGAACTTGTATCATATGACGGGAGGGTACACCGTCACTATGGCATCCCGTGCCATCCAAGTCATTCTCCAAGTACAAAGTAAGTTTTGTATCACGTAGTCAGACTTAACCAAAAAATTATTTTCACTACTTCATGAAATCAAATAAGACGATTATTTACTAAATTCTATGAAACGAATTGAAGTCCTTTCATGTATATACTATATACTAAAGCTAAGAACTTTCACAGAATGCAAAAGTAAAAATATTGATGGAATGAATACTCGGTCGGTCGAAAACGAAAACATGAACATACAGGAGGAGCAGGTAAAGAAAGAGCCTTTAAACCAAGAGTTCCTCCGCCATAGACTCGAACTCGCAGACATCGAATACTATGTCTTCAAATTCGAACACAAACCAGTGGGAAAGATCAACAAATACGCAAAACAGAAAAGACAATCAGCATCCTTCAAATACATGTTATCAGTACATACTTAACGAAACAAATATATAAAAGCGTTGTGAAATTATAGTAATACCAACCATAAACAGTATTATAAAGCCTGAATCATGAAGCAAAATCATCGCTACTTTCTCTATAAATTATAATAAGTAAAGACGTTTAGAGAAATTAAACTCTCTTATTCATGTTTAATATATGCAAGGAATTGACTACAAACGTTAAGAACAAAAGTCATATATTAAATTGAGGTACCTCAATATCAAGTAAAATACTAACTTTCTACATGCAGCGATTATGACAAAAGAATGAAGAAGGATTTACTCAAAGTGATGGTCACGATCTCCCTCTGCTGTGTCACCTTCCTCCATGTTGCAGAACTCCAGGAAATGGATCGGGCGGTGGTCCTGGTGATTGTACTCCCTCGGCATCCCAAGCTTGACATCATACTTCATGCTTGCTGCATGCTTCACCCCCATGAAGTTGTAGTTCCACAGACCATTATCGGGAATCATGAAGAAGCCAAGAAACCGGTCGCTGAGAATCATCTGAGCCTTCTCAGAATGGATTGGAAGGTATCCGTGCTGATTAACATTGCTTCCGCTGTCTCCTGTATTAACACGACGTCCCCACTCATAACCCGCTGGAGTAAGCTTATATGCAGCCAACGAGCAGGATCCTGGAGTGAAGCTGCAGGTTGAAATGATGCACTTCTCCCCATTCCATTGCTTGGTGTTCTCCAGCATCTTAGTGTGAGATGCGACATCCTGGGGAGAAAGCTGAGAAAGCTCATTTGGCTGCGTGTGCATCCATCCCAAAGGCTCCAAGGAAGAGCTGATGGAAGATGAACTTGCTGGTGAGTCCCCAACTGTGGTGGCATGACAATGCATTTGTTTACACTAAAAATATTCACTGGACCAGAACCATCTTATGGTAATAGATTGGGTCTCAGGGAAAAGGGCCCAACCCGATTCAGTAAATAAAAAAAAAAGAAAGCCTATAGTTTCTCTCTCCACCACCAGCATTAAATGCAAAAGCACTCAATGTTACAACCCGTCCCAAAATTTTATGTGAAATTACCAAAATACCCCTAGTGGTCAATGTTGACTTTTGTTGACTTTTCGAGACAACATGTGAAAATTATTTTCTTTACATATTCATGATGTACTCGTCGATACGAACGCGTGGACGCAAGCGGAAGTTAAAACGAACGTTTTACGAAGCTTTAAAGTGTAGGGGCATTTTAGTAATTTCCACGGCGTAAGTTGAAATTAGGGTTTTGGGTTGTGGGTTGGCTGCTGTGCAGTTAATTCCCTCATTTGCTATCCCACCCCGACCTATCTCTCTCTCTCTCTCTCAAATCCTCAAGACAGAATTCGATTCATTGTGGAATAATTAAAAACAGAGCTTCCTCGTCTTCATCTAGACCCCAGATTCGTTGACGCAACCCAATCCCTGCAACCAAACGCCCCCACTTCTACATAGAGAGCGGGACATGGCTTTTTCTACCTTCAGCAGCGACGAAACCGTTTCCTTCTTCGGCTTCCTCAGAGCCGCCGCAGGCCTCGTCTTCTCGTGCATGGGTGTCGCCTATGGGATGGCGAGGAGTGGCTTGGGCGTGGCCTCCATGGGAGTGATGAGGTCAGAGCTTGTGGTGAACTCGATCGTTCCTGTGGTTATGGCGAGAGTACTTGGGACCTATGGGCGTATCATAGCTATTATTATTAGTATTGTGACTAACCAAAGGCCAAACCTTCTTATTTCTTGGATGGGTAGTTGTGGTTCCTGGAACTGACGTTGAGGGAGCAGCTTCCATTACCGAGAAGGTCCAGGTCGGTGGTTCCCCAGTGGACAAAATCGAGAAGGGGTTGGGGAAAGGAGACCTTGGTCAGGTATAAGTTGGTCAACGCGTGGGGGTCGGCTCTGGAGCTGTTGAGGTTGGATTGAAATTGCAGTATAGAAGTAGCAATGGACATCTGGATCTGCTACTCCTTGGTGGACCCAAACCAACTTCTTGCCTATGCTATTAGTCAAATAAAACGGCCATCAGAAAATTCTCCTAGTGGAACGATATTATATATTAATTTTTCCAATTTAAGAATGTCATAATTAAATCCTATTAGATAATAAGCATTCTTTTGGGTACCATAGGCATAGCGTGCCTACTTCTATGATAGTAGAAAGCAAGCAGATTCTTGTAGCAGATAACCAGTCTTCTTGTCCTGATGATCTTACTGCATTTTCAACTGTTCCTTGTGCTTATATAAGCATGTTAGATGATGGTCATTTAATTAGAATTGAAAAAGCCCACTGCTTGGATGCTAAGGATGTGATCAAGCTTATTAAGTGCGGTGATGGATGGGCGGCAACCATAACAAATGGCAGCAACTGTATATGTTCAGAAGACGAGTCCTGCTCAAGTCCAATTCCAATTCCAGGCTTGGTATGGGTTGATGTCACATACTCAGGGTCCTATTCTCTGGAATGCTTGCGAGTAGAAGGAAATATTTTATGGATCCAAGAACATCTGAAGTCATGGAATCTAACTGTGAGTGGACTTTTGTTTTCGTACTTGGTTTATATGCTTGAAAATATATATGAAATGGTTTTCTTACATGAGTTTAAATGTTTTTGAGGCATGCTTATATATATATATATATATATATATATATATATATTATGAAATGATTTTGAGATTCGAATATATATATGGATATATATTATTAAATGGTTTTAGCCTATGATTTCGGGTATGCATAAATATTGGTATTTGATATATGACTCCGATGAGAATGCTATTTATGCAATGTTTAAATATTTGGGAAATTATGAAGTATATGATATTCTTCACTTCTACACTTGATATATGTATGTATGTTTTCAAACACACTTGGTATGCTTTCACTACGTTGTAGTACCGTCTCACGGCCGTAGGACAAGTCTCACATGTTTGGGTCACACGTACTGTACTCCAGGGGTATTGTCCGGTAAATACCTTAGTGCAAGCTTGTCTTACGTTTATTTTTGTTTATGGGGAAAAAGCCTCACTACGTAAGGACTCGGGTGTGACGCGCTGCGGCGCAAGTGCTTACATGTGTGTGGTACTAGGAGTACAAATTAATGGATAACGTAAAGTGCTTGTACGGTGATTGAGAGGCTATTCCTCAACCCGTACATGGGTGATCGCGCATATACCCTGTGTTGATTTTCCTATATTTATATTATTGACATATATGATGAAAGGACTATTGGAAATATGTTTTGCTATCTACGGATATTGTATATTGATATACGTTTTCAGCTATACTTATAAAGTACGTTTCGGATACATACTATGATAGTATGATTTTGCAAATATACGGGATTTCAAAACAGGGGGTTATTATATTGAAAAGAGAAAGGTTTTGCGAAAACTTTATTTTTGTCCACTCACACCTTTGTTTTTGCGCCCCCTTCAGGACATAGTGATAGCGCATCCGGCGAAGTCGAGGCATCTGCGTGGCAGCTCTGATCATCTATCCCGACCATGTAGGGATTTATCTTTTCTTTTCAGTTTCTATAATAATATCCATCCCTGTTATGGATAGAGATTCTAGGAACTTATTTTATTTTTTGGTTTCCGCTGTTTCAAAATTAGTACGCTCTGAACCATATGCATATTGACATTGATTTCCGCAAACTTAATAGTATTTTAATTTTGTTTCCACTAAGTGTTGTCATGCATTTAATGGCTTCGTCACTTACGAGTGTCGGCCAGCACGCCCGCATTCGGTATCCACGTGGGTACCGAGGGTGGGGTGTGTCACTCAACATTTTGGAGGGAAATATTCTATAGAAAAAAAACTCTCTCAGTGGGAGGAGATCTAGGCTGATCAGAGATATTGATAATTACTTTCCAGACTAGGCCTTGCTTTGGAAAGTATTTAAGACGGTCACAAATGCAACTTGACAACTACTATGTAGGTTCCGAATGGTCTATATAAACAGAGGAAGAGTTCAAGCACAAGGACACTCAAAACAACAAAAAATCAGAACTCTTAAGTTAATAAGACAACTTACCGAGGAATTCCCTCAACGCTACTGCCCACAGATCATTCAGTTTTATTTCAAGGAGTAAAACTCGCTGTCTGTGATCATCTCATTCACACTGCCTGTGCAACTTGTGACTTTGAGATCAAGGATTAGAATTCTAGGACCATACCTCCTAAAAGCTCTAAGAAATAGTGAACTAGCTCTGCAACCAAATTCCTTCTTTTGGTAGTATCGATTTACCAACCTCAGGCCAGTGTGTCTTTGGTTATTTCCCTTTACAAGGAAGCAGTATTAGGACCATCCCGATAGAGTTGTATCCAATCCGATGGGGGTTTTTATCCATTATATCCAACTTTTATATGTAGGATTGTTATACTTTTCTCTAAATAAAGTCATTTCAATTCTTTATTTTTCTGTCTTTACTTATCAGTCTTTACTTTTCTTGTAAATGCTTAAGAGTAGGGTGTTTGTATATAACCAGTTTATAACAGACCCCATCTCAGCAGTTTCTAGTATAAATATCGAGAGACAATTAAAAGTCCTTAACAAGCAAGGCAATTTAAAAGAACCTAACAAATAGGCTATCTGACAAGTCCCAATCCTTTGTGAGAAAGTTATACTACTTGTGGCGCAAGTATCAAATTACGTTCATAACATAATTTAACCTAATCTGATTACATCATTCTATTGGCAGAAGCCAATAGTGGCACGCCTGACAATACACCAGCATAAAGGCCTCATGAGAAATCCTTCAAAGGGATAGAAGTGAAGCCCGCTGAAACTTCAACAGGAAGCAAGACGGTGCTATCATGCGGCTGGCCAACTAGTGTTCCGTACCTGTGTATCGTACATCGGGATTGAACATATTTTTGGCACGCCCGGTGGGATCCACATCTTTCTAATTGTTTATGCCCAGGCATAGAAAATAAGGACAAAGAAAGCCATTCCCAAGACCTAGAATTACATCCCCAGGTCAAGCATTGTAAAAAAAAATGACGGGAAAAGACAGGGGATCCATTCCGACGGAGTTGACTCCAACACCGCCAGAAACACAAGCCTCAAGTCAATCGGGGAAAGCAAGCAGAAGCGAAGAATTACGATCCACCATGATCCAAATGATGAAATCTATAGAGAGGATAACTTTGGATAACATAACAGACATCAGGAACCTGTGCACCTCCTCCAGCAATGTTCAAAATGAGATAGATCAGGGCTTTTCATTCTTTTCGAACCAATTAACTGGTTTGAAGGGATCATCAGAAAAACCTGTTTTGAACATTGGAGGAGTTGAGTTTTTCAAACCGTTTATCTTGCCTACGGAGGCACCCTTCAAGGGAAAAATGGAGGAAGAGCATAAAGGGTTTGTAACTCCTAATCCGATGACACACAATCTTTCTTCGAAAGAAAAGCTTGAAGCGCCAAACAGCTCCTTGGTAATAGGGAAAGGTTTGTTCCTCAACACGGTTGAGGAACAAGCTACGTCTAGTATTCATAAGACAAAACTAGGAAAATATGTTCCCAAGAAAAGGGAACCGGAGATGTTCCCTAGAGATTTTGCGCCTAGGGGTAGACCTATTGGCAACACAAGAGCAGGGTGGGGAAGAGCTACTTCACAAAAGCCATATATGGCTAGAAGGGAAGGCTTTAATCCCAACTCATGGAGATACATCGACCATGAGTAGAGTTCTGAAGGAAGTCAGGTAACACCTCAACACTCGCCAGCTGACCCTGATCCGATAGTGTTACTAGACGATGGTGAGAATATCGGGTAAAGGAATGAGATAGCCGAACTAAGAAGGTTGGTCTTCAGAGGGGCAAGGGCAAAGAATGGTTTCAACCAGAGGCCAGTTTACCAAAAACCTTATCCAACCCATGTTGATGAACAAAACCCTTTCCCGATAAACTTTAAAGTGCCAAATTCCCCACTTTCAATGGAGAGGATTCATTGGTGTCATCCCTGGAACACATCCAAAAGTATTCAAACCAATGCATGGCTTTTGAAGATAACCTCAACTATAAGCTCAGGTTATTTGGAAATTCGTTGTTGGGAATGGCTTCTCATTGGTACTCCCATTTACCTCTTGACTCAGTAAGGACCTGGGAGCAAATGGAGGCAGCCTTCCATGACCAGTTCTACAAAATAAAGCCAGAAGTTACTATCAATGACTTGGTGAAGGTGAAACAATTTGAGCATGAATCAACCGAGGACTTCATAATGAGGTTTAAAAAGACCAAGATGAAGTGTAAGTTTCCCATGAGCAATGACCAGTCAATGGTTATCGCTCAAAGGGCTCTGAAAATATCTTTGAGGAAGAAGTTCGAAGATGCAAAATTCACTGACCTCCAAGAAATTGTGATGGCTGCTACCAAATATGAAAAATTACTTGCAGAAGCATCTTAGTATCAACATTCTTCTAAAGCTTCTTATTTCAAGTCCAAACAAGCTGCCAATCATTTGGACTTTGAATTTATCGAGCAATCCGATAAAAGTGAGGACGTGCATGAAGATCTCGAGATTTCTGTAGTCGAGATGCTCCCACCAACTTCTCCAATAACCATCAAGGGATTGGTAAAGCCAGTCAGAGATCAGAAAGTGGCTATGGAGGTAGGAGGTTATGTTCCTAACAAACCTCCTAAATTCCAAAGTTACACTTTTGATCTCACAAAGTCATCAGAGATATTCGATGAAATGGTGAAAAACAAGTGCATCAGACTAGACTCTTCAAAAAAGATGTCGAAGCCTGAAGAACTTAAAGGAAAGAAGTATTGTAAGCCTCATTGTTCTTGGAACCACTCTACAGTCAATTGTGTGGCATTTAGAGATTGGATTCAAGAAATGATTAACAAAATGAAGTTGGTATTAGAAAAACTTCAGGCCACTATGATGGTTGATACAGAACCATTCCCAGAAGTCACAGTCAATATGGTAAACCTGAGCTGGCCAAAGAATGACCAAAGAAAGGAAAAGCTAGACTTGGGAAAAAGAAAAGAAGACAAAGACAGACAGAGGAATGTGAGAATCGAATCTCAACCCGATAGGTCTAAAGCATCCATCCAAGGTGGGGTGGTGCTGTGCAGCAAGTGTAGGTGTGAATGTGAGCTCGAGATACCAGCTCATGGGGCTATTATCGACCTAAAACTAGTTAAAAGAAAGGAAAGACTAGGGGTCGAAACAATGAAGAGTCCAGTTAAGAGCTATGGTCCTTACAGCCCAAGGAATCCGCCACCAAAGAGTAGTATATTCAATCGAATTGGGGGCATCAAAGAAAAGTTCTATGAAGAGAAACCCCAACTACCACGAGGATCCCAAATGAGAGCAGAATCAAGGCAATGGACCCCTAAGCCAGTGAAGGACAAACTAAGATACAGAGAAGAAGCTTTAAAAGTCAAGATTCCTAAAATTGCCGTGAAAACTCCTACTGCAGACAAAGTGGAAAAATTGGTGGAAGTAAGCGGGAAATGGTATCGGGTTGGTAAGGATGGAAAGGCAGAGGAAGAACTGTCTAGAATAGCCAAGAGGAAAATCCATAGAAGGTATGAGGCATTTATGAGGGCAAAAAGAGAGACAGATGAGCCATCCACAAGCATAATCACTAACGGTCCAATAGCCAGTCAAAGGAAAACGCAGGATCAAACCTCTGACCCAATTAAGGGACAGAGGGTAAACCCGATAAAGGAAAGAGAACCGAATGATTGTCATACGGATGATTCCATCTCCAAAAAAGGAGAGATGATGGAGGCGAGAGTGACCTCATCACTACCTAGCCAAGAGAAAAAGGAGTACAATATCCAGTTTGGTTCTGTGAACAAGTTAGTAAATTTCCAAGGAATATATGAACTGATGGCCGAAAATGAACAGTTGCCAATTCACAGTGATGATGATGCCACCTGCAATAACTCGGGCCGTTGATCATCTTCCTCTTGACCAGTGCCTTGTGGTCATAAAACCAATTAATCACAGCAGAGTCTTCTTCCTCATCCAACTCCAACTGAATTGGCTCGGGCTGTTCCACGACATCCAACAGATTATCACCAAAATCCAACGGAGGCTCCTCATCATCGAACGGCAGAAACCGCATCCGCTTGAAATTCCTCCGATCCCGCTTCTCCCTCCTCCTCATAATCCACATTGTCCCCCACTTAGCCAACTAAATCGGCTCCACCACAAACAGCACTTATTTCACGAACGTGATTGCGCCGGTCACATGGTACAAAACCTTCACTTTACGGCTCTGCTTCCACGGCATCGGCATATTCTCGAGCAGCTTGTAAACGGCGTGAGGAACGAACTTGAGCGCCCCCAAATACACCCGCTTATCGTGTCAAAACAGCTTGGACGACATGTCGCCGCAGTCTTTGATCACCTTCCTCGCGTGCTCGGGAGGCATTTCCTCCTTCTGCGCCTCCAAATATCCAAACTTTCGCTTGACCCCGAACCAATTCGAATTGAGCTTCTGCCATGCCCGGGCCCTCTCATCAAGCGAGGGCTGCGCCGCCGGAGGTGGCACAATTTCGCAGTCGTTCTGCATACTGCTGCGGAACCGAGGAACGGAAATCGAATCGAATTCCAAACCTAAAATCCCAACGATGTTGATTGCGGTGTTTCTGCGTGAAGAATTTGTAGGGTTTTAGAGGGGGTTTTGGTTTCGGTCTCAAAAAGTTGTGAATTAGAGGGAATGGGTTGCGGTTTATATCGATTTTGGTGGAGAGCGATGGGGGTGGCACGTGGCCGCCTTTGATATTGATAGTAGGATTTATAGTCTGGGCTTTCGGACAACGACTAACAAAATTTACAAATATTTATCAGTTTGTTTTTTGTTTTTATTTCCTTTTTAAAGTGGGAATGTTTTTTTTTTGGTCAAATAAAGTGGGAATGTTTTAGCCAAACACCTTTTTTGCTTGGACTACACGTTTGTTTAGAAGTATATTTAGATAACCAAAAGCTCATCAGAAAACCAAAAACGCTTATGTCAATCACATGCAAAAAAAGTTTAAACAGTTTCGGACTCGTAAAAGCACTAAGAATTGCTTCTCCAAAAAGTACTTGATTTGGCCGTGCTTCTAATAAATGTGCTCCAGCAAAAACACTTATTAGCAAAAGTGTGTTTTAAAGTGGTATTTTCAAACGAGCACTTAGTGATATCGTTTCGAAGATTTTTACAATTCTAAACCCTAAACTCTAATTGATGAATGTAGAGCCTACAATAAATTCATAAACGGTCAGAAACCGCTGATGCCCATGCCCCATGCATATACGAATGTGTTAAAACCTGAAAGACGAAGATCTACGCTTTATAAATCCAACAGGCAACAGATTCGAACAAACGAAAACTTCATCCAACTCAAGTGAGCTTTGAAAAATAAAATTAAAAATTGCTTATCTCCCAATTACAGTTATCAAAATTCCTGTCCTCTCACAGAATCACCAAGTATGTACACTAAAAATGTACATCATTATGCCCAAGAAGGTCAAAGATTGACTCTTCATTCATCTTCTCCATCCTCGTTTGTTTGATCTACATTCATCGTTTCATCATTCTCTACATTAGATGAAAGATAACTCACCTGATCCTGATCCTGAGTGGCACAATCCCCTGAGCGGTCTGATCTCACTGAGGATTCTGAACCTGCAGATGTTGCTAATGAGGGAGGGGCAGACGGAGTTTCTCTAGGTGAAGAATCCTTTGACAAATTGGAAATTGAGATATTAGGGAAGTTAAGGCGGGCAGCAGAACCATACATGGCCCTTGCAGCTTCATCATAACCAAGAGCGGCTTCGA
Organism: Gillenia trifoliata; assembly: GCA_018257905.1. Lineage (NCBI taxonomy): Eukaryota > Viridiplantae > Streptophyta > Magnoliopsida > Rosales > Rosaceae > Gillenia > Gillenia trifoliata. Next base: position 7,381,568 of record CM031082.1, read on the forward strand.
TCGCAGTTTGAAAAGTGCCTAGCCAGAGCCTACTTCCCCGGTTTGGTGTCCGGATCTCTGCAACCCACTTGCCCCATGTCCTCTGCCTAACACCTCTGTAGTTACAGCGAGAGTTCTCAGGTCCTCCCTTACCCTTCATGCATCCCTTCTTCGATCCCTTGGCTGGTACTCTACGAAACGGTCTACCCTCATCATTGCATGAATCCAAACGGTCGTTGAACTCTTTCCACTTTGCAAGAGTCTCAGCCACAGGATTAGGTCCATCCCGTCTTGAATCAGTTTTGACCAACTTGGGCATGCAGTTCAAATTTGTATTGAACAGGAAAATTAATGATGAGTGACCTGCCAATAGAAAGAGGACTTTGTCTTTAAAAATGATCTTTATTTCCAAAGTCATACTTAATTATTGGTAAACTGCTTACTTCAACTATAAGAAAACCTAGGCAAAAGCTAAAGACAACTCCATGCACGACAAACGCAATACCCGATCAAACCAATATATGGGCACGTGAAAACGCCAAAATACAATGCAACCACAATTCCTTCTATTACTGATTCAGTATACAGACACTGAACCTAACAGAAATGGGTATACATAAAGAAAGAATCAGAAATTATAATCAGAAGAAAACCCTAGACTGCGACCTCTTGAAGGCCTCCGGAGTGAAGGGCTTCCACAAAAGGATTTGTCTTAATAGGGTAGAAAATGCAGATGAATTTGCTAACTTCGAAAGATAGAGATTTTTAACCTCAACAAAGCATGATTAAGCATGAGGAAACTGGATACGGTACTAACCTAAAGCACTTTTCAAATTAGCAGCTGCTATCAACTTATCGAGAAAATGCACTCTTAAGCTAGACACTAGACAGCCCCAACAACTTAATCATTGCACAAAACAATAGATTCCTAATCAGGAAAACTACCTCCAAATACTCAAAATTTAAAAACACGATTGTTGTATGTTGTGTTCGAATGCACGGGACGCAAGATACAAATATACAAACAGAGCAATTGTTCAACATGCTGTAGCCTGTAGTAATCAAACTACCCAGTCAATCAAAAGTTTGACTTTTTCAGCAATACGATTCCAAATTTCCAAAAACCCACATCAATTTCTCTTCCATTTTCCCGCACAAACCATTCAAACCAAACATTTAATCAACTAAGATTTTCCACTGTAATTTTGCATTACCCTTCCATTAAAAAAATAAATAAATAACAAAATTTAACTAAGGTGAACATTATCATATAGCTCTATTGACAATCTTCTTACAGCCTCAAGTTTGCAACTACTGCATTTATACATAAAATTATAAAATTTATATGCCAAAAATCTAAAATTATGAATGAAAAATAAAATCTGTTAAATAAATTGTAAACTAGCACAGATCTCAGCAAAAGATTAAAGAAGAAGAATAAAAAATTGTAAAAAATCGAAATTGTTACCTTGTTTTTGGCTCCGGGAGCCCCCAAAGGCTGGTATCTGAAGGGGGCAGCAGAGCTTGGAAGAGAAAAATGGTCAAAGGTTCATGGAAAGAGAGTTTGAGGTTGAGGCTGACGAGAATAGGGCGAGGTGTCGACGGTTGACAACTGACACAGCACACTGTGAGAAGGAAAAACCAAAAAAGCCCTAACCGCCTCAATTTTGCCCCCAAATGCAAATGCCAAATGGATTGTAAATTTCGGAGCTCGGTTTTATTTGAATTTTGAATTTTAGACCCTCGACCCGGCCCAAATATTGTGAAGTGTGGGATGAAAGAGAGAGCCCATGAAATTAATAATCTTGGGCTGAAAACCCAAATGCATTTTCCTTTCTTATTGTACAAGCAATAAGGAGGGAAATCCAACTCAGGATTTCGAGTGCAAAGAAAAATGTTCTTAATCAACTAAATGATAAGTTCTAGACTATATTCAACATGAGTGGTGATTTTCACACACATTCTTTCAATTGTTTAATAATTTCTTATGTAATTATGTATAGGGTGGTGATTTTCACACGCACCTTTAAAAATTATCAACATTTTTGGCCTGTGACTTATGGTATTTCTTATTTATTGCGAAAAAAATATATACAAATTGAACTGTTTATAAACCTTCAATGAAAAACATAACTCGAGGGATAAGGGCACAAAATCATAATTCGTACACAACTTATTGTCTATTTAGGATCCTTTTATTTTTGTTTTAGTTAAAAGTTTTAATTGATTTTAATTTTGCACACCAATTTTTTTTTTTTTGTAACGTTATGGATTGAATAAATCAAAGTAAAATCGAGAGATAAAAACAATGCGTTAGAGTACAAAAGGAAAAAATATGAGTGTGAAAATCATTATTCTTTTCAAATCATTAGAGTGTCAATCTAAATACAGTGTCTAAGGTCTCTATTCTCGTAATCATCCTACATCCTAATCTATTAACATGGCACTTGTAGTTTGGATAATTTTTTATGATTAGTATTCCTCTTCACTTGTAAGTGAGAGGTCTTAAGTTCGATTCTTGCCAAAGGTGAATTCAAACCAAATTATTGTGGCTAGTTGTGAGGCTTAGCCTACTCTCCCACTCTTAGTGTAGATAATATCGTAATTTATTCAAAATAGTCACTAGTATTTCTTCCATTCCAAAACTAAACATGGCTAATTACGTAAACCTCGGATTTGAGTCGTGATGATCATACAATCATCACGTCATATTACTAATCCACATACTTAATACGAATTATTTTCATACGCTTTTATTAAGGCTCTTTGTAATTAAATCTATGATATTCTCTAAAAGCATCTAATATTCTCCTTTACATATAACATAGTTCATTTTTCTGTTCACCAAATGCATAAAATCGCTTTGGGTTATTTTACATTTAGCTTTGTCCTCCACTATGATCAATTCATATACAATGAACTCCAAATTCGATGCCATCATTGCCTTTCTGTGGATGTTTTGATGCTTTCACTCGTATTTTGTACTCAATGATCAAGCCTTTTTCCGGCCATTAAAAGTCGGTGGGTATCAATGGGATGGGACCTTATGTGTTTACTCACGCAATTAATTATTGCCTTTACTATTGATCATCCACCTTATCTTATACTTCTTAAATGAGTGGTAGCTACATCTCTTCATAGCACTAGAGCACTCTTTTGCCATGAATTTGTAACTCTTAGTGTATAACGTCCGTTCTTTGCATGACTTTTGTTTTTTGCAGAAAACGAATTTTGTTCGATAATGTGTTGATAGCATGTTGATATGTTATATGCTAACTTTATTAGCACCTTATAGACAATCCGCCATTTCCGATCGTGTTCAGAGCTCTAATTTTATATGATCTTAAGCATTACTTTAAGTTGAAGAGGGACCTTAAGTGAGTCATTTGATTTGTTATAGTAAAATGGCTTCATTTAGCTTTTGTGCTTTCTATTATGGAAAATAATTTATGCGCACCGGTTAGTTTTCTCTTTCTGCACATTTTTGGGAAAAATCTTGAGTGGTACGTACCATTCAATGGTATGACTATTGAATGGTTCAGATTAATTTGCAGTGGGCCCCAAATGAATTTTAACCATTTAACAGTACGTACCATTGAATAGTATGTACCACTGAAGTTAGACCCACATTTTTATTTTCTTCTATCTTATAATTTTTATAGAATTATTTAATTATAAAGTCAAAAACAGATTTGAGTGTGTGCATAAAGAAACAAGATGTATGACTTTTTCTTCCATTTATTTACAATGACCCAGATTAATTCAATGTGAGTGGATAACTATCACCTCTTTCCACAACCCCCTTCTTATCCTTTCTTATGTATGGGACCTTAGTCCTTTGGATTATATCAAGGATTACCAAAAAATCATTGGTACAAAAGTAGTTAAGCTATACCAAATTACACTAGGTTTTGGACTGTAGTGAAACCCTAATTGAAGATTTGATGGCCCAAAAAAAATTTAACTAAACAAAATGCTATTTAATTAACTCAATCATGCATGCTAGCCTATATAATGCTAAGTTTTAGTCACTGCAGAGGCTTTCACATGTTTGTGGCACAAGCTATGAGTAAGCGTTGGCCCAGCAGTATTAGCAAGAACACGAAAGAACCGATTTTTATACAAACGATAATTTACGCTAAATTACAACAAGAAATAACCTTTAAACGAAACCTCGAGAGAAGCCGAAAGAAAAACCTTCAAAGTGTATTCTTGTGATATTTCTTTGACTTCTTCCTCTCAAACTATATAAAGATAATGTCATATCAGTGTGAAATATCCAAGGTAACAACTACCATTAATGACTTTGTTCCCACATTCCTCTTTTACAAGGAAAGTGATACGAAGTCCGTGACGCAAAAATTTGAATCTCATAAACACATGTGGCCAATTACTTCGACATTTTTTTAACTTCTCTTTAATCATGGATTCCAATTATTTAGTACCAAATGCTCCAATCCTCCTTTATACTCGATGGAAGATACAAACCAATCATAATTTGACGTGTGCACAAAATTTATATCGAACTTATTATTATTATAAAAACAATATTAGAAGATGAAAAATTAATATTCTTAACCAATTGAATTATTTTTTTATTTCTGTTTGCACATTTAGTAAGTTATTTTTACATACTTCAAAAACTCAAAATATCGATATTCAAGACTGAAAACGTCGATGTTAAAGACAAAACCTTTTAATCGACTGACATCTTCTCGTTGATTTGAAACACTTGGCACTCACCCCACACAAAATGATCAAAAGTTAGAGGTCCATTATTTCTTTCCTTTCATTTTCCATCCCCGACCTAAATGTACCTAAATGTACCTATCGCCACAGTGAAAGCATGCAACCTAGCACAATTGTACAATGTTTGGTAGTAGTAAGTCGGTAAAATTGGACAAAATCCCTCAAAAAGTTTGATAAAAAAAAAAAAAAAAAAAAAACTTCATATTTCACATTCAAATTACCATGCACTATCATACATGTCGAAAACTACATGAGACCAAAAGAAACAACAAAAAATAAATTGAACAAAACATGGAGCACATGTTTATATAGCTTTTTATCTCCCCTCCTTGATTTCTTTATACAATGTTTCTTTCTTTCCTCCTTTCATTTTCGACAGTTACTGCACCAGACTGTTATTGCTCGAACCATCAACTAGTGGCGGTGGTGCACGCACTCGAGTGGAGTCACCGGAAACCTAGCGGAATCGGTGCAGTAGTCATAGACCATGTGGTGAGCCTTAACCCACACGAGCTGGTGGTTCTGGTGGAGATTGAGCTCTGACAAAGTAGGTTCATCCCACCAGTACTTCTGGTCACCACTGCTGCTGCACTTCTTTGCCTTATCTGCAGCTGCAAGAGAAACTGGGCACTCACAGGCATTGATTTCAAAGCCCTTGTAGGTTGCAATGAAGGGTGCGTGGGACCAATCTGTCTTGACCCTACCACCCTGTGTGGCCCAGTCATCCGCATTCCAAATTGAACTGTACACACCCATGGCTTGGTCTTTGGGAAAGGGCACCCCTTTGTTTTCCATGTTGGTGTGGACTCGGATGGGTGTCTCATCCACTAGGAACCTGACCAAAACAAAAACAAAAACAAAAATGTCAATAATTGATGAAGAATATATATAATCCAATGTCTAATGTCAACCACTTATGCAAATCCCACATACAATTTTAATATAAAGAATCCACCAAACACACACAATTGTGGGTTCTTTTTTTTGTTTTAACATAATGGGTTTCTTTTGGGAACATCACAGATGAGAACTTTGAGAAGAATATTATATTTTTTAATTTTTCTTTAATACCATCTATCATAGTTGGTACGAAAAATAAATAACTGATATTTAATATTTGTAAATCAAATTTAACAATTAAAATATCCATAATATTGAATGCTGAAGTAGTATTGAAGACACACTCTATATTTCATTTTCTTTTTTCTATTGGGGTTAAGTAGAACTCTAATTTCAGTGTCGCAGTATCCTAAACTAATAAAATGACCGACAATACTAGTATCTCAATCCAATCAAATATTGTTGTATGAGAAAGTTAAAAGATACGACAATGCTCGATTAGGTTGGATTACCGTCTTACTTGGCGTTAGTTCTATCATGCACTACAATCTAGAGTACCATCTCACACATGAGACAGGATGCAGTAGGGCATAGTAAAATGCCAATGGCACAAAAACAGAGCAGAAGAATAGTTCTGTCCCTACATGCATCATGCAAGATTCGTTCCCTTTTTCATGGGTTGGCTTTTGTTTTTCTTTCCAACTTTTATATATTTATGCAGAGTGGCCCATAGACCTACCTACACACGCTGATTTCATGACACTACACTTTTGATTTGCAATGTTTACTAATCCCGCCTTTACTAATTCGTAAGTTAATGTCGCGTTTACTAATTCGTAATTAAAAAAGCGAGAGTGCTTACACTACTTGGCGCTGATTCCAGAAGATGGAGTAGGAATGGAATTCCGTGGTGGGATCGAACCAAAGGTTCAATCTTTGCTCTCTGTTTCCCACACCATTCACGTATAAGTTGGTCTGCACTGAATACGGTTCCCCTGTAGTGTTCCCCAGAAACTCGAAGTCAAACTCGTTGTGTTGTGGACCGTCCGACGACATCTAATCAGATCCAAAAAATATACAAAAAAATAGATTAAGAAATCAGATAAATGGAATTGAATATCAGTGTCAGAGACTGATATGTGATAGTTGGTACCATAAAGACGTAAACTTTACTGAGCAATCGGGGTATTTTATTTACTGGGAGTAATTAAATTTAGTTAAATCAATTACTATATATAGATGGAAACAAAAATAATGAATGCAGATTAATGGGAAAAAGTAAAGAATTTTCACGGGGGGAAACAGGGGAAGTAGGTAAGGTCAAATAAATCCAAGAATCTAAATATTGTGTCAATTTATCAAAACAGGGGACCCAATTGGTACCACAATCTGAGCTGTTTTCAACTGAACAAAATAAATTTTTTTAAATATATTTAAAGTATTAATCGAATAAAGAAGTAATGAGTTCTTCTTTTTTATGATTGATTAAAAAAACATAAAAATAACACTTGGGGTTTTTACTTACGTAGAAAGCAGTGACAGTTCCAGCAGAGTCGCCCTCGACGAGCTTAATCTGAATGCTCACTTTTCCAAACATATACTTGTTCTTGGATTGAAACCCAGCTCCTGAAATTTTGTACCCAGCAATATATTAGACCCAGCAAAGAACTAAAAAACAGAGCATTTTTTGGGTAAATAAAACAGAGCTCAATGCTAACACCCAAATAGTTCTTAAATTGAAAACCCAGCGCCCAAATTTTAAACCCAGCATGTCATTAGTCCAAGAAATGAAAGACATTCATACATCCTTTGACGCCTGGCGTCTTTTACTAATAATACAATGTTACGTGAGAAAGTTAAAACGTTAAACATTATATTATTGACCCGCAACGCCGCAGCGACTAGTGGGATGTGTTTTAACAAGAAAATTAACAATTTTTGGGGAGTAAAAACAGAGCTTTTTTTCTTGGTGAAATAAAATCAGAACCTAATTGCTTCAAACACTGAAAAGAAAACAATTTCTGGAATCGATTGGTTTTTATTTATGTGGGAGATTTTTATATACCGGAAAAGTTGTCGAGTTTCATGTGAATTTGCTCTCCCTCATAGGTGAAATGATCGAAAGCCCAGGTTGGCTGGAAAAGCTCATCAAATTTCGCTGAGCTGACCGAACCCAGCAATGCAAGACTCACAAAAGCACTTAGAGAAAAAGCCATAATCCCAAAAGCTGAAACAGCCATGGAAGAAGGAGAAGAAGAAGAAGAGTGTGGACAGAGAGAAAGAGAGAGAGAGGGGAGGAGAGTGGAGCTTCTTCTTCACTGAACTGCTCTGAGTCTGTGCAAACCAAATACACTGCCTTTTATAGCCCAATTTTAATTCGGCTTTTTTCAAAAGCCACTTCTCACAACAGCCACTCACTGTCCACGTCACCAGCTCCATTACCACATCAGCCACCACGTAGGATTTCAAATTTCGATAAATGCATGGACTGGACGGAGCCAAAAGGATTAAAAATGTAGCCGTTACTCTGTTCTGGGTGGGCTCCCCACTTCTTAGCTGGCCAAAGCTGTGACACTGTTGGAGGGGGGCACTAGTGCCCTTGCAGTGTAGGACACGTCCGTGCCGCTCTCCTGCCTAAAAGCATGGTACAGATGTAGTCCAATGGTGAAAGGACACGTGACGAAGGCCAGCTGGTTCACTGACCAGGACAGCTGTGAGTGAAGCATCTATTTGGTGGTATTGGAAGGAAAAGCAGGGGAATGGGGAACTGGGGGGAAGGGAATGGTTTTTTCTTCGCTTTATCTTTGTTTTTTGTTTTTGCTTTGTGGAATGACAGGCCAGCTCAGTACTATCGCACTATAGCATTTGCCATAATGGCAATAAAACCTTTGCTGTTTGAGTCATTGAGATGCGTGCCATTTTGTGAGGAATTTTTCTTATATTTTTAAAATATTTGTAACGAATTTAGTGTGCACGGAACTTTTTTGAAATATTACGGGACAATAATTTTAAAGTGATGTTATTCACACACTACATGTTAATTTTTGTTATTTTATTATCTTCAATTCATTCAATTTGATAGCTGAAAATTAAAAAGGTTGTGTAAAAGGTAAAAGGAATGTGTGGATAACATTACCTTAATTTTATACTCAATGTGATAACACGACTCGAATTTGGAGATTGATACAATAACTACAAGTATTTAGTGCTATAACAATCTAATGGTTAGATATGCTTTTTAGATTACAACATATTTGAGTGTTTGATAGCACTTAGTACTCCTAAGTATTATAACCAAATACTCGAATTTGATATAAAATGAGCGAGTGTAGGTTGATCGTTACTTGACACAAATGTTAATGTAACACAAATTGTTCTAAAAACATGTGCGCATCAATCCAACAAGACAAGATTTATACAGGAACAACTTAAGTTGAATACGTAATTAATGAGCTTAGATTGATTGTTGCTTAACATGAATACACTAGTGTAACACGAATGACTTACAATATATTGTGGATCAATCCCAATAAGATACGGTTATAAACGGATTGAGTTAGTGTTAAGTTATTTAGTGTGAGTACTTAAACGGTAAACTTACATTTTTACATTTTGATATGGCATGAACGCTAACACATCAAACTAATGCGAATTATCAGCTTGATTTCTAAAATTTGTAAAGATGTGGAGAATGAGGGACAATGGGGGTTCACAGTTTGGTATGCATAGATTTGGGAACCCATAAAGAAATGCTTCGATATAATTTGGGGAGCTGAAACTCCAATCTAAATTGTTTTATTACACTATTTTTAACAAAAAAAAAAAAAAACATATGCAAGCAATGAAAAATTGGAAATATAGTCAGCATTTATATTCCCATATCATGAAAGTGCAATGTCCCATTTCATAAACTTGGTAGTTTGGTAGTAGTTGACTCATTCAAATACATTCATGCAAAAATAAAAGTTTTATATTGTTCATTTATATTATAACACGTGGATTAAAAATATTATATAACAGTTTAAAAATGCATCGAAAAACTTCTCCTTAGTCAAGAAAAGAAGCTGTCCAGTAGACATGTATATAGATAAGTGATTTTCACACACAATTTTTAGCTTCTTACACACTCATCTTTATTTACACACTCATCTTTATTTATAACTATCAATTTTAATAAATCAAACAAAATCAATGGTATGGATTAAACAATAATGTTGAGATGCTAAAAAAGTTTGTTTATCATTTTCCATGTGTATATATATTTAATCTACTATTTTAATTTACTTCAATTATTGTATCTGGTAAAATCAACCTTTTACAGTGGAAAAGTATGTTTTAGAGTGCACATCTGCTGTGCCAAAATTTAGTGTGTAGGAGAAGCTTCTGACGTAAACATCCAATCGCACAGATCCACATGGCAGGAGATATTTTGTAGACATTCATTTGTAGTACACAGCCGTGGAAGATTTTAGCAGGGCTGCTGGCCCGCAGAGTTCAATTGGATTGAGTTCGATTTTTCCATATGAACTATGTCTGATTTTTTTCTAGTGACCAAAAAATAATTGCTAAATGTTATATCTTATTGTAATTATGAGTTGCTAAAAAAATAAAAAAAAAGTGATTAATTTTATTGAATTGAGCCGATAACTAAGAATAAATTACCAATAAAATTCTCAAAAATTCACAATAACCAATAACAATTTACATTATATTATACAAAAATATCTCATCCGAATAAATGCAATGCAATACATTCGGCAAACTGTCTTTCTCAATATCTATACAATGATGTTGTTAATACTCACAAGAAGGAAAAGTGAATCTATTTACGATTCCATCGTAACTTCAGCAATATCGATTGTTTCAATAAAATACTTAACAAAAATTGAGAGATTTTGCAATTGTTTGGTGAAAATTTTAGTTAACTAAATATTATTTAAATGTGGAGTAATTTATGCTTACAATTTTTCATCATCTACATGTTACATCCCGTCCCTACGTTTATTGTATTTTATTTCCCGACGGTGTAAAATGACCAAAACGCCCTTAGTGGCATAATGTATCATTCGGGATTATGTCCCTTCTATCGAGGTATTTTCAGAAATCCTGGTATACTTTTGGTGTGTACATTAAATTACGAATCCGTTGACGCGAACGACACTCGAATCGGACTTGTTTTGGACAAGTTACGAGTAGGGGTAAAACGGTAAATTTTCTTGAGCTGTATTTTGAAACAGTGGGCTTAACCCATGGTTTCTGCAAGGCACGAGGCCTGCATTTGGTTCAGACTGAATCACTCAGCCCTTTTCTCTGCATGCAATTGACATGCATTGGGCAAACCCTCTTTATGCAAAACCAATGTTTGACTGATTTGGTTTTAAAACCAGCACCATCAGTGTGCATTATTTCACATCTCACCTTCACTCTGCCTTGTCACTCCCCGAGTCCCCCACTCAAACCTGCATGCAATTGCAGTTCAATCAAAGCTCTGAGTTTTTGCTCTAGACACCCAAAGCTCCACCCTCACCGTCCCCGACCTCACCTCAAACCTACACATCACTGTTGTGCATCACCTTCATCCCCATCACTCACCTTGAACCGTCAAACTCAGAAAGTACGGGTTTCAGAAAAACCCAGAATTTGATCTGGACACCCACACTCCCTGTCTTCAACTCGAGGTCCTTCTCTCGAACTCAAATCGACTCCCAAGCTTTCCTACAGTCATCCTCACCATCTCTGGGTTACCCTCGAACCCAGAAATCGACGAGCGAAGAAGGAACCGAGCTCTGCCATTTTTCCCGGCGAGCTTCGATCGGACGACCACCACCATTCCGACCTCGATTCAACCTAAGACCACCACGAATCGACTCCTGGAAGTCCTGGGATTCAAACCCAGGCTTTGCATGCCAGTTCGAACTCGGAATCATCGATCGCCATTTTTGGCCGAGGAGCTCGAGCTCAACTCCGGCCACCTCAGGTCGATTCAGGCCTAATTTTGGGTAAATCCTTCTTCTCCTTGACTCCAGGTTCAATTTGAGCTTTAAATTGTGAAATTTGGTGAAGAAACCTAACCCCTGCAATTTCTCTGGTTTTTCCGGCGACGAAACCCAGAAACCGGCGAGGTGGACGGCGGCCGGCGGCTGATCTCGGCGACCGGAGTTCGTACGACCTGACGTCATCGACCCCGGTCTGAACCGGTTCGTGACGTCAGCCAACCACCGGTTCAACCCGGTCTAACCCGGTTCAAACCGGGAATATACCAAAGGTATATACCGTCAAACCCTAACGGCGTCAGGTATATTCTCTAACGGCGACGGAATATTCCGTAACGCCTTAGGGAATATTCCGTCAGCCAAAACGAATATACCGTTAAAGTTAACGGCACGCCGTTAACTTTAACGGCGCGTGACTGTTGGGCGCGTGAGGCGCGTGTCTGCGCGTGAGCGCGCGTGCGTGCGCGTGTGAGCGCGTGCGTGCGCGTGTGAGCGCGTGGGGGCGCGTCCGAGCGCGTGTGGGCGCGTGACGGCGCGTGGGCGCGCGTGACGGCGCGTGCCGCCTTGTGGCGGCGCGTGGAGCCCCGCGGCGGCGCACGGCGGCGCGTGAACACAATTTCCGACCAATTCAAGTCCCATTTCGAGCAAACAAAGGCGATTTCAAGTCTTTTTCATTACTTTAATTGAATTAGACTTGTTAAATGATTAGTTTAGTAAACTCTCATATAGGTGAGACCTATCCGGAGGAGCAACGAGCTCAGGCACGCTACGGGGGCTACGATCCGACTACGTATCAGTGAGTGGGCCTAGTACTTACCTTTTTAGAGTATTATAATATGTTTTATGGTATTTTTGAAATATATATATGTGTATAGCATGCCTATTTTATGAAATTAGATTAATTTGTGATAAACCCTTATTTATTGATGATTGATTTATGATTTGAGTTTTATGATGAAACTTGGCATGCATACACATGATTTTAATTGTATTACTTATTTCACATTATGCACGGTGTTAGCACTGTCCGGGCCAGGACCAGCTTCACGTGTATGTTCACACGCACCGACACGCTCACCTTGGATCCATTGTAGGTGCCAGCCTGTCTATGTCGCCTAGGCGACTAGACTTGTTGTGACGCACATTTTGTGCCAGCTTCACGTGCATGTAGTGCTAGAGCGTAATATATTAAACACCCAGCCTGTCATGTAGCTACTTTCTATATGACTTGTGTGCATATTTCCATGTGATAAGTAATGTTGATTTTCACTGTGATAAATGATTTATACCCGTATCCTTGTGGGCGTTGGCCCGTTACTTGTGCTCAGTACTTATTTTATTAGTAAATATTTTGGTAAATCTACGGGTTTTACAGTGAGGGGTTATACCTAAAGTTTTGGAAACGTTTTAACTAGAAAATCGTTATTGGCCCACTCACCCTTGTTTTTCGCCCCTCCAGGACTTAGACTTTAGTTGACGACGATTCGGTGGTGGCAGCTGCTGGTAGCTCGATTTTCTTTCTGCAGTGTATGTTAATTTCCTTTGTTGTGTGTTTTATCCATCCTCCTGGATGTGAATAATTTCCCTTACTGCACCTAGCTCTGACACTACATAATAATGGGTTCTACCCACATTACACTTCCGTATTTTCTTTAAACTCTGATTAAATCTTGCTTATTATTTCTAATTTCTTAATTAATCTTCCTATGACTTCGTCACTCTTACGGAGTGGTCGGTCAGCACGCCTCGAGATCCGGTGTCCACGTGGCTATCCGGGTCGGGGTGTGTCACTACAAACTCCTCTTAATTAATTTGAACTCTTGATACCTGTTAATTTGTTCAGTTCAGTTGCTGAAAAAAAGTTTGTGCATAAATCATTTATATTATTAAATTAATACTATAACTAAATATACTACCAATACATTTCTAAAAAAAAGGATTGTGACAAGTAGCAATATGGATTAATATATATATACACACCCATGTGCATTAAATTATACAAAAAATATCTTGTGTGAGTAAGTGTATGTAATGGCATTGATGGTCTCTTGCAAACAAGGGGCATCCCTTCCAGGCTAGGGCATGGAGGCAACTATGAGGCGTACGACACATCATATCTTTAGGGTTATAGGCTCATGAGGTAATAGGACTATTATTGGCAAAACAGTTCTACGTACAATTTGAATTGCAACTTGGAAAACCTACCAATTTTTTAATAGACTTTAGCATTTATGCCCACATTGAATCGCATCAGAGCGTCCTCAGACTATAATTTCATTTTCTAGATCCCCTTAAGATTTAAATGATGATTCAAGATTCTGCCCATATATAGATTATGGTGTAGCTGTCCAAGCAAACTCTTGCTGGAACCCATTTGGAATTTTATGACGTTCCTCCAAAATTTTAAATATCATCAAGGGGATCCTAAGCAATAATCAAAGAGGACGTGATCAGTTGGTTTAGCAGTATTCAATTCAATTTTTAGTTAAAATTCATACACATCCCATGTCACATAAATTCGATGCTAGGTTATAGTTCATTGTAGTTTATTGTGGGTATGTTAATGACTTGTTTTAAAGTATAAAGATAAAAGAGTCCTATATTGGTGAAATTTTTTTTTTTGTCAAGGCTCAAGAAGAGGTTGGACTACTTTCCATATATATTATCAATTGGTTTCATGGTGGAACTCCAACTTTCATCATGGTGTCAGAGCCGGTTGGCCCACATGTGAAGCCCAATGGCTACACATACTCCATGTCACTCATTCGTGTTGTCCACGTGTTTGACTTGAAAAATTCGCCACACGTGAGGGGGCGTGTGAGGATGTGAACGTAAAATAGTTCCACATCGATGAAATGAAAAACCTTACAAGTGCTCATAAGAGGTTGAACTACCCTTTATATTACCACTTAATTTTGTAGCGAAACATCAACTTTTTTCGTTATGAAAAGACCAAAAATGCTTTATAACTACCAAAAATGCTTATGATTGTGTTTGAAAAACAAAATTAAAAGTGCTTATGGAAATTACTTGTGATATGTTTTCTTCAAGAAGTACTCACATTAAACACTTAAATTTTTAATAAAAATTTTAACGCACTTATAATAAAAGTAATATTAAAAAGCACTATAAGTAAAAGCGAACCCTAAATATCATATTGTTTAAAAGAAGTTGTTCGATCCTAGCCACTCGAGTTTGAATCGGCCGTACGAAAATTATAATAATTTAGGATAGAGAATATGAAATATTAAAATCACGTGTCAGATTAAAATAGACAAGGATTATGTTGGGGCAGAGAGGCAATAAGATGAAGAGTGCACGCATATTGACGTGAATATGTCTTTTCGATCATGACGCCTTCAATTCTCACACACTCACAAACTTTCACTCTTTTTCAAATCCCTATTATATATAAATCCCAATGAAATTATTAATTGCCATTTGAACCATTACGTGTCTCTTCCTGATTGGTGGGAATGTGCCGGTTTTATTACTGGTAATTTTTACTAAAGCAACTTACATGACACGAATTTATCCTCCTTGTTCGGTGCTTAATAATGTTTTGCACGTAAAAAAATATGTTTTGCACGTAAAAACATACACTAAAAAAACAGTATTAGACTCAGATAAATCCGTAATTTTCACATGAATTAGGGAAGAGGCACAGTGTGTGCACGTGAAATGTGTTTGAAAATTTGAGGTGGGTTTTTGATTGGATGGAGGCGACGGCTGTTTTTTCATCGGAAATTTCTAATGAAACGAAAGGAGCCAAAAGGAAAAGGCCAAATCGCACGAAGTCACACGTGATGTTTTTTTATACAGTACATACAATGTGTTTGTTGTAAATTTGATGCTCAAATCTTGAACCTTGTCACGCAAGGGTCCCATCCAAGACAAACATTTTGGCTCTCTCTTTTTTCTCTCATGTTTGTTTGGAAATTGCAAGGGGAAAAACACCCTGGATGCAATTAAAGAGATTTGGCTCTTGTTGTTTGCCATTTCGTGACTGAAATTATGCCTGAAATTTTTTGAGTACTCAAACCGGACATTTGGCTCTTGTTGTTTGCCATTTCGTACGATTCAGGGCGGGCACGATAAGTGGTAGGATTCGATTAGTTTAACCTAGTTTCAGTTTCGGTACTCAAACTGGACACACACCCGATAAAATACGAAACCGGTATAGTATGTTCTACTACTCCGACCTTGTGACCCTGAACCCATGACCTGGGATCCGAAAGATACCGGCAACAATGAAAGTGTTGAAACGTAATTATCTTATTCAATTCAATCCAATCCGATCCTATCCTATTAGCCAAACATGTGAAAGTTCTATAATGCACCGTATGCAATGCATTTCCTTTTAGACCGGTTTCATCCAAAATATTTAAACCTAACTTTTTAAAAGTTCAATTGTATGTATATTTTCTTCAACAATATACCAATGTACAAGATGCATAAGTATTTGAACGGCTAGGTTTAGAATCTCAAAATTCAACTATACAATCTAGGCGTAGAATGCACCAGTGCATCGCATACACCGATGCACTGTAGAATTTTCGAAAACGAAAAGAACAAAAGAGGATGAGTTGAACTTGGAAGTTGGCATTGGAGGACAAGCCCGACAATGAAAGCTTCTTTATGATGAAGAATTGGGACCACAGTTTTTTGAGTGCAAAGCACACCTCATAAGTATGATTCATCATTCATGGAGTGGGAAATTACAGTGGCAGATACTACAGCTGTGAACTTCATCAGTCATTTCATCCAGCCATAAATTGAAGTCTCCACTCTCCATCACCAAATTTGCTCACGGTAATACATTTTTGAGTTAAAAAAGGAGGAAAAAGAAAGTTGCTAACTTTTACTGGGGTGAGAGAAACTAAGTTAAAATCGTGTATGTTACGTGTAAATAAGATGGTGAGAGTTGTGACATTAGATAAACAAGAAGGCATCAAATTGCAACAAGAGATACAAATCTGAGTGTTGAAAACAAGCCTTCTATCTGTCCAATATAATCCGATTTACGACATCAACTGGCAAAGCGTAAGCCGGATCGATGGCTTTCAACCCTGGATATTCAAGAAGGGAAAGACCTGCATCAAAAAGGATCAACCTTAGATGTAATGTCATGAAAAAAATAGAAACTTGTTGAAGTTGGAAGTTATCTGCCTTCGCTTACACCCTCGTTTCATTTTACAACAAGATATTTATCGCAAGACAATACACGACGAATTCAACTTATCAAATGAAAACACTATGGCATTATATCTCATTAATAATTCAACTTAGACGCTTTAATTAGTCATTGATTATTACTCATTCAGAAAGGGTTCACATCCCAAATTATTACGTAAAGAAACGTGGAAAACAAAAGCCTAGCCAAAGCAATTGCATACCAGCTACACCAAAGTAAGTGTGGTAGACATCAACGGCATCATCTGGTCGGTCAGAAATTCCTCCATTTTCAATGTCCTGCAATTTTGAATAATACTTGGTTAGAGTTTTCACTCTGAAAATACGAGTAATCCAAATGTCCAAAGCTCATTAGGTAAATGTAACCTGGCAGTCTAAAATGAACTTGATGAGCTTGTCCTTATTGATCCAATGAACTCTGTCAATCATGATCAAACTAGAAAGATCCCACCATGAGTAGCAGACCTGAAATGAAGCACAAATGTCGTAAGGCAGAGTCCAAGAATGTCAATAGAAGCAAATTAAGTTTCAATTTTCAAAGAAAAACAGAACCCACGTCGGGAAGTTTCTCTGGTCGACCACTAAGGCCTCCAGTTTTATTATCTTGCCGCTCACATAACCACCACCCGAGAAGGTCCTTGTCAATATGATGTAGTGACCCCGTAATGGCAAGAGCACCCACACAACAGAAAACTGCAGTCACAATGGGCAGATCAAAGATGTATTTGAGTCGAATTTGGACACACAGAATCACAGACAATACAAAAGAATTATGCCATTGCTGGATCCGACATGCCAAAAAGCAAGATTAAGGATACATCACTAGACTTGGGAGTTTGAATGATGTGATAAGGAAAATAGTATTAACAACCTTAGCTTAAAACTTAACTAGGTTGTGTGCAATGCAAGAATAACTGCTAACTTC
This sequence comes from Gillenia trifoliata, assembly GCA_018257905.1. NCBI lineage: Eukaryota > Viridiplantae > Streptophyta > Magnoliopsida > Rosales > Rosaceae > Gillenia > Gillenia trifoliata. The sequence goes on from CM031082.1 coordinate 7,399,247, forward strand.
CATTGAATTGACAAAAGGGAACAGCTCCGATGACCTACTGAGTTAACACATACAAATAATATATTTGATCGATAATGACTGAATCTGAACTAAGCATGATTATGCTGAGCACAACCTATACAGATTTCATTTAACAAGCAAAATACAGAAAATCTGAAATGGATGTATAACACAATTGATTTATTAAGCACAAGTCAGAAAGTAATTGTAGAGACACTATACGGTAAATAACTTACTTTGACCAGCATGAGACTCCGCACCGGGCGTACATCCAAACCCTCCATCATGATTTTTACAACTTAAAATGTAGCTCACAGCCTTCTCCACATTAATTTTATCCAAACGATGTAGTAATGAGAGACAAGAGATAGCAATATAAGAAAACCTAACAGAAGAAAATTCCTTTTATGAGAAACAGCGAAGAATTTGTAACTGAATCATGTTCTACAAAAAGAGATGACCTCAACAAGTCATGAGTCTCCACAATCAAAGGAAATAAAAAAGAGTACCGTGTATCGATTTCACCCCACATGTCCCCTGAAAATGATCCATCTTCATTTTGCAGCCCAGCCGCATCTGAATTTCATATTAAGTTGAACAAAATTTGCTAAGTTCACTATCCTTTATACAGTCAGTAGTCTAATTTTGTACAAGCAGCCTCCAACACAAGGCGTCACAATTTTTTAACACCAATAGAAAATCAATGTAAAGGCAACAAAGATTTATTTAAATTTACAAATATTCTAAAGGATACAACTTGCAACCTTCTCAACATCCAGAACATCAAGCTTGTCAAACAAGGCCAAAACCTGCACAGCACTTAACGTATATAGTACGTGTGGGTCGTGCCCAATGCTACCTCCAAACCCGCCTGCACAAACAAAACTAGACCATCATTCTCTCTACAACTCTAAATAACCAAACAAACAATGAAGATCAAAAGAGCAGTTCAGTGTTGTTGGACTAAGGGTTTACACAAAGTAAAAACCTGAATCATGTTGGCACTTGAGGACCCAGGAAACAACCTCCTCGACATCCACAGCATGGAGCTTTCCCAGAAGATCGAGAGTGGTCAAACCCCAGTATGCTCCACTCATTCTTATATGCTCCATCACCACTGCCTCAAAAGAGTCCTTCCTCTGAGTACAGCATCACCATATTATTACTCTTAGCATCAAAGTACAAACCAAAAGCATAGAAAATGTATTTGAAAATAAAAATCAGACCTTTTCGACTGATACAATGAATTCAACATGTTTCTGAGTTGCAAGCTCCCCCATCTGTTTATACTTCAAAATTAGGCAAAGCTGTGTAAACATAACAATGTGTGCAAACAGAAATCGGTCAATGTGATGGTCAACAGTGAGGTAACATGAATAGAAACTCATAAACTCTACACATTTCTCCAGAGACAAATTCCAAATAACTATAAAAAAACTGTGATTTTCACACTCCCATTTTCTTTTTCTATGCTCCTCCCCTCGTTTTTGTCCCTCGATTCTCTTTGATTTACTCAATCCTAAGGGCAAAAAACGAGGGAGAAGCGCACGGCGTGAAAAGGGTAGTGCGAAAATCACTTCCGAAACTCAAATTGTATCAAACATAGATGCACTAACTAAACTCTAAACCAATCACACAAGCATATCAAATGAAAGCATTAATCTTGAACTATATATTAATATCTGCCATTACAGTAAATCACAAGTTCAGAACTTGATACAAAAATGTCCAATTAACATAAGTGAAATTATGCAATCAATTATCGATCACAACCTAATCGTAAACTGTAGAGCAGCATTTAAATTATGAAAAATAAATAATAATTCTTATAAGGAACCAAAAAAAAAAATCGATTGAAAACTAGAGGGAAAAGAAAGACGACTTACTGACTGACGATATTGACTCACTCACTCACGACGTTCCTTCGACGGAAGAAGAAGGGGGGAAATCAGGAAGGGACGAACCCAAAAACGAGAAGTATTTGTTTTCTTTCCTGGTAATTCTTGCCTGAGGTAGGAAATGGGCTGGGCTTTTTCCAGAGCTGGGGTTATGGCTGTTATTTTCTCAATTTTGTTTTGGGCCTTCGACTTGTCGATTAATCATTTATTTTCTAATTTCTTTTTGGTAGTTTTATGAAAAGGGTTCTGTTATCCACACACCATTTTTTACTTTTCACACACCCTTTTCATTTCCGGCAGTCGGATCAAATGAACTGAAGAAGATCTAAGGCCAGAAATTAATAAGGAGTGTGAGAGAAGTAAAAAAGGGTGTGTGGATAGCACCACCCTTATGAAAATCTGGGGTTCCACTTGCATGGTACGGACCATTGAATGGTTCAAGATTCATTTGGAGCCTATAGCAAATTAATCTGAGACCATTGAATGGCCGGACCATTGAATGGTTCGTACCATGCAAGATTTTATTGAATGGTCCGTACCTTAATACTACGATCTAGTGGTATTCTTCTTTATTTGTACGTGAGAGGTCTTAGGTTTGAATCTCGAAAATGGAGAATTTGCAACTAATTTATTCTCTCACCTCCTTAATGTAAATACACCGCTGTATAGAAAAAATACACTTTATCGTTTACAGTTGATACATAGTTTCATTCGGTATAATTACATCAAAACTATATTTAGAAGGATTCTAGCTAGTATTGATACATATGCGAGAGTTAAGGAGCAAGGCTTCTAGAAATAGTTTTGTAGATGTGGGCTTCTCTAACATCAGTGTTGGTTATTAGCACTATACCATGTATGAACTCACTTGTGCTACTTTTGGATGAGCGACTTTTATGTTACAAAGAATAGTGGACTTAATGGTTAAAAATGAACTTGAAGAGAACACCAACAATGAACTGCTCAAGCACTTGAAAGGTTATTATGAAGCACAACAAAATTACAAATGCACTACAAATTAAGACATTAAACATGGAACTTTCAAATGTACTTGTAGTCATTTTTAAGTCTCTCTTTCTAAATGCACCATTAAAGTTTCTCCATCTTAATTACTGGATAAGAATATAATAATTAATTTGTATGAAACTCAGATATATTCAGTAAATTCACGAACGGTAATGGAAGTTTCAAGACATGACTTTGCACGGATGTAAAAGGAATGTTGAGTCTGTATCAAGCTTCATATTTTGCTTTCGAAGGAGAGAGCCTCTTGGATGAGGCCCTTGCATTCTCAATCATCAATCTCAAGAACCTCAGTGGAGCTAATGTTACCAAAGAAGTAGCAGAACAAGTGAATCATGCACTGGAGCTTCCGTTGCACCACAGAATGCAGAGATTAGAAGCTAGATGATATATTGAGGCATACAGTAAAAGGCCAGATGCAAATCCTGTACTACTTGAAATTGCCAAAGAAGATTTTAACAGGGTGCAACGCACACTGCAAAGGGACCTTCAAGAAGTATCAAGGTAATAATTAATTAACTATTATTGCATTTAGGAATATAAGAATTAATCCCAAGTAGGTCAGTTTTTGGGATTTGGCTACAAGTAATACTCATCGTCAGACGCCTTGTAATGACAATCTTTAAACTCTAAACCTGTATTAGAGAGTATTTCTGTAAGTGTGTCAGTTTTGTGTGTTTAAAATGATTTTATATTATGTAAATCTCACTTATATTAGAGAGTGTATTAGCAAGTATGTCAATTTTTTGTTCTCAAATTGTTTTATTGTTTTGATTATTCTACTCTTAGTTAGTACCATCAATGTTGATTCTCATTCGAATTATAAGGGTTTGCTCGAAACTGCTTTGAAAGTTTCAGCATAAAAACTTAAAGTTGTTCTGAATTATATATATAAACACATGGTAGGCATATTTTTTGTTCTTTCAAAAAACATTTAAATTTCTAATAAAAAAAATAATTCGTGCTTCTAACAAGAGAATTTTCAGAAAAAAACTCTACTTTATATTAATAACTTTGCTTCATATATGCAATTTAGGTGGTGGAAGGATATGGGATTAGCAAAAAAGTAGAGATTCGCCAGAGACAGATTGATGGAGTGCTTTTGTTATTCGGTTGGAATCGTTTTTGAACCTCAACTCAGTGATCTGGGGAAAGGGTTGACAAAAGTGGCTGCTCTAGTGACCACAATTGACGATATCTATGATGTTTATGGTACTTTGGATGAACTAGAGCTGTTTACATCTGTTGTTGAAAGGTAAGAAATTTATAGATACAATCAAATATATAATTAATCACAAATCCTTAATCACTAAATTGTTACTTTTCAATACACATTTAATTAACCCTTAAACCTACTTATATATATCACTAGTACAAAAAGGCTTTTGGGCGACAAAAAAACTTTCGTCGCCCAAAGTCATATTTCGTCGCCTAAACTTTTGGGCGACCAATAATTCGTCGCCCACTATTCGTCGCTCAAAGTCCGTCGACCAAACATGTAGGCGACGAAGGATATACGTTCGTCGCCCTATCCACGTTCGAGCGACGATTGAAGGCGACGAAAATATGCGTGGCAATGTTGTTTAGGCGACGAACGGTTATTCGTCGCCCAAAGTATCTTTGGGCGATGACGGTGATTCGTGGCCCAAAGATACTTTGGGTGACGACGGCGATTCGTGGCCCAAAGTAGCTTTGGGCGACGACCGTGATTTGTGGCCCAAAGTAGCTTTGGGCGACGACGGGGATTCGTGGCCCAAAGTAGCTTTGGGCGACGACGGCTATTCGTAGCCCAAAATATTTATTTATTTAATTTTATTTTATGTTTTTTATTTATTTATTTATTTATTTTATTGATTAATATTTTTTTTTAAATTTTTTGATTTGTGTTTCATTAATTAATTGGTATTTAAAAGACAATACAATATAATGAACAATGTAAAAAACAAAGTTGACTATATAAAGAAATGTACGTACACAATATTTAATAATAAAAATAAATTAAAATCTTAAAACGAAATAACTAGCTACTGAGGGGGCTGCGAATCAGATGATGGCGTACTGAGTGGAATGCCGGACAATTGGAGGGCGTTTAAGACTTGGCTCATCTGAGTCGGGAATAGGGTTGCCTGAGCCTTTAGCTTCTGCTCCAGGTCTTCAACTTTTGCCTTCAATGAGGTGACCTATTCTGAATTGTTGTTAGAAGATGAGGCACCCTTCTCTCGGAGTCGCGCTTTCCCCATCCCCCGGTAAACCCTACCCCGCCTAGGACTAAGGGTCTGGTCTAGCGTCTCCGTTAGTATACGAAGACCAGCATCCTGAGTTGGAGTGACATCCTCCATAGGGATGTCGGGGGGAAGCTGCGATGCCACTTCTTCGAGATGAGCATTGCTCTTCTCCACCATAGTGGCCTGTAATAAGAAAATATATATTATTGTTTATAATAATTATAAAAGAAAATTAACAAGTAATTAAAGAAACTTACATGGAGCTGCTGAGCCGTCTCATCACCGGGGCGGACATAAACTTCCTGGAACATGTCAATCTCCGGAAACTTCGCACCTTGCTAAAAAATAAAAAAAAGGTTAAAATTTAAAATTAAGAAATATTAAATTATATTAAAAATAAAAACATGTAAAGTTTTACCTGTCGTTGTTGAGCCAGTCTATAGGCAAAGGGCATCGAACCAGAGTGGTGATTAAGTACCTTTTTCGACCTATTTATCCCATTGGCTCGAGAACGGATCTGTTGAACCAAAAAAGTTGAGTTAAATAATATATATTTGTTAGTGCATATATTAATTGTTGAGTTAAATAATAAAATATGTGTAAACTTACCAAAAAAGTAGGGTCTTGAAAGTGGTTACATAACCACTCCCAATCTTCAGGCCGCTCCCTCAACTCCTTAGGGCATCCTCGGGCTAAAGCAATCTGTGGGTCCGAATACAGCTTGAAAACTTTGTGGAGGTCGGCCTTCCACTCTTTGTACCGCTCTTTGAAGAGGCCGTCTATGTAGTTTATCCGTTTGGCATCAAGGTCCGTAGTGTTAAAGTTGACCTGCAAATATAAAACAATATTATTAAAATATACAAAATATTGGACTTAATTAAACAAAGTAGTACAAAGTATGGAATACACTCATCGACAGCTCGTGCCACATCGCCGCCTTCGTTTCATCTGGGACAAATTGCCATGATTTCCATTGCATAGGGCAATGGGCACGCAATATCGCCCCTATCTCCGACACCAGGGTGCTGTGCTGGTCAGATGTGTCCGAACCATTCTTTTCCTCAGAAAAGGTGACGGCGATCTTTTCGTTACTCGCCCGTGTGATCCCCGCAGACTTCAACTGTCTGCAAGGGCCCCGGGTATTTTTCTTCCCTGACAAAACAAATAAGAAAGTCAAGGTTAAAACGGCATCTTAAAACTCCACAGAAAATTCGGCAGAACCTCTCCTAAAAGTCTAACATTTCCCATAACCTGCAAACAATAAATCTAACATATCCACATCCACACAATTCCAACATATCCAACATATCCAACATATTCCAACATATTTGACAATTCTAGCATATTCGGCAATTCTAGCATATTCAACATATCCAACAATTCCAACATATCCAACACAATTCCAACATATCCACATCCACACAATTCCAACACTATCCAACAATTCCAACATATCCAACATATCCAACAATTCCAACATATCCAACATATCCAACATATCCAACATATCCAACATATCCAACATATTCCAACATATTTGACAATTTAGCATATTCAACATATCCAACAATTCCAACATATCAAACACAATTCCAACATATCCAACACACCCAACATATCCACATCCACACAATTCCAACATATCCAACAATTCCAACATATCCAACAATTCTAGCATATTCCAAAACATTCTTAAATTCTAACATATTCCAACATATCCTTAAACATATTGCAACCAAATGTTTGAACATCCATTGAAAAATTGATCTAGACTGTATTAAACAAGCGAACAAAAATGAAAAAGATTAGAGGTAAGGGTACATTACCTGTCCGCGAGCCCTCGCCGTCGATTGTGGAAGTCTCGGGTGCCTGAAGGCCTTCGGCCTCGGGACGTTGTCGCCGGTGAGCCCGACGTGCACTCAGAACAGGAAACGTCACCGAGTCAGTGGACGAGGCAGGCGCCTCGGAGACATCCTAAGCGGCCGACTGTGAAGGAGCTGCACTAGGACTAGAGCGGCGGCGTGTCGAAATCAAACCCGACATCTGTAAATTCAGCATGTTACAAATTGTTAAATAAAATGACATATGCATATTAAATAAATTGTTAAACATCTATGTACTTACAATACAACTTCTATCAAAGACAACATAATAATACAATCGTAGAATGTTATACAAGCAACCTAAAGCAACTAAAGTTCATTTAAGGGGGCGATGCGATTTACAAACATGATTAGGGTTAATATCCAACAAAAATGGCGGTTGGAATACAGTTAGCAAAAAGCTGCTGATCTATCTTCTCCTAGAAAAGTCCTCAAAAATTGATTCGTATCATCTAAAGATATTTCTAGAAATACTAATTACTAATTCGATTTGGAGACGGTTTAACCATCCATAATGTCCAATTTCAATTTCGCTTCTAAATGCGTTTTCAGATACGGTCAAGTTGCTTTTTCTTTAACTTTTGAATGATTAATTAACATCGAAATCAAGCGACAGCATTAGCATGATGTATTAGAAAAAAAACATATTGCGTCATTGACGTTTGTGGTATTGAAGTGACGCATTATATATGTCTGTTTGTGCATTTGCTGTTGTACATCACACTCTATAGCTCTTGGATGTCTGTATGTTATTTGGAAATTTGAATTTCGATTAAAACTTAAAAGACGAAACTACGCTAACTAGCAAACAGTATCTCAAATGTTTTGTAATTAATATTTCTTATAAGCATCTATCTGTAATTAATTAGCTTTATTTACAATCCCCGCCCAGCCTGGTTCCTGCAATGAAGGAATCTGCAGCATACAGGTAACTAGAGCTATGTAGCAAATGCCTGGTTGAGGCCAAAGTCCAAATAAAAAAACAAATCGTAAATATATATTTATATGGAGGTAGATAGCAATTATTGAAGCCATAAGGCTCCACTTCCACCGTGCTAACAGACAAACCTCATTCATCTCACGGACTCAATAGTGGTTGGTAATTTTACCACTGTGCTGGTGTGCTTTAACTCCTCAAATCATTGCATATGCATGAACATGTATGCCCTTTTAATTAATCTCTTTTTTAATTGATCTCTCTGTTGAAACAAGCTATTACTAATTACTAATTACAAAAGTCCTCAAATAGTACTTAGTATCTATCTTTAGTAATACAGCACACACTGAAATTGCTCACTGTCCATAAATCCAAATCAATTTCAATTCCAAATCCCAAATCAAATTTCAATTTCTATTTCAATTTCAATTTCAATTTCAATTTCAATTTCAATTCCATCTAACTGAAATTCCTAACTTTGAAACGAAGAACAAAAATTCAATAACAAAAATTCAAACTTTGAAACCTACCTCGAGAGAGGGTAAGGGAAACGGAGAGAGAGAGAGATGGAATTAATCCGCCCCGGAGCACGGCGTCGTCGGCGTCTGGGCTGAGAGCTCGTGCGTTCAGAAGTCGGCGTCTGGGCTGAGGGAGGAAGAAAGTGCAGAAGAAAGAAAAAAGAAAGAGCACAGGGTGTAATTAAACCACAGGACTTTGGGCGACGAACCATTTCGTCGCCCCAACCCCAAAAATTCGTCGCCCAAAAGTTCATTAAAAATTTTCAAAATCAGCCAACTTTGGGCGACGAACCCGTTTCGTCGCCCCAACCCCAAAAATTCGTCGCCCAAAACCTTTAAAATTTTCAAAATCAGCCAAAAAATTTGGCGGTGAGCCAATTTCAAGGTTTAGGCGACGAATAATTCGTCGCCCAAAACCAATTGAGGCGACGAATATGTTTTTGGTCGCCTAAAGATCAGAAAGTGGGAAAAATCATAATAAGTAATTTAGAAGTGGGAAAAATCTGTAAAAAGTACAAAAACACTCGTAACGAAAATGTGTACAACTTCCGTTAAGGTGTCATCTCCAAAAGATGACCAATAGAAACCATGAAGGCTATATTCTTTTGTAACCGTCGATCAACGTTTACGTTTACACTCCGTTTTTATGTCCATAGAGTTTTTTTCATCCCGATTCTTTTTTGAAAACATGATCTTCTACTGAATGTAGTAAGATGAACGGTTCCGATCGTTCATAGAATGGCCCCGTATTAACATTTGATCGAAAAGTGTGATGATGTTATATAGTTTCCATAAATTATATAACGTCTTATACAAATTTGACTACAATATAAAGATGGGGACATAATATGAAAAATCTGAACTGTTCATCTTATTAGATTTAGTAAAAGATCAAGTTTTCATAAAAAGAACCGGCATGAAAAAACAAATTACATATATAATAACCGAGCGTAAACGTAAACGTTAATCGATGGTTAAATTTGCAATATAGGCTTCATCGTTTCTAGTGTTCGATTTTGGAGATGACACGTAAACGAAAGTTGTAGGCCTTCTCGGTATGAGCGTTTGTATATTTTTTACAAAATTTTCCCCCTTATCATTTACTTTATTAAGAGATTTTTTAGTGTAAATTAAAAAATAGGTTAAGGCGACAAACACTCATTCGTTGCCCAAACCTTAAAAATAGACAGGTTTAAAAAATAATATTAACCGTTTGGGCGACGAATAATTGGGCGACGAAGTCTTATTCGTCGCCTTAAGACAATTTGGGCGACGAATATAAGTTCGTCGCCTAAGATACATTTCATAAAATGTTTTGATTCTTATAGAAATGAGGTAAATATTTTAGCATTTGGGGCGACGAAGGCTTATTCGTCGCCCAAAGATACTTTGGGCCACGAACGGTTATTCGTCGCCCCAAGCTACTTTGGGCCACGAACGGTTATTCGTCGCCCAAAGCTACTTTGGGCCACGAATAAGCCTTCGTCGCCCAAAGTATCTTTGGGCCACGAAATATATTTGTCGCCTAAGATACATTTGCAATATTTTTTTTTCCTCGGTAAATGAAGGTATAATTTATGTTTCAATGTCTATTCTTAATAATTTGACAACGTTACAAATTACAAGTTCACTGTATGTTTCAATGTTTATTGAAATATAATTTCAGCACATCCAAACCTTGCTAGTCTGAATCAGAAATACAATACACATCATCGTCGTCACTTTCATCATTTTCGCTTGGTAGTTCAGATTCGCTGCTTGCATATGATTCCTCATCATCACTGACCTCGGTCCGTGCGGGGTCAGAGGGATTGTAGCGTCTCAGATCACCGAGGTCAATTGTAATGGAATCAATCGGTATTTCGATTTCAGGCATTCCAGCTACCTCAAGCGGTTCTTGGATTACATTTCTATCCACCGGTGTTGCCAAAACAAAATCTATCTCCGATGAAAGTTGTTGGTCAGGTCCGCTTTCGTCTTCATTATTATCTCCTTCAGGAATATCATATATGTTTCTGTGATGAATTTTTTGCACAACTTTCCAACCATCCCCCGCCTTCGGGTCATCAAGATAGAAGATTTGTTTCGCCATAGTTGCTAAAATGTAAGGGTCTTCATCGTACCAACGTGTGTTAGTGTTCACTGATACTAACCCTTCGTCTCGCTTAACACTCTCGTTCGTGTTTGGATTTGTATCAAACCAATGACACTTAAACAAAATCACTTGGCATCGGTCTTTGTAAAGCACTTGTACAACACTTGTTAGTTTGCCATAAAACTCAATATCGGCATTGTCGCCACCGCCCGGGACGAAGACCCCACTATTTGGAGTTAACAACTTGTCATCACGCTGAGCATCCACAAACTTAACGCCGTTCACATGACACCCTGAGTACAATTCAGCGCGAAACGGTCCGACCGCCAAGTTATATAATTCTTCGGTGTATGACGGCGAATTCTCTTCCTTCAGTTTCAAAACCTAGTTCAAAGAGTACAAAAAATTCTAATCTTGTTAGTTCAAGATCATATGAAGACAATGACGAAAAACCTAAAATGTGAAGAAACCAAAGAGTACAAAACTTACATGTTCGCGCAACCAACGAGGAAACAATGCACGGTGTTTCTCGGCATGTAAATTTGAAGGATATGAACTGCTTATCAAATGTTCATGCTCATCCAGAAGCGGGCCAATCTCGTCACAATTGTTGAGTAAGAACCAATGCGCTACCTCCATGTCCTTTTCAGAAAATGATTCGCCTCTTGGTGACGAGCCAAACGGACGTGCAGTTTGTGCAAACACCGAAAGTTTTTCTTTCCTAACATCACCGTCGTTATTGCGTTGGGGCCGATTGAAAGTCGTCTCAACATCAGTTAGATACATTGCACAAAAAGTGAGCGACTCATATGCGATCCATGCCTCCACAATGGATCCTTCCGGCTTGTCCCTGTTGCGCACAAATTTTTTAAACTCCCCAAGAAGCCTGCAAAATCGAAAACCGGCTTTTGTAATTAATAAACAAGTATAAAATGATGAAGAATCATACAAAGGCCATGGGTCGACGTTACCTTTCTATTGGATACATCCACCGATAGTTGACTGGTCCACCAAGCAACGCCTCATCCGCCAAATGTATCATCACGTGAATCATACTAGTAAAAAAAGCTGGCGGAAAAATCTGCTCGAACTTGCAAAGGATGTGTACAATTTCATCTCCGCACTTTTTTACATCTGACACACGCAGCGACCTTGCAGTCAACTGGGCGAAAAATCTGGACAACTTCACTATCGGGTTAACCACATCAGAAGGCAACAAACTTCGAATACCAACTGGGAGAAGGCGCTGGATTAGCACATGACAATCATGGCTCTTTAATCCCGAAAATCGATTTGTCTCCACGTTCACGCACCGCGAGATATTTGAAGCATACCCATCTGGGAATTGTACGGAAGAAAGAAACTTGAAAAATTGTTTCTTCCCCTCCGGTTTCACAGTGAAAAACGGATGACCCTTTCTGAGTACACTCCCGACTTTCTTCATCCACAATGGTCGCCTTATGCCCATTCGTTCCAAATCTAGACGAGCTTTTATCGTGTCTTTCGATTTCCCCTCAATGTCTAGAATTGTCCCCACCAATGTATCACAGACATTCTTCTCAATGTGCATCACATCGAGGTTGTGTCTAAGCTTTAACTTGGACCAGTACGGGAGTTCAAACAAAATACTCTTATGCGTCCAGTTATGATGCGAAGCTGGTCTGGGCCCACTAACACATTTGCCATATGGACCAAATTCTAAAGTGTTCAACTTCGCCAAAATGTCATCTCCCGACCATTCTCTGGGTCTGATACGGGTCTCTGTGTTGCCGTCGAAAGATACGGGTCTCTGTGTTGCCGTCGAAAGATGTATCGTTCCTACGCCACTCGTGATCCCACGACAACCATCTACGATGACCCATATAACAAACCTTTCAAGCGTGCCAACCTGATGTTACGTCCTCTTTGCAGACTGGGCATGCCATATAACCCTTCGTACTCCAACCGGAAATCATTGCATAAGCAGGAAAATCATGTATTGTCCACATCACTGCCGCTCGCAAGGTGAACATCTTCCTAGTGGACTTATCAAATGTACGCACACCGTTTTCCCATAAATTCTTTAACTCATCAACCAACGGGCGCAAATAGACATCAATGGACTTTCCTGGATCTTCGGTGATTAATAGACTCATCATTGTAAATTCCTTTTTCATGCATTTCCAAGGCGGCAAATTATAAGGAACTACGACGATCGGCCAAGTGCTGTGGGTTTGGTTTAGAACTCCGAACGGATTAAATCCGTCGGTGGCAAGTCCCAGTCTGACATTACGTGGGTCTGCTGCAAATTCAGGGTACATCCGATCAAAGTCTTTCCATGCCTGGCCATCTGCAGGATGCCTCATAACATCATCATTAACCCTTTCTTCCTTATGCCATCTCATGTCGGTTGCAGTGTGCGTCGACATGTACAAGCGTTGCAACCTAGGAGTTAATGGAAGATAACGCAACACTTTTTTTGGAATCTTCGTCTTTCTTTTTTTAGGTGTGATTTTATATCTCGGCTCGTCACAAATAGGGCATTTATCCAAATCTTTATTTTCCTTATAGAACAATATACAATTATTTACACATGCATGGATTTTTTCATACCCTAAGCCGAGACCATTCAGCACCTTCTGAGCACTTTTATAATCTTTAGGCAAACAATTATTTTTTGGAAGCATCCTGGCAAAAATACCAATAAAGTAGTCATAACACCGGTTTGACATACGGAACTTCATCTTGCCTTGCATAAACTCCACAATCGCCGTAAGAACCGAATATTCTTCGCAACCCGCGTATACTTCTTGCTTGGCATTTTTCAATAACCTTTCATACTTATCAAATGCTTCCTTGTCCATCGCGGGAGGCACATCATCCCCCACTTCCTCATCGTCATTGATCGAGGCGTACGGATAACAGTCATTTATAATACCCATGACTTGGTCATTACCAGATAAATTTCTTTCACCACTCTCCGCTCGTGACTGGTACGAAGACGAAGCTTGCTGTAATGGTTCCCCGTGATGATTCCATATGGTATAGGTATGCGTCATCCCATTTCTTACCAAATGATGGCGAACATTGAACATTGTTAGGGTTCTCCCACATATGATTATTACATAATCTGCACGGACACTTGATATGAGAATGTCCCCGGTTGTGTCTCGTTGCAAATTCAATAAAATTATCTACTCCTTCCAAATATTCAGCATCACATCTGTTCGGATTATATATCCACTGCCTGTCCATTTTTCCTGTTACCACATTACAAAGAGAGAGAGAGAGATAGAGAGCATTAGAATAACTTCAACTATGTCTCGTCACCTTATGACTCCGGTAAAGGCCCTATCCCATTCAGAAGTGCACATTTGTGTGCCGTAGTTTACGGATCCACCAAGATTAGATTTCGACATGGGCAAATTTTGGCAGCATCTCCCTACAGTTCTCCAAGTGCACGACGTAGATATAAAATATCTACTATGCACTTGAAGAACGTAAGAAGATGTTACCAAAAACCCACAATCGAAACCTAATCCGTGAACCGCAAACTACGTCACACAAATGTGCACTCCCAAACTGTCCAAAAATGGGACAATTCAAGAATCAATTGGATCGCAGTCACGCTTTCGCATCCATGCACGAATCCAATTAATTCTCAAACGGGAAACTAAGGTTTTGTTAAAAAAATAGATACGAAGTTAATTACTATTAACTTCGTACGTGCAACACAAAATAAATTCGTACAAAGTTAATTACCATTAATTAACTTTGTACTTACAATACAACATAAAATTATTCAACACATACAAATCATTTGCATAGACAACCATATAAAATAAATTCGTATTTCAACAACATAAAATAATTAAGAAAATACCTTCAAATTGGTGCTCCTCCAAAACTCCTATGCAACAAACCTATACAAAATTAATTAATTTATGTTAATTACAATTCATAAATAATAATAAAATATTAAAAACTAAAAATTACCGTTAACGATTTCCGGTGGTGGTGGAGGAAGAGGAGGAGGAGGAGGAGGAGGAGGAGGATGAGGATAGTAAATGGTGGTGGTGGAGGAGGAGGAGGAGGAGCAAAATCCTAGCTTGGGGAGAGAGAGAGAGAGAGAGAGAGTGAGGTGGTGAGGGAGATGAGTGAGATAGGGAGAGAAAGAGAGAGATGAGTGAGATAGGGAGAGAGATTTGGAAAACTGGTCTCGGGTAGAAAAAGAGAGGTTTGCAGATTTTTTCTGCAAAAACTGCCTCTCGGGTAGAAAAGGATTCTAATAGGTTTTGGGCGACGAAATTATTCGTCGCCTATAGTCCAAAGTTTGGGCCACAAAACCTTCGTCGCTCAAAGTGTTTAAGGCGACGAATTTAATTCGTCGCCCAAAAATTCAGCGCCAAAAATGTTATTTGGCTCCAGTTTTCCATCTTTTGGGCGACGAAGAGGACTATTCGTCGCCTAAACTTTATATGGGCAACGAAAAAATTTCGTCGCCTTAAGTTTTGTCGCCTTAAGGTCCTTTAGGCGACAAAAACTTTGGTGGCCTAATGTTTGGTCGCCTAAACCAAATAAAGGCGACGATATGGTTTTTTCGTCGCCCAAAGTTCTTTTGGGCCACGAATTTCTCTTCGTCGCCCAAAATTTTGTCGCCCAAGTCATTTTTTCTACTAGTGTATGCTACTTCAGATGAGATGTCAATGGTGTAGAAATTCTCCCAGATTACGTGAAGTTTTCCTAACTCCTTGAAAAGTCTTACATGGTCGTCTTCTCACTGATACAGTGCTTCAATGCATGGGTGTGTCGGTCGTCTCGCGTTGCTCACTATGTAATTCAGCCATGGAGTCTCTATCTCACATATTTTTAGAATGCCCTTGGACGATGGAGCTGTGGCCTTGGTTGTTGGAACTGTTTCGTCGTCCCCAATTAATGGTAGATTCGGTGTTACAAATTTTTTCCATATATTTTCTTGCAGCCTTTTCAAGTTCTACTAGAAAACTTTGGGTCATTGTAGTTTGTACTTTTTGTATGAGACATTTGGTTTTTCTGTAATCAGATTCGGTTTGATGGCAAGTTTGCTGGTTAGAATTATACCAAGGGTTAGTGGCTCAGTTTCGTGAATCAGCTCTAGTGTGTTTCTCAAGTCGTAGCTCCTCTTCTTCAATATTTTCTATTTACTCTTTACTGGGCATCTCGCCGCTTTCTGTAGCGGCTTATTCTTTTATTTTTGTCATTTGGAAATTGCCAATGCCAGGTTGGCGTAAAGTTAATATTGATGGGTCTTGTGCTAATGGAGGAGCTGCATTTGGGAGGATCTTTCGCTCCTCGGAAGGTGAGGTGCTTGGTGCCTGCGCATCAAGCACATACTACAAAAATTCCTACTTTCATTAAGGCTTTGCACGTATCTTGGGTTGGAAGTATATATGGCTTGAAATAGACTCCATATTGGTTATTTACTCTCTTTTTAAGGCTCTTAACGCGATTCTTTAGTTTATTATGGTGTATTAGAATTGTCTTTGAAGACTTCGTTACATTTATGGAAAATGCAATCAGGTAAAACTGATGCTTTAGCTTCTTAGTCAACCTTAGCATTGGCTTCCTTCTTTTGTAGCATATTATTTGAACACATGTCCTTAGTCAATAACACGTGAAACTGAAAAAACATAAACTGAGTACTGAATAGTCCGGTCAATATCAAAAGTGACTTGTCTTTCATAGCGGTCGGCAGATTTAGGCGAAATGCTCATCACCGTCCACTACTCAGACCTCACAAATACAATCATAATTAGTTAGTGCAATACCCTAATTTGTGTCCTAACCCAAATCTTTTTCTTTGGAGACCGTTGCACAAATAAAAAACCAAAAGTGATTTTCGCACCTTTTTCATTTTCTCTCCATGCACTTTTTTTTTTGTTTTTTAGCTTTTAAATTGAATAAATTATAAAAAAATCAATAAACTAAAAACAAAGAGAATAATGCATAAAGAGAAAACAGAGAGTAAAAATTACTACCATAACTAAATTATCAACATGCATACCATAACCATACACCAAGTTTCTTCATCTCATATGAAAGGGGCAGAACAACATCTATGTAAGGAGCAAAACAATCACCACCATTCCTTACAAGCTCTCAATTAATAGAGAGACCATCAAGGTCGTCTCTGAGAATTCAGAGGCTCTGTGTGAAAATTATAAATAGACCCTCCTTAATGTAAAAATATTAATATTTGTTTTAGATAGTATACAAGTGAAATGATAAACATACATCATTTTTAGCCTCTCACACTATATTTAATTTTGTCCGTTGTTTTCGTTTGATTTATTCAATTTGATGACCAGAAATAAAAAGAAGTGTCTGAGAAGCTAAAAATATTGTATGAAAATCACCTGCCAATAAGCAAATCTATTATTCAAACTAACACAAACTTTAAAACTAAAACTCATGATCAATTAAGAAACACTCAAGTCACATTTACAAAAGCAGTAAAAACATAAAATACCTAAATTTACTATGCAAATTCAATCAACAATCGTATCATAATTTATGCTAAATACCTTACATGAATCAAATTGTTATAACACCTCAATCCAAGTAATTGAATGATCTCATTTATTTGGGAAGCAGATTATGAATTATGGACTTATGAGAGAAATAATCTAATATTTTTTTCCCTATTAGGCTTTTATTTATTTATTTATTATGAAAGAAATTATATAATATATCTATGATGTGCAAAAACTTTGGGGGCTATGTTTAATTGAGGGCCCATGTGCAATGGCGCCTATTGCTCCCTCTCAAAGCGGCATTGGAGACCATTTTTCATGGTATATACGTATCAACCATCCCTATGGCAAGGCAAGTACGAATGTACAAGGAAGAAAAAAGAACATTCCTTGTTAATTTGATCACTTATTTTTTCACACCTAAGTAATGACAAAAGATAAATAATTTTCACACTTTACTAATTTTTCTTTGAGTACTAATTTCTTTGTTTGTAACTTTAATGTTCTTTTGATTTATTCAATTGTAAAGCTAACAAAAACGAGGAGGGCAAAAGGCGAGAAATAGACTGTGAAAATTACTTGAAAAGAACTCCTATATTTCATGCAAAAAATGAACCTATTTTAATAGAAATGCTTTTCCTTTTTGAGTAATGCTACACTATCATATTTATATCATCTCTCTAATGGAGGTAGGATCCGCCAATAATAAAGAGGTGATATAATTGTTGTATAAAAAAAATGTGATAATGGTAGCATTTTTGTTCTTTTTTAAAAATATTTTTTGTTCTCTATCAATCATGCAATCGGACTACACTCTACCGTTGAAGAGATTCTTTCATGTCACTATATTATCATGTGGTAATCATTCATTGTATGGTTAGTGTACTTTGTGAACACATGCCAAGAGCTGACAGAGCTAGAATTTATGTCATAGAGGGTCAATCTTAAATAGCTTTAATATTATAGCAGAATATGACTCATCTAAAACACAATATCCATAGTATGGTTCATAAAACATTTCAATACATTTATAATTGTCTTCGACGAATTTTCGTAGTCTAAAATCTTTTCATAATCACAACATTATAAATATTTATTATTTACTAAAGAAAATTCCAAAAATTAGCTAGGGTTCGTGCATTACGTAACCGAGTATGTTGTTGTAGAGCATTTGGGTTGATATATTATCTTACTCTGTCCAATAGATTAGTTGTTCTCATACGCCTTATGAGTCAAATAAATGTTGAAGTCTTTGGTTTTTCTAATGAGTCACAGGGATCAAAGTGAAGATGTATAATACATAACAATTGAAAAATGATATAACCTAATACTAAAAGCTATACCTTGAGAAGGGTGATGTGAACACCCTAAGCTTATATTGGCTCCGCCACTACAAGAGCTTATTGAACAGTGACTACTAAAACTAAAACTTAGTTAAATAAGAGAATCTCTTTCTACAGTTGTAGAAAAGTCGATAACAAATGAAATTGGAAAATATCCGAGGGCTGAATAGTCCCGTCATATATCAATGGGATTGATACCGAATTTTTTTTGTTTTTCATACTATTAGAGCTTCTCTAATTTGAGATGTAAATGAAGTTGTAAAACAAGTTTTATATCTCCTACAGCCGGAACTTACTTCATGGAGGTGTGAGAGTCGCAAATTTTGCAACTAAACACAAAATCCACTTAAAGATGCAAATTTGCATATAAATTTACAACTCCATCAGTGGGCTCCACAAGGGCCCCACAACCAAAAAGCAAAGAATGGAAAAAATTTGTTTCACGTGAAAAACGGCCGGCTCTTTTCGATTTAGTCCAAAGATTTGAATGAGAAATCTAATCAAATAAGATGACATATAATCCAAACTGGTATTTTTATGAGAAAATTTTCATCCTGCGGTTTAAATGGGATATATTCAATTTTGTTGGAATTTTAAAACTTTTTGATTGAAATGTGCGGAAAAAAAAAATATGTTAAAAAAATTAAATTAACAGTAAAAAGTATACCCAAAATATTAATCTATAAAAAAACTAATTAATACTTATAAATTAAATTTACATGTATTTGAGCAAAATTGACATTTGCATGTCATACGAATACCACGACAGATTTCTTTTTCACGTTTTTGTTTTCATGCATGGTTCATGCATGTAACCTGTAGCATATACGCGGTACCTATATATATAGGTCGAATCTTTTGATATCAAATAATTCACAGGCATATACAATTCTATTAGCTTTAGTGATGGATAATAATACGCTTCTTCGATGCCCTGGCGCCTACAAGCCTACCATTTGGAGTGACGATTTTGTTCGGTCCTTGAAGATTGATCATAATCCCCTACAGGTGATTGTTCGATTAGGGATTACCATTTTAATTAGGACATCATTTTATTACTCTATTATTATTTGTCCATTTGCGCTTTTTGTTTAGTGTTTAAAATACTTAAAAATGTTCATGCCGTTGAAATATGTCCGACAACCTTATGAAGTTAAATTAATCCTCTTTTATATTGAATTATTCTACTATTAATTAAATTGGCGTTGTCCAACGCCACGCATATTAAATTGTACAAATAGTTATTTTGAGGACCGTATCAATGTGATTAGTTGTGGACCGCTAGATCAACTTTAAAAATACAATATATAATACAAGTTTTATCAAGACGTACATTTATTTTTTATTCTTGCACTTAATTACTTTTTGTAGGATAAAGTATACAAGGATGGGTGGAAGTTCCTTGAGGAGAAAGTGAAGCATATGATTGATTTCGATGATGATAATATCAACACTCTAACTGCTCTTGAGTTCATTGATGACATCCAACGGTTAGGTTTGGGATATCACGGGAGGACATAACAAGAGCTCTTGGTAAAATATTGAACAACGTAGAAGGCCAGGGAACAGACCAGAGTCTCCATCTCATTGCTCTCAGCTTCAGGCTCCTTAGACAACATGGATTTGAGGTCTCTCAAGGTATGTAACACTTGAACTTTTTGTATTTAGTATTAGAAACAATAGATAATTCATACTAAATTCATCTAAATTAATTGGTCACTAATTTTATACTATTAGTGACCTTTTTTCATTTGGTCACTGAGAAATTAGCCACTACAAGCTTGTTTTCTTGTAGTGTTGTGTACTAACACCTACCTTAAATATAGACAAAACACACCTAAATTACTTTTTATCATTGTCATTTAATACTACAATCTAGTGATATTCCTCTTCATTTGTAAGTGAGAGGTTTTGGGTTTGAATCTCGGAAATAGAGAGTTTGCAATCAATTTATTATCTCACCCCCTTAGTGTAAATATGCCGTTGTATTAAAAAAATACATTTTATCATTTATAGTTGATACCACAGTTTCATTTGGTATAATTACATCAAAATTATATTTAGTAGGATTCTAGCTAGTATTGATACATATGCGAGACTTAAGGAGCAAGGCTTCTCTAACATCAGTGTTGGTTATTAGCACTATACCATGTATGAACTCACTTTTGTTATATTTGGATGAGCGACTTTTAAGTTACAAATAATAGTGAACTTAATGGTTAAAAATGCACTTGAAGAGAACACTAACAATGATCTGCTCAAGCACTTAAAAGGTGATTATGAAACACGACAAAATTACAAATAAACCAAAAATTAAGACATTAAACATAGAACTTTCAAATGTATCAAATGCATAGCTACCAACAGCAGCTAGAGAGGCAGTAGTCAAAGTGGCAGCATCTTGCCCGCAAATTCACTAGTTCCTGATCCCAAAGATCGAAAGTAAGATACGGATCCTCCAGTTGCTGAGCCAATTTAAGTATCAGTCCGGGGGTGGATACAGATCCTGTGCCGGTTGATTCGCTTGACCGAAATAATTATCGAAATCCAGCTCAGTTGATTCACCTAAAGGAGTTAAATTGATTCTGTTGTAGTCATTTTCAAGTCTCACTTTCTAAATGCACCATTAAAGTTTCTCCATCTTAATTACTAGATAAGAATATAATAATTAACTTGTATGAAACTCAGATGTATTCAGTAGATTCACGTACGGTAATGGAAGTTTCAAGGCATGCCTTTGCACGGATGTAAAAGGAATGTTGAGTCTGTATGAAGCTTCATATTTTTCTTTCGAAGGAGAGAGCCTCTTGGATGAGGCCCTTACATTCTCAACCATTAATCTCAAGAACCTCAACGGCGCTAATGTTACCAAAGAAGTAGCAGAACAAGTGAATCATGCACTGGAGCTTCCGTTGCACCATAGAATGCAAAGATTAGAAGCTAGATGGTATATTGAGGCATACAGTACAAGGCCAGATGCAAATCCTGTACTACTTGAAATTGCCAAAGAAGATTTTAACAGGGTGCAGTGCACACTCCAAAGTGACCTTCAAGAAGTATCAAGGTAATAATTAATTAACTATTATTGCATTTAGGAATATAAGAATTAATCCCCAGTATGTCAGTTTTTGGGATTTGGCTACAATTAATACTAATCGTCATATGTGCTGTAATGAATCTTTAAACTCTAAACTTGTATTATGTAAGTGTGTCAGTTTTGTGTTTTCAAAATGATTTTATATTATGTAAATCTCACTTGTATGAGAGAGTATATGCTAGTATGTCAATTTCTTGTTCTCAAATCGTTTTATTGTTTTGATTATTCTACTCTTAGTTAGTACCATCAATGTTTATTCTCATTCGAATTATAAGGACTTGCTCAAAACTGCTTTGAAAGTTTCAGCATAAAAACTTAAAGTTGTTCTGAATTATATATAGAAATACATGGTAGGCATATTTTTTGTTCTTTCAAAAAACAATTAAATTTCTAATAAAATAAATAAATCGTGCTTCTAACAAGAGAATTTTCAGCAAAAACTCTACTTTATATTAATAACTTTACTTTACATGTGCAATTTAGGTGGTGGAAGGATATGGGATTAGCAAAAAAGTTGAGCTTCACCAGAGACAGATTGATGGAGTGCTTTTTTTATTCGGTTGGAATCGTTTTTGAACCTCAACTCAGCGATCTGAGGAAAGGGTTGACAAAAGTGGCTGCTCTAGTGACCACAATTCTTATTAGGTAGTCAAAGATCAGGTTTCATAAAAAGAACCGGCATGAAAAACAAATTATATATAATAACCGGCGTAAAGCGTAAACGTTATCAGCTTGATTGATTCTAATATAGGATTCATCGTTTCTAGTGTTCGATTTTGGAGATGACACGCTCTTTGAAAGTTGTGAGCTACTCGTACGAGCGTTTGTATATTTTTACAATTTCCCCTTATCATTACTTTATTAAGAGATTTTTTTTAGTGTAAGAATTAAAAAATAGGTTAAGGCGACAAACACTCATTCGTCGCCCAAGAGCCTGATCAATAGACAGTTCTAAAAAATATGTAGTAACCTTTTGGGCGACGAATAATTTACTTTGGGCGACGAATAATTGGGCGACAAGCCTTATTCGTCGCCTTAAGACTAATTTGGGCGACGAATAGAAGTTCGTCACCCTAAGATATATTTCGCCAAATGTTTTCATTATTATAGAAATGAGGTAATTATGTTTTGCATTTGTAGGCGGCCCGACTTATTCGTGGCCCAAAGTAGCTGGGCGGCAGATAACCGTTCGTGGCCCAAAGTTACACAGGCCACGAATAAACTTCGTCCTGGGCCACAGGCCACGAATAAGCCTTAGGTCGCCACCTGCAAAGATACTTTGAGGCCACGAACGGTTATTCATCGCCCAAAGCTACTTTGGGCCACGAATAAACCTTCGTCGCCCGGAGTATCTTTTGGGCCACGAAATATATTTGTCGCCTAAGATACATTTGCAATATTTTTTTCCTTGGTAAATGGAAGGTACAATTTATATTTAATGTCTATTCTTAATAATTTGACAACATTATAATTTATGTTTCAATGTATATTTTTTAATAATTTGACAGCGTTACAAATTACAAGTTTACGTACTGTATGTTTCAATGTTTATTGAAATATAATTTAACACCTCGAACCTTGCTAGTCTGAATCAGAAATACAATACACATCATCGTCGTCACTTTCATCATTTTTCAACTTGGTAGTTCCAGATTCGCTGCTTGCATATGATTCCTCACCATCAGCATCACCGGTCCGTGCGGGTCGAGAGGTTGTAAGCGTCTCGAGATCACGAGGTCAGGTAATAGAATCAATGGTATTTACGATTTCCAGGCATTCCAGCTACCTCAAGCAGTTCTTGAACCCCATTTCTATCCACCAGTGTTGCCAAAACACAATCTACCTCCGATGAAAGTTGTTGATCGGAGTCCTTTTCGTCTTCGTTATTATCCGTCGAATATCATATATGTTTCTGTGATGAATTTTTGCACAACTTTCCAACCATCCCCCGCCTTCGGGTCATCAGATAGAACACTTGTTTCGCCATAGTTGCTAAAATGTAGGGTCTTCATCGTACCAGCATTGTGTTAGTGTTCAACATTACTATGTATAGTCTCGCTTAACACTCTCGTTCGTGTTTTGGATTTGTATCAAACCAATGACACTTAAACAAAATCACTTGGCATCGGTCTTTGTAAAGCACTTGTACAACACTTGTTAGTTTGCCATAAAACTCAATATCAGCACTGTGCGCCACCGCCCGGGGCAAGACCCCACTATTTTGAGTTAACAACTTGTCATCCCGCTGACCATCCTAAACTCCCAGC
Source organism: Gillenia trifoliata (assembly GCA_018257905.1). Lineage (NCBI taxonomy): Eukaryota > Viridiplantae > Streptophyta > Magnoliopsida > Rosales > Rosaceae > Gillenia > Gillenia trifoliata. Next base: position 7,423,024 of record CM031082.1, read on the forward strand.
ATGATTCACATGACACCCTGAGTACAATTCAGCGCAAGAAACGGTCGACCGCCAAGTTGCGTAATTCTTCCGGTGTATGACGGCGAATTCTCTTCCTTCAGTTTCAACACCTAGTTCAAAGAGTACAAAAAATTCTAATCTTGTTAGTTCAAGATCATATGAAGACAATAGCGAAAAACCTAAAATGTGAAGAAACCAAAAAGGTACAAAACTTACATGTTAAGCGCAACCAACGAGGAAACAATGCACGGTGTTTCTCGGCATGTAAATTGAAGGATATGAACTGCTTATCAAATGTTCATGCTCATCCGGAAGCAGGCCAATCTCGTCACAATTGTTGAGTCACGAACCAATGCGCTACCTCCATGTCCTTTTCAGAAAATGATTCGCCTCTTGGTGACGAGACGGACGTGCACTTTGTGCAAACACCGAAAGTTTTCTTTCCTAACACCACCGTCGTTATTGCGTTGGGAGCCGATTGAAGATCGTCTCAACATCGATTAGATACATTGCGCAAAAAGTAGAAGCTCATATCGTCCATGCCTCCACAAATGATCCTTCCGGCTTGGCCCTGTTGCGCACAAATTTTTAAACTCCCCCAAGAAGCCTGCAAAATCGAAAACCGGCTTTTGGGGATTATTAAACAAGTATAAAATGATGAAAGAGAATCATACAAAGGCCATGGAGTCGACGTTACCTTTCTGTGGATACATCCACCGATAGTTGACTGGTCCACCAAGCACGCCTCATCCGCCAAATGTATCATCACGTGAATCATACTAGTAAAAAAGCTGGCGGCAAAATCTGCTCGAACTTGCAAAGGATGTGTACAATTTCATCTCCGCACTTTTTACATCGACTGCATAACGACCTTGCGAGTCATTGGGCGAAAAATCTGGACAACTTCACTATTGGGTGTAACCACATCAGAAGGCAACAGACTTCGAATACCAACTGGGGAGAAGGCGCTGGGATTGCGCGACAATCATGGCTCTTTAATCCCGAAAATCGATTTGTCTCCACGTTCACGCACCTTGAAGATATTTGAAGCATACCCATGCAGGGGTATGCGGAAGAAAAACTTGAAAATTGTTTCTTCCCCTCAGGTTCTGATGAAAAACGGATGAGGCTTTCTGAGTACCTTCTTCATCCACAAGGCGCCTTGTACCCATTCGTTTCCAAATCAGGACGAGCTTTTATCGTGATAACACAGTTACCCTCAATGTCACAAATTGTCCCCACCAATGCATCACAGACATTTTTCTCCAATATGCACATCCGTCCGTTGTGTCTCAGCAGCTTTGCTTGGACCAGTATGGGAGTTCAAACAAGAATACTCTTATGCGTCCGAGTTATGATGCGAAGATAGATGCAGGCCCCGGTAACACTTTTGCCAGATGGACCGAATTCTAAAGCTGTTCAACTTAGCAGAATATCATCTCCCGAAGATTCTGCAGGTGCGGCGGGTCTCTGTTTTGCCGTCGAAAGATGTATCGTTCATACGCCACTCATGCAGTCCCGACAGCCATTTACGATGGCCATATAACAAGCCTTTCCGGCGTGCCAATCGGAGTGACGTCTTCCTTGCAAACTGGGCATGCCATATAACCTTTCGTACTCCAACCGGAAATCATTGCATAAGCAGGAAAATCATGTATCGTCCACATCACTGCTGCTCGCAACGTAGACTTATACTTTCCGGTAGACTTATCAAATGTACGCACACCGTTTTCCCATAAATTCTTTAACTCATCAACCAACGGGCGCAAATAGACGTTAATGGACTTTCCTGGATCTTCTGTGATTAACAGACTCATCATCGTAAATTCCTTTTTCATGCACATTTCCAAGGCGGCCAATTGTAAGGAACTACGGCAGTCGGCCAAGTGCTGTGGGTTTGGTTTAGAACTCCGAGCAGTTAAATCCGTCGGTGGCAAGTCCCAAATCTGACATTACAGTGGAGTCTGCCACTGCAAATTCAGGGTACATCCAGTCAAAAGTCTTCCATGCCTGGCCATCTACGGGATGCCTCATAACATCATCATTAACCCTTTCTTCCTTATGCCATCTCATGTGTCGGTTGCGTGTGCGTCGACATGTACAAGGCATTGCAACCCTAGGAGTTAATGGAAGATAGCATAAACACTTTTTTTGGAATCTTCGTCTTTCTTTTTTTAGGTGTGATTTTATATCTCGGCTGGAGTCACAAATGAGGCATTTATCAAATCTCTTTATTTTCCTTATAGAATATACAATTATTTACACATGCATGGATTTTTTCATACCCTAAGCCAAGACCATTCAGCACCTTCTGAGCACTTTTATAATCTTTAGGCAAACAATTATTTTTTGGAAGCATCCTGGCAAAAATACCAATAAAGTAGTCATAACACCGGTTTGACATACGGAACTTCATCTTGCCTTGGATAAACTCCACAATCGCCGTAAGAACCGAATATTCTTCGCAACCCGCGTATACTTCTTGCTTGGCATTTTTCAATAACCTTTCATACTTATCAAATGCTTCCTTGTCCATCGCGGGAGGCACATCATCCCCCACTTCCTCATCGTCATTGATCGAGGCGTACGGATAACAGTCATTTATAATACCCATGACTTGGTCATTATCAGATAAATTTCTTTCACCACTCTCCGGTCGTGACTGGTACGAAGATGAAGCTTGCTGTAATGGTTCCCCGTGATGATTCCATATGGTATAGGTATGCGTCATCCCATTTCTTACCAAATGATGGCGAACATTGTTAGGGGTCTCCCACATATGATTATTACATAATCTGCACGGACACTTGATATGAGAATGTCCCCGGTTGTGTCTCGTTGCAAATTCAATAAAATTATCTACTCCTTCCAAATATTCAGCATCACATCTATTTGGATTATATATCCACTGCCTGTCCATTTTTCCTGTTACCACATTACAAAGAGAGAGAGAGAGATAGAGAGCATTAGAATAACTTCAACTATGTCTCGTCACCTTATGACTCCGGTAAAGGCCCTATCCCATTCAGAAGTGCACATTTGTGTGCCGTAGTTTACGGATCCACCAAGATTAGATTTCGACATGGGCAAATTTTGGCAGCATCTCCCTACAGTTCTCCAAGTGCACGACGTAGATATAAAATATCTACTATGCACTTGAAGAACGTAAGAAGATGTTACCAAAAACCCACAATCGAAACCTAATCCGTGAACCGCAAACTACGACACACAAATGTGCACTCCCAAACTGTCCAAAAATGGGACAATTCAAGAATCAATTGGATCGCAGTCACGCTTTCGCATCCATGCACGAATCCAATTAATTCTCAAACGGGAAACTAAGGTTTTGTTAAAAAAATAGATACGAAGTTAATTACTATTAACTTCGTACGTACAACACAAAATAAATTCGTACAAAGTTAATTACCATTAATTAACTTTGTACTTACAATACAACATAAAATTATTCAACACATACAAATCATTTGCATAGACAACCATATAAAATAAATTCGTATTTCAACAACATAAAATAATCAAGAAAATACCTTCAAATTGGTGCTCCTCCAAAACTCCTATGCAACAAACCTATACAAAATTAATTAATTTATGTTAATTACAATTCATAAATAATAATAAAATATTAAAAACTAAAAATTACCGTTAACGATTTCCGGTGGTGGTGGAGGAAAAGGAGGAGGAGGAGGAGGAGGAGCAAAATCCTAGCTTGGGGAGAGAGAGAGAGAGAGAGAGTGAGGTGGTGAGGGAGATGAGTGAGATAGGGAGAGAAAGAGAGAGATGAGTGAGATAGGGAGAGAGATTTGGAAAACTGGTCTCGGGTAGAAAAAGAGAGGTTTGCAGATTTTTTCTGCAAAAACTGCCTCTCAGGTAGAAAAGGATTCTAATAGGTTTTGGGCGACGAAATTATTCGTCGCCTAAATCAAAAAATTCGTCGCCTATAGTCCAAAGTTTGGGCCACAAAACCTTCGTCGCTCAAAGTGTTTAAGGCGACGAATTTTATTCGTCGCCCAAAAATTCAGCGCCAAAAATGTTATTTGGTGCCAGTTTTCCATCTTTTGGGCGACGAAGAGGACTATTCATCGCCTAAACTTTTTATGGGCGACGAAAAAATTTCGTCGCCTTAAGTTTTGTCGCCTTAAGGTCCTTTAGGCGACAAAAAATTTGGTGGCCTAATGTTTGGTCGCCTAAACCAAATAAAGGCGACGATATGGTTTTTTCGTCGCCCAAAGTTCTTTTGGGCCACGAATTTCTCTTCGTCGCCCAAAATTTTGTCGCCCAAGCCATTTTTTCTACTAGTTTCTTCTTAATAATTTGACAACGTTACAAGTTACAACTTCAATGTATTACGTGAAGTTTTCCTAACTCCTTGAAAAGAGTCTTACATGGTCGTCTTCTCACTGATACAGTGCTTCAATGCATGCGGGTGTGTGTCGGTCGTCTCGCGTTCTGCTCACTATGTAATTCAGCCATGGAGTCTCTATCTCACATATTTTTAGAATGCCCTTGGACGATGGAGCTGTGGCCTTCGGTTGTTACGGAACTGTTTCGTCGTCCCCAGTGTGGTAGATTCCGGTGTTACAAATTTTTTTTCCATATATTTTCTTGCAGCCTTTTCAAGTTCTACACTAGAAAACTTTGGGTCATTGTAGTTTTGTACTTTTGTATGAGACATTTTGGTTTTTCTGTAATCAGATTCAGTTTGATGGCAAGTTTGCTGGTTAGAATTATACCAAGGGTTAGTGGCTCAGTTTCGTGAATCAGCTCTAGTGTGTTTCTCAAGTCGTAGCTCCTCTTCTTCAATATTTTCTATTTGCTCTTTCTTGGGCATCTACTTCGCTTTGCATGCGGCTTATTCTTTATTTTTGTCATTTGGAAATTGCCAATGCCAGGTTGGCGTAAAGTTAATATTGATGGGTCTTGTGCTAATGGAGGAGCTGCATTTGGGAGGATCTTTCGCTCCTCGGAAGGTGAGGTGCCCAGTGCACAACGCATCAAGCACATACTACTAAAAATTCCTACTTTCATTAAGGCTTTGCACGTATCTTGGGTTGGAAGTATATATGGCTTGAAATAGACTCCATATTGGTTATTTACTCTCTTTTTAAGGCTCTTAACGCGATTCTTTAGTTTATTATAGTGTATTAAATTGTCTTTGAAGACTCTGGAGTACATTTATAGGAAAATGCAATCAGGAAGGTAAAACTGATGCTTTAGCTTCTTAGTCAACCTTAGCATTGGCTTCCTTCTTTTGTAGCATATTATTTGAACACATGTCCTTGATCAATAACACGTGAAACTGAAAAAACATAAACTGAGTACTGAATAGTCGAGAGTCAATATCAAAAGTGACTTGTCTTTCATAGCGGTCGGCTGGATTTAGGCGAAATGCTCATCACCGTCCACTACTCAGACCTCCACAAATACAATCATAATTAGTTAGTGCAATACCTAATTTGTGTCCTAACCCAAATCTTTTTCTTTGGAGACCGTTGCACAAATAAAAAACCAAAAGTGATTTTCGCACCTTTTTCATTTTTCTCTCCATGCACTTTTTTTTTGTTTTTAGCTTTTAAATTGAATAAATTATAAAAAATCAATAAACTAAAAACAAAGAGAATAATGCACATAAAGAGAAAACAGAGTAAAAGTACCATAACTAAATTATCCAACATGCATACCATAACCATACACACCAAGTTTCTTCATCTCATATGAAAAGGGAGCAGAACAACATCTATGTAGAGGCAAAACAATCACCACCATTCCTTACAAGCTCTCAATTAATAGAGAGACCATCAAGGTCGTCTCACAAAATTGAGGCTACGTGAAAATTATAAATAGACCCTCCTTAATGTAAAAATATTAATATTTGTTTTAGATAGTATACAAGTGAGAAATGATAAACATACATCATTTTAGCCTCTCACACTATATTTAATTTTGTCAGTTGTTTTCGTTTGATTTATTCAATTTGATGACCGAAATAAAAGAAGTGTACGAGAAGCTAAAAATATTGTATGAAAATCACTGCCAATAAGCAAATCTATTATTCAAACTAACACAAACTTTAAAACTAAAACTCATGATCAATTAAGAAACACTCAAGTCACATTTACAAAAACGTAAAGCACAAAATACCTAAATTTACTATGCAAATTCAATCCAACAATCGTATCACATAATTTATATGCTAAATACCTTACATGAATCAGAATTGTTATGTACCTCAATCCAAGTAATTGAATGATCTCATTTTATTTGGGAGCTGATTATGAATTATGGACTTATGAGAGAAATAATCTAATAATTTTTCCCTATTAGGCTTTTATTTATTTATTTATTATGAAAGAAATTATATAATATATCTATGATGTGCAAAAACTTTGGGGGCTATGTTTAATTGAGGGCCCATGTGCAATGGCGCCTATTGCTCCCTCTCAAGCGGCATTGGAGACCATTTTTCATGGTATATACGTATCAACCATCCCTATGGCAAGGCAAGTACGAATGTACAAGGAAGAAAAAAGAACATTCCTTGTTAATTTGATCCCTTATTTTCACACCTAAGTAATGACAAAAGATAAATAATTTTCACACTTTACTAATTTTTCTTTGAGTACTAATTTCTTTGTTTATAACTTTAATGTTCTTTTGATTTATTCAATTTAATAAAGCTAACAAAAGCTTGAGGAGGCAAAAGGCGAGAAATGAAATTTGTGAAAATTACTTGAAAGAACTCCTATATTTCATTCACAAAAAATGAACCTATTTTAATAGAAATGCTTTCCTTTTTGAGTAATGCTACATATCATATTTATATCATCTCTCTAATGGAGGTAGGATCCGCCAATAATAAAGAGGTGATATAATTGTTGTATAAAAAAATGTGATAATGGTAGCATTTTTGTTCTTTTTAAAAATATTTTTGTTCTCTATCAATCATGCAATCGGACTACACTCTACCGTTGAAGATTCTTTCATGTCACTATATTATCATGTGGTAATCATTCATTGTATGGATTTAGTGTACTTTGTGAACACATACCAAGAGGAAATTGTGAGCTAGAATTTATGTCATAGAGGTCAATCTTAAATAGCTTTAATATTATAGCGAGAATATGACTCATCTAAAACACAATATCCATAGTATGGTTCATAAAACATTTCAATACATTTATAATTGTCGACGAATTTTCGTAGTCTAAAATCTTTTTTCATAATCACAACATTATAAATATTTATTATTTACTAAAAGAAGAGTCCAAAAATTAGCTAGGGTTCGTGCATTACGTAACCGAGTATGTTGTTGTAGAGCATTTGGGTTGATATATTATCTTACTCTGTCCAATAGATTAGTTGTTCTCATACGCCTTATGAGTCAAATAAATGTTGAAGTCTTTGGTTTTCTAATGAGTCACAGGGATCAAAGTGAAGATGTATAATACATAACAATTGAAAAATGATATAACCTAATACTAAAAGCTATACCTTGAAGGAGTGATGTGAACACCCTAAGCTTATATTAGCTCCGCCACTACAAAACTTATTGAACAGTGACTACTAAAACTAAAACTTAGTTAAATAAGAGAATCTCTTTTCTACAGTTGTAGAAAAGTCGATAACAAATGAAATTGGAAATATCAAAGAAGTGAATAATTACGTCATATATCAATAGGATTGATACCGGAATTTTTTTGTTTTCATACTATTAGAAGCTTCTCTAATTTGAGATGTAAATGAAGTTGTAAAACAAGTTTTATATCTACAGCCGGAACTTACTTCATGGAGGTGTGAGAGTCGCAAATTTTGCAACTAAACACAAAATCCACTTAAAGATGCAAATTTGCATATAAATTTACAACTCCATCAGTGGGCTCCCACAAAGGGCCCCACAACCAAAAGCAAAGAATGGAAAAAATTTGTTTCACGTGAAAAACGGCCGGCTCTTTTCGATTTAGTCAAAGATTTGAATGAAGAAATCTAATCAAATAAGATGACATATAATCCAAACTGGTATTTTATGAGAAAATTTTCATCCTGCGGTTTAAATGGGATATATTCAATTTGTTGGAATTTTAAAACTTTTTGATTGAAAATGTGCGGAAAAAAAAAATATGTTAAAAAAATTAAATTAACAGTAAAAAGTATACCCAAAATATTAATCTATAAAAAAAACTAATTAATACTTATAAATTAAATTTACATGTATTTGAGCAAAATTGACATTTGCATGTCATACGAATACCACGACAGATTTCTTTTTCACGTTTTTGTTTTCATGCATGGTTCATGCATGTAACCTGTAACATATACGCGGTACCTATATATATAGGTGAATCTTTTTGATATCAAATAATTCACAGGCATATACAATTCTATTAGCTTTAGTGATGGATAATAATACGCTTCTTCGATGCCCTGGCGCCTACAAGCCTACCATTTGGAGTAATGACGATTTTGTTCGGTCCTTGAAGATTGATCATAATCCCCTCACAATTGGGTGTTCGATTAGGGATTACCATTTTAATTAGGACATCATTTATTACTCTATTATTATTTGTCCATTGCGCTTTTTTGTTTAGTGTTTAAAATACTTAAAAATGTTCATGCCGTTGAAATATGTCCGACAACCTTATGAAGTTAAATTAATCCTCTTTTATATTACAGATTATTCTACTATTAATTAAATTGGCGTTGTCCAACGCCACGCATGTTAAATTGTACAAATAGTTATTTGAGGACCGTATCAATGTGATTAGTTGTGGACCGCTAGATCAACTTTAAAAATACAATATATAATACAAGTTTTATCCAAGGCAGCACATTTATTTTTATTCTTGCATAATTACTTTTGTAGGATAAAGTATAAAGGATGGGTGGAAGTTCCTTGAGGAGAAAGTGAAGCATATGATTGATTTCGATGATGATAATATCAACACTCTAACTGCTCTTGAGTTCATTGATGACATCCAACGGTTGGGTTTGGGATATCACGGGAGGACATAACAAAGGCTCTTGGTAAAATGTTGAACAACGTAGAAGGCCAGGAGCAGACCAGAGTCTCATCTCATTGCTCTCAGCTTCAGGCTCCTTAGACAACATGGGTTGAGGTCTCTCCAGGTGTGCCAACACTTGAACTGTATTTAGTATTAGAAACAATAGATAATTCATATAAATTCATCTAAATTAATTGGTCACTAATTTTATACTATTAGTGACCTTTTTCATTAGTCACTGAGAAATTAGCCACTACAAGCTTGTTTCTTGTAGTGTTGTGTCACTAACACCTACCTTAAATATAGACAAAACACACCTAAATTACTTTTTATCATTGTCATTTAATACTACAATCTAGTGATATTCCTCTTCATTTGTAAGTGAGAGGTTTTGGGTTTGAATCTCGGAAATAGAGAGTTTGCAATCAATTTATTATCTCACCCCTTAGTGTAAATATGCCGTTGTATTAAAAAAATACATTTTATCATTTATAGTTGATACCACAGTTTCATTTGGTATAATTACATCAAAATTATATTTAGTAAGGATTCTAGCCTAGTATTGATACATATGCGAGACTTAAGGAGCAAGGCTTCTCTAACATCAGTGTTGGTTATTAGCACTATACCATGTATGAACTCACTTTTGTTATATTTGGATGAGCGACTTTTAAGTTACAATAATAGTGAACTTAATGGTTAAAATGCACTTGAAGAGAACACTAACAATGATCTGCTCAAGCACTTAAAGGTGATTATGAAACACGACAAAATTACAAATAAACCAAAAATTAAGACATTAAACATAGAACTTTCAAATGTATCAAATGCATAGCTACCAACAGCAGCTAGGAGGCAGTAGTCAAGTGGCAGCATCTTGCCCGCAAATTCACTAGTTCCTGATCCCAAAGATCGAAAGTAAGATACGGATCCTCCAGTTGCTATTGAGCCAATTTAAGTATCAGTCCGGGGGGTGGATGCAGATCCTGTGCCGGTTGATTCCTTGACCGAAATAATTATCGAAATCCAGCTCAGTTGATTCACCTAAAGGAGTTAAATTGATTCTGTTGTAGTCATTTCAAGTCTCACTTTCTAAATCACCATTAAAGTTTCTCCATCTTAATTACTAGATAAGAATATAATAATTAACTTGTATGAAACTCAGATGTATTCAAAATGGATTCACGTACGGTAATGGAAGTTTCAAGGCATGCCTTTGCACGGATGTAAAAGGAATGTTGAGTCTGTATGAAGCTTCATGTTTTTCTTTCGAAGGAAGGCCTCTTGGATGAGGCCCTTACATTCTCAACCATTAATCTCAAGAACCTCAACAGCGCTAATGTTACCAAAGAAGTAGCAGAACAAGTGAATCATGCACTGGAGCTTCCGTTGCCGCTAGAATGCAAAGATTAGAAGCTAGATGGTATATTGAGGCATACAGTACAAGGCCAGATGCAAATCCTGTACTACTTGGGAAATTGCCAAAGAAGATTTTAACAGGGTGCAGTGCACACTCCAAAGTGACCTTCAAAAGTATCAAGGTAATAATTAATTAACTATTATTGCATTTGGGAATATAAGAATTAATCCCCAGTATGTCAGTTTTTGGGATTTGGCTACAATTAATACTAATCGTCATATGTGCTGTAATGAATCTTTAAACTCTAAACTTGTATTATGTAAGTGTGTCAGTTTTGTGTTTTCAAAATGATTTTATATTATGTAAATCTCACACTTGTATGAAGTATATGCTATTATGTCAATTTCTTGTTTCTCAAATCGTTTTATTGTTTGATTATTCTACTCTTAGTTAGTACCATCAATGTTTATTCTCATTCGAATTATAAGGACTTGCTCAAGGAAACTGCTTTGAAGTTTCAGCATAAAAACTTAAAGTTGTTCTAGATTATATATAGAAATACATGGTAGGCATATTTTTTGTTCTTTCAAAAAACAATTAAATTTCTAATAAAATAAATAAATCGTGCTTCTAACAAGAGAATTTTCAGCAAAAACTCTACTTTATATTAATAACTTTACTTTACATGTGCAATTTAGGTGGTGGAAGGATATGGGATTAGCAAAAGTTGACTTCACCAGAGACAGATTGATGGATGCTTTTTATTCAGTTGGAATCGTTTTGAACCTCAACTCAGCGATCAGGGAAAAGGGTTGACAAAAGTGGCTGCTCTAGTGACCACAATTGATGATGTCTATGATGTTTATGGTACTTTGGATGAACTAGAGCTCTTTACATCTGTTGTTGAAAGGTAAGAAATTTATAGATACAATCAAATATATAATCCCACCAAATCTTTAATCACTAATTTGTTTACTTTTTAATACACATTTAATTAACCCTTAAATGTACTTATATATACTTCGGATGGGATGTCAATGGTGTAGAAATTCTCCCAGATTACATGAAGCTTTGTTTTCTAGCTCTTTATGATGAATGAGATGGTTTATGACAGTCTAAAGAAGCAGGAGAGAACACGTCCTCCCTTATGTGACAAAGTTGTACGTACACTATATTTCTTGTATTTAATTTTTATATGTCTATGTAGCATTATTAACTACATTATTGGCGCACAATATAACTTAAGTTTCTATTACTAATATCATTTTATTCTCCAATTAAATTATAACTTCAGTTTCCAATATTAATTAACTGCAATCTTTTGAATTCTATATCTCAGTGGGCTGAGTTGTACCAAAGCATTTCTAAAGGAGACAAAGTGGTGCCATAACAAGCACACACCCACATTTGAAGAATATATTGACAATGCATGGATATCAGTCTCAGGGGTGGTGTTCTTAGTTCATACATATTTTCTCCTCAACCCAAAGATCACAAAGCAAGCACTTGAATGCTTAGAGAATCCACCACACTCTCTTGCGTTGGCCGTCTCTTATTTTCCGGCTTTGCAATGATTTGAGTACTTCGGCGGTATGTATTTAGCTCAAAGTTCGTTTAATAACTATTTTTAGTTTCAATTTTCAAACTGAAAATTAAAAACTTGTTTGGTAACTATTTTTATCTTCGAAAATTTTTAAATAAAAAAACTGAAAACAAAATCAAACTAAATTTTGAAAGCAGGAATTGATAAAAACACACAATTTTTCCCTCCTACACATCCCGTTTAATTATGTATTTCCTATTCCATTTGATCTATTTAATCTAATGGCTAGAAATAAAAAAATTGTATAGAAGCTAAAATAGTATGAAATAAGCTCCCATTTTGAAAACTCACAAAAGCTACCAACAAGTTTTTCTGTTTTCCACAAAATCGAAATAATTATCAAAGAGCCCTTTATTAATTCTTAATTTGTAACTTAATGCATCATGCATGCATTACTTATCTTCACTAATTAGTATTCTATATATTAATTTGTTGTCACACTGCAGGCAGAAGTGGAGAGAGGAGAAACTGCGAACCTCAATCTCATGCATGATGCGTGGCAGAATCCTGAATATTTCTGAGGGAATCTGCTCGTGAATATACAAGCAATTTGGTTGAAAATAGTTGGAGGAAGCTGAACAAAGATGGAGCTTCTGCTTCTCCTTCACAAAGCAATTTGTAAATGCAGCAATAAACCTTGCTCGGATTTCCCAATGCATATACCAATATGGAGATGGGCATGGAGCTCAGACACAAGAGCAAGAGAATCCGAATCCTATCAGTGATTATCGATCCCATTTAAGAGTTATAACAGAGCTCTATCTTCTATTTCGTTTGCAGTTGTTGCCTTTCCTTGTATTCTCCTCTCGGTTAATTTTCTTATAAATAAGAGGGGGTGAATCCGTGATTAGTCCTCTTTCTTTTGACCGAGGGTAAATCTCGTCTAATCTTCTATTCGATTGTGATCTATCATAATGTGGTCACTTTTAAAAGACTCACCTTACACCAAGTATATATATATATATATATATATATATATATATATATGTGCATGATTGCATCTTATGTCTAAGGATAAAGAAAGTGACACATGAGAATCTAGCTCAAATAACTACTCGATCCACCTTATATTTTAAAAAAGGTCAAAAAATTTTGTGGTCTATGTAGTGATACTTTATTTTATGTGACCCATGTGGTGGAAACAAATTATTAATTAAACACCTGTGAGTGAACTCCGTTAACAATTAAAGTCCGAATCAAAATTCATGTTAGTACTCCGTTAAAACGTGGTTAAAATTGTCATTTCATGCGATTCTCATAACTTAGAAGAAACCCAGAATATCTATCTCATGTATTGCTCCTTGCGTATGAAATCCTAATGTTTTTGCCTCTAATTTGTAGTTTAGTAAGGCTACTGTTGGTTGGGTTGGGTTGTTGAATGGTGGTTAATAGATATGCCTTTGATAGATTCAAGTTGCCTTGATATCACGAAGGACAGAAATTCAGAATCAAATACACAAAAGAGGGCAGCATCAGAGGAGGAAAAACATGAAAAATAAAAAACCCTACGCAGAGGGCAATGTTTGTGGAATTATGCATCATGAGCTTTGGAACAAACCCTATGTTCCAAGAATCGTGAGGACTAGCTTTATTCATTGGGAACGGATGTTTAGGGATTCGTTTATGCCCCCCAATTGCATTTGTCAGGCCAATTCTTTGCTTCATTTAGGAACGGATGGTATCCTTCATGACAGTAATTCATTCCAAGTTTTATTCATAGCATCAATTTCCTTGGAGTGCTTTCTCGGGTCAATGATCGATGTGCATGTATAATCATTGAGAAGGAAGTTAGAGAACTCGTAGGATAGATGATTGGAAGCTTATGACTTATGTCGATTGTTTTAAAACCACGATTTTAACCATGTTTTTTAACGGAATATTAACAAAAGTTTTGATTTGGACTTTAATTGCTAACAAGTTGGAGTAAGAATTTCTGATGCTCTATGACATTGAATGCTCACACCGATCTCACCGTTAAAAAGGAGAGGAGGGAGGAGAGAGGGGGAAGGAGGGTGAGATGCGGTGTGAGCATCCAATCTTTGCGACGGCGCAAGCCATCTCCACGACAAAGTTCTGCAGTATTTAGTTAACAACTTTTTTTACCCACATGGGTCACATTGAAAATAAAGTCTCACTACGGAGACTATGAAAAATGTTAGCCTTTAAAAGCAATCCATAATGAGGGCATAATTTCCAAAAAAATTGTGATGGTACACCTTGATTGTTGCTATTTACCACCTAAAATAAAAAATTGACACTACTACGTTGACTTATCCACACGGACTAACTCCACATGGATCAGATTTGTGGCAATTAAAAAAAAATTCTCCGCGAATATGAAAACTTGAACTTGTGTGTATCGTTTTTACACACAGAAGTTTTCATATGTGTGTGTATGGTAGGAAGCTTTATGATTATTCTAAAATGCATAGGTAACATTTCACACGATTCTTGTGTACCTACGCATTCCCCAAACCGTCTTGTTTGTTCACACGAATCAAGCACTTTCACTTTTCCGATGAAGTAGGAGTTATTTCCAAAGTACAATTTTTATTTCGTGAAAAAAAGTTAATTGTTTTCCGCATAAACAATGTAATCCTCCCAAATATGTGTTTCTTGGGTTAAGACTAGCCTCATAAACCACGCATAACTCTGCAATCATGTCCCGCCATACTTCACAAGACATGGTTTGGCATGCGGAGTATAGGCCTAAAGATGGGGTTCTTAGGCATCCAGCGGATTCCCCAGCATGGAAAAATTGGATAGTTTGTCTCCGGAGTTCGGGGCAGAATGTTGTAATCTTCGCCTTGGTCAACACTGATGGATTCAACCCATTTTGGGATGATGAATTTGCACCACAACACATGGCCCGTTGTGATGTCAGTATATAATCTTCCGCCGTGGTTTTGCATGAAGAAACCATATCTTATCCTTTCATTGCTCATTCCAGGTCTAGTAACGCCAAGAATGACATTGATGTGTTTTTGCAACCTTTGTGGTAGAAGAGTTACAACTTACAACAACTATGGAATGAAGGGTTACCTACATATGAT
This sequence comes from Gillenia trifoliata, assembly GCA_018257905.1. NCBI lineage: Eukaryota > Viridiplantae > Streptophyta > Magnoliopsida > Rosales > Rosaceae > Gillenia > Gillenia trifoliata. The sequence goes on from CM031082.1 coordinate 7,438,057, forward strand.
ATGCCTTTAAGAAACAAACTTTCAATATGCGTGCAGCTGTGCTTTGGACTATCAACGACTTTCCTGCATATGCCATGTTAACCGGTTGGAGCACCCAGGGGAAAAAGCATGCCCAACTTGTACGAAAGGACTCAATCCATTAGGCTAAGGTACAGTGGCAAAGAATGCTACATGGGGCATCGTTGTTGGTTGCCAGCGACTCACACTACTTTCGTAGGCAAATAGCCTCTTTTAATGGCTTCCCTGAGCATGGTCGCACCCCCTATTACTATGACTAGTTTACATTTTTGGCAGCATTAAATGGATTGACATTTCACTTTGTGAAGGGTAGTGAAAATAGGAAAACCAAAAACGACCGTGTGAACGATATCAAGGTCCTTGGAAGAAAAAGAGTATATTTTTTTATCTGCCTTATTGGAAGCATTTACGTATCCGTCACAATCTAGATGTGATGCACCATTGAGAAGAACATCGCAGAGATTGTGTTAGGGCCTTACTAGAGATGGAAGGGAAAACGAAAGATGGGATAAAAGGCTCGTGCCAGACCTGGTAAGAGATGAACATTAGGAAAGATCTCCACAGTTTCGTGAAGGTAGCCGAACCCGGCTACCTCCTGCCCATACAACCTGTCAAATGCCGAGAAAAAGATAATGCGAGGTGTTATCAAATATGCGTGTCGTAGATGGGTATTCATTTGATATAAGAAGGTGTGTTAGGCTTCAAGAAAAAAAGCTTAATTGTCGGGAAAAGCCATGACTACCATATTCTCATGCATTATTTACTGCCTGTGGCTATACGTCAAGCTGTACCAAGAGAAGTGGTAAAGGTGTTGCTTGAACTTAATGGTTTTTGACAACTTTGCAGCAAAGTTGGAGAGCAACGGAACACTTTCATAAGTTGTCAGAACGCATTGCCATAACATTATGCAAATTGGAACAGTTATTCCACCCCCAACATTTTTGTTTCCATTGATGCATTTGCCTATCCATTTAGCCGGTGAGGCTGCAATTGCAGGGCATGTGCATTATAGGTGGATGTATCATGTATCCCATTGAAAGGCATGTTCTCAATTTGCCTTGCATAGTTCAATAAATTATACGGTATCTAATATATTATATTAGTTGCATATATACATCTAACACATTTTGTGCAGATTCTTTGGACAGGTTGTATGTCCGAGATTACCCATTTTGGTGGCCTAGGACGATCGTCAAGCAATACTGAATATTCCATCTCAATAAAAATTACTTGAACGTGCACATAGACATGTCCTATTCAATTCTAATGATGAAGTGACTCTGTATAAAGAGTAAATTCAAATACTAATTCATCTTTGGCCTTGGAATGTTCATACTTGCATGACCTCATTTTTGTATATTAGGGTTCATTGATTTACTTAACTACTAATTTGCAGTGGACATGTGGCACGTGCAAAAGGGCAACCCGTGGGAGACAACAAACTGTATTTGCCTCTTAAAAAAAGCCTTTGCTTCATTTTGGAAATGGTTTTAGAGAGCATGTAAGTATTCAAGCTTTGTATAAAGCATGCAATTTTATGTTGTGTAATAGATTACGTATAAGTTGTCATAATGCACTTTGCATCTATTATTCTGAGATAGATGAAGAACTAAGAATGGTGAAGTGAATTGGCCAAACATTCATGCATTAGCATGTGAACCTAATAGGTGGGCACGGCGTTATAAGAAGTATGTCGTTAATTAATGGATTTCGTTTACACGTGAGATCGGTGGACATTGATGAGAACACCCAAAATAGTGGTGTATATGTATCTACGAACTTGAAGTAGTTATGCAGCTAGAGATATTGTAGACCGAGGGCGGATTGGTCTCCTATTATGGTGTTGTAATGAGACATCATTGAATTAGACTACCACCATGGGCGTAAAGTGGTATTATTTGAAGGTGATTGGAGGAAATGTGGTAGGCGAAACGAGGCTTGAAAACAGATAATGTATGGTTTTCAAATTGCTTAAATCAATTCCTACCCCCAAACGACAACTTTGTAACTGGGTCACAAGCTGAACAAGTGTTTTACGTACAAGACCCTTTGGAGCAGGGTGGCATGTTGTTCTTAAGAATAGACCTCGTAATATATTTGATATGGGAACAGCTACAAACCAGGACCCATGTAAACCTCAGCAACTAGATGACTCTGAGGTGACAATGATAGTAAGGGCAAGAGCTGATATAGGATAATAGTGGATGAGTTATTAACATGTAGGTCTTCAGACAATGATAGACATGAGGCATATATATTTTGAAGTCAGACATGAACATGTGGGAGTTTATGTTTATTTTGTTTATTTTTTGCAAATTCCAAGTAGCCAAGTATGGTAGGAAAAGTTGTAGATGGTAGGTGATTTTTGTAAGGTGATATTAGGAAAACCTACTCTTATACAAAAGTGTTCTTATGGGAAAAAAAAAATACAAAGTGTTATGTTTAATATAATCATGATAACAATAATAAAAAAGAAAAAGAAATATCAAGTGTTTGATCATGAACAACATCAGTGGAACACCCAATACGCAGAAATGATTTAAAATTGGGGGAGATTAAATTGGCTCAGGTACAAATTGGTAGAAGAGATAAATTTGGGTGAAAGTTAAAACGAAAAAACGTGGTGGGAAATTTTTATTAGCTTTGCCTGCAGTTTACGAAAAGAAAGAAAATTTAAGAGGAAACGAAAATAGTGTGGGAAATTTAATTAGCTTTCCCGCTCTAAATGTTAGCTAGAGTCTCACAATATTGTGGGTCAAATTTCGGTGGTATGTACCATTGAATAGTACGTATTATTAAATGATTAATATTCATTTTGGAACCCGGCTACTTGAGTGTCCCGGATCGTTGATAATTAAATCTTATTGAATGGTGCATTACCACTCAAGATTTTCTCAATATTGTGTGAACTTCTACATTCAAAGTAAAATAAATTGTGCCTTAAGCCTTTCAAGAGACAGCTAGACATGCAATACTTTAAAAAATAAAAAAATAAAAAAGATAATATATAAGAGACAATGTAGAAGTCATATTTAGTTCTCTCTCACTTCCCAAATAACAAAACACTTTTCTCTTTGGGGGCTCTTACCAGTGTACTCGGGGGCTTTGTTTTCCAGAGGAAAAGGAAGACTACTCATGCAATCAAGCTGGACTCTGAAGGGTTAGGTTTTAACCAAATTAATTGATGTTTGTTTGCGTTTCAAAAAAATAGACGTTTGTTTGAATATCATCTTTTGGGTTTTTTTTTCTTCAGATCTATGGTAAATAAATTGAATTATAACTTGTTCATTAGTTGCTTTTTGGTAACTTTGTAGATGAACAATAACGTTGTGCCAGATATTACGAATTTGTTCACTGATTTTGGGTTGAACAATGAAACCAAGACTCTGGAAGTGAAACACAAGATGTAGAGGCTATGTTTGGTCAAAGTTCATCTCCTCCTTCTAAGGGTGTTATGAAGAAAGAGGGAAAAACAAACTTAATTGGGCTCTAGATCAGCCTGAGCCAATGAGAGAGTGGAACTGCTTTTAGCCAGCCAGTATGACCTAGAAAGATATGTGCTAGCTAGAGTTTCTCGATACCTTGGAATTAATGACTGCCTAAAACTCTTCCTTGTTTCCTATTCATGTGACTGGTTTTCGTAGCTTCAAAACGGGGACAACTTGAAGAGAGCTTGGTTGCATGTGCAAGTAGCATCCTAGTTGAATTACTGTAAACATATTTATTAAATTTCAGTTTGGAAACTATATGAGTGATTTTCTCTATATTTATGCATTTATGTACCACACAGGAAACAATTGATTGGTCTGATATGGACAGCATGTTTTGATTATTTTGGTGCAAAGCCTAATATGCATAGGGTAGCAGATTCTCGTCTACTTTTGAACAATGTTTTCACCTATCGCTTTTTTTGGTTGATAGTTGATGTGTAGGAACAACAGTGATTGCACAACCTGTTTTGGCTGATGGTTGTCGCGTTTAGGAACAAGTTTGGTACGCACAAACTTTTATTTTGGCAATAGCTTGCTGGAAATTGGTGGTTAAGGTTGAGATCTACTTAACTTTGATATATATTGCACATGTAAGTTAAAAGGATCTTACTTGAAGCTTTAATATGTCAGGCCATGTATTTGGAAAGTGTTGTAATGGTTCTATGGACAAAAGTTCCATCTATGTAAATATAAGTACCTATGTTGCTTCTCAAATTCAATAATTGTCTTTTTATATACGTGAAGTTTATTATGTTTTGGTGAATGATTGTTGAGATTAATATGGTAAAGGAAAATATTAAATGAAAATATCATATTAAATTAATAATTTTTAGTAATTTATTTGAATAAAATTGGTGTTTTAGAAAATCAATATCTAATTTGTTTTAATCCTCAAAAAGGCTCTCACACGTTTACTCATTCATGTACGAGCTTTGACATTACACACAATTTAATTTATTGTATTATTGAAGAAAAACTACTTTCCAAGTCATTCATAAAAAAAGGAAACTTTAATGAAAGGAATTTTAAACTAAAAACTAACCTAATAACTTTCTTTAATGAAAATGACAAATTTTTAATCGAAAAGGACAAACTTTCTGTAAAGACAAAAAAAGCAAAAAAACTCATATGTTGGGAAGCAAAAACCCAACATGCAAGCTACAATTTTTTGCCAATCTACCCTAACGGAATCGGCTGTTAGCACAGATATATCGGCTTTTTAATTAAATAAAATGCCATTAAAACTTTCATTATTTACAAATATGTCATTAACTCATTAATGTCCAAAGATCTAGCGAATTTTTTTATTTTTATTTTTTATAATCGGCCTAATGCTCTGATTATAACATTTTTATTGAGCTCTTCAAAAATACAAAAACAAGTTATAATTATCACTACTCCCTATTATTTATGTATCAAATAATCCATTTTAATAATGAAGCAACATGAATATCAAAATTCGAAAAATCTAACAATTCAACAACAAAACACAAATTGCATATCAAATTAAAACTATAAATAAAATCATTCAAATTACATAGTAGCAATATCCCATCCAATTAATTGTTTGTTAATTTTTTAAAAAATAATTCTATTTCTTAAATTATTTTAAATAGTGGTCACCATTTGTATAAATAGTGTCACTTTTTTAGAAAGTGTTATTATTTTAAGTGTATCTTGTTTAAAATGAGTATGTAGTTTCTGAAACAATATAACTCACTAGTATTATTATTTCCCAAAAAACTATTAATTTAAAATGGTAATAACATTTAAACAATACTGTTTAGCAATGTTATCTTTGACACAGAAATTTGTTCTTACATTTCTAGAAATAGTGCATTTTTAAATGTTGTCATTATTTAAAAATGTGACTACTATTCCCAAATGGTGACTTAGCATTTCCAAATAAGTATGACTTTCTTAAAATGTTGTCACGTTTTTAAATAATCTGATTTTTGAAATGTATCTGTTTCTTGACTGTTGTCACTCATTCTACAAGCCCATTCCACTTATTTGTAAGCTGTTCTGTTTCTACAAATGAGTGACTGTGTTTGAAAAGCTGACTCTTCCAAAGTGATGACCTATTTAAGAAGCGGTACATTATTTTTAAACAATTGTAAATTATTCTAAATAAATGGATTTATAAATAGTGTATCTTCAAGTGTGCTCACCATTTCTACAAACTAGTAATACCATTTAAATATTAATGCCAACTATAAATGATGCCTTGTTTCTCTGATAAATGAATTATGCTTTAACATTGGGTGAATTTGGTTTGTTTTGAGTTCTAATTCAACGCAAAATTCAACTGACTACAGCTCTTTCAAGAAAATACCTTCTTCTTGATGTTCATTAAACTACAAATACAATGATTTGGCCATAACGACATTTCAAAATGTTTTCATACTCGACACATTTAAACCATTTATTATTCCAAGCTGGACTGAGATTTTGATTATATTGCGGATTGTTACACTTCATTCAAAAAAATCAATGGCGGCTCAGCTGCCACCATACCATGCGAGCTAACAAAATTGCGTGAATGTTTATTTTGTTTTACATTGTATTTTAATTTTTAGGCAGATTGTATTTCTTCACCATAAGCAGAATTTACACATGCTTCTCCACTTTAGCTAACATTAACCTCTTGTTTACTTTCCTCTTACACATACCAGCCCAGTGAAGTCTTTTGGCGCTGTACATATTCCGAGACAAACCACTTCGACTTCTTCGGTTAACCAAAAAAAAAAAAAAATTGCTTTCCCGTCGGATCGATCGGACATTCGAAACTCCTTTTTCACATTTGCTCAAATGAAATCGAGTTCTTCATGAAAATTGTTCATTGACTCGAGAACTATATCATACCAAAATTTGAGCTCAATCAGACCAATACAAGTTAGAAATTCTGATACGAACAGATATTGTTCATCTCTTTTTAATTTTGTTTCTTTGTTTCGGTTTTAGTTGCTTAAATTCGTTCGTGCATGTCATTTTGTGCATCTCAATGTATCAAATTATGATTGAACCACATTGAAATAAAAAATATTATTGAAAAGTACCAACATCGAAACTTATACATACACCTATATATGTATATAGTGCCACTAAAAATCTGAATTCTTGTTCCAAATTTGCTAGTGTGATAGATGAAGAGATTGATGAAGAGGGAAGATCGAAAGGAGTTGGATCTTGATTTAGTTGAAAGATAAAATTACTGCAGTGGGTCAAAGAATCGAGAGAATCAAGTGAAATGGGAGCTCATTGATTTGTGGAGAGAAGACTAGTGGTAGGGTGATGAATTTGAGAAATGAATTTGAGATCTATAGCGAAATCCCTTTTGTCTCTCTTTGTACGAAGCGAAACGGACCAAATAAAAGGGCCGAGGTTTGCCGTCGGGGTAAAATTGGGAGGCTCGGTAAGGTACTTTGATTGGGCCGGAGTCTTATTGGGCTTGTTTAATATTGGGTTTTGTCTGACATTAAATAAAGTTATTAGGGTGCTTTTGATTAAGATTCAAATTTTTATGTTTTCATTAGTTTTCTTTAAAAAAAGAAAAGAATTATATAATAGAGATGGGCCCCAATTTGCGGAGGATAAATAGGTGGTTGAAGAAGTGTTGGGCCCCACTTTCATATTCCTTGATTACGGTTTATTGTCTCTATGCACGGTGGGGATGACTTGCAATCACACAAATGTAGTAATTGTGTGTGCATTGTAGCTATTGACAAATAGCCTCATATATATGTGTGTGTTAAAGTAACACACACTTAAGTGAAGTCAATTTGTGTCTCAATAAATTTTTTTGTAACAATGTATCACCTAATTTGTCTGTTTCTCGTTTGAAAATTTGAACGTGATTTCACGTCACAAAATAAGCCCAGCCCAGTTGACACAATTCCTTGGACCTTAACCTACCCTCCATTTTGCTAATATTGACTTTTTAACAAACAAGGTTAATTTGAAGTATGATCCTTAAGTTCCGTTTGTTTCACCTTTTTAGCTAGGATGGACTAGTTTAGGGGGATTAAGTTATGCGGCTTGGCTTGGACTAAGCGGTATAAAAATTGTGTGAAGCGTTTTGGTGCGGTGTCGGACTAAACTCTAGAGTAAAAAAAAACCTAATTTTTTAATTTAATTGTCTTTCAAAAAATAAAAAAACTAATTTTTATTATTTTCACCTCATCATTTTCTAACTTTCGAGGAATAACCCATTGTATATTTTCCTTTTGAGTGGACTCAACTTTCTTTTTCCTCTACTCTCTTTGCCTCTTCGCTTCCACCACAAATTCCATGATCGTACCAAGTGGCCTAATTTGAGATTTGTGAGATTCACGACTTTTATGTCGAGGATTCCATTTCAAATCATTATGCAAATAAAATTGGTAAGGCGTTTTGCAACCCCAAAATAATTATGCAAAATAAAATATTTATTCAAATCTTCTGAAGCGTAAAATTTGAAGATTGTTTATATATAACTCTCTCTCCAGTTGATGATTTGAGAATCTAGATGAAATTATTTGTCTTAATTTTATTTCGGTATGAGCTTCGAGTATATTCGACATAATTTTCAAAAAGCATTATGAACAATGAATATGTCCTCTAAATATACCAAAAAGAAAGTAGTCCAAGCTTTTGTTCGGCAATTATTCGAGATAATTAGATAAGAAAATTGAAACCCTTACGATGAACCCAAATTATTATCCGGCCAAATCACATAAGCCAAAATTAAGGTAATCAAGTCACCAAATCAATTGGATCGCATCAAATTACCCAAATTAAGGTGATAAAAATTGGATTCTTTGGAAAACTCACCGAAAAAGTTGACCCCTAATTGGATTGGGTTGTCGAGCTTTGACTCTTAGTTTGGTCGTGAATTTATGTTAGGTTTGAGAACGGTGGTTTGGGAACCAATATTTAGTATTTATTATAATTTCACACAAAGATAAACTTGTTGATAAAATTATCATTTCAAAATAGAGTAAAGAGATAAGGTAATGGGGAGAGGCTTAACAACACTTTTTTTTTTTTTTTTTGGGGTGGTTTATGAAAATCTGCTATAATTATTATTTTGTCTCCTATTATTTGTGGATGAGTGGCTATTGGGGTTAGGCAGTTCTAGTGTTGCCCTCCCCCGGGCAATCGCTATTCAATTCACCGATGACGATGATGCCCTAATGAAGCAGTCCATTCCTGTCAATTACTTTTTTTACATCTCCACCACTACAATTAAATTGCCACGGCAATTGACAATAAAATATTAATTATTTTTATATTTATAAAATAATACATAATAATTTTATTTGTAATTTGGATAAGATTTTTAATCGTTCTCGTTGCGCCACGTGTTATTATCCGAAAAACCAATAACAATAAAATATTTGTATTTATTTATTTATTTATAAAATATCGTGCATACAACGGTTAATTTTTATTTGGTGTGTTTGGTGTGTTGATGTATAATTTTTGTTGTTGTTTTGAATAACAATTCTCCCACCTTTAAATAAATAAATTGGAAACAACATACAACTCTATTAAATGAATAAGAAATTACAACCCAAATTGATTGGAAAATTATGGGCTCAGGTTATAACAAAGTGATTGGCTACTGCTCCACCTAACCAGTACGTATTTGCTAGGATGATCATTGTGTTGTGGTGCTAGGACCATCTCCTCTTGCTCTCCTTCTCTTGCACGCCTCCTGCGCACCACGTCTCAGCTTTCTCTGATTACCAAAAATATTTAGAGTTTGGGAGACTTCCCTTCTAAAGGCTCCTTCATAATCTCACGATCTTGTTGAGCCATTCTTTCTTGTGCCTTGCTCTCTTTCTTGTAGAAGTAGTTCTCTTTCCTCTGCGATCGGCTTCAAATTTTGCATAATCATTACGGACCTTGCATCCTCTCTAGCCTTATCGGCCCTCAAATTAGCCAATTCACGGAGCCCAAAGACAATTCACCTTGACGGACAATGTCTTCCATATACTTTGCATAATCACTCTTGGAAGCATTACCTTTTCTCTTTGAAGCTTTCTTACCTTGGGCCCTAATTGAAGCGAATTAGGCTCCAGAAGCTTGTTCAACGGGAGGCGTTTACGGCACATCTTACGCATCATCTTCATCTTCTTAGAGTGTAGAGTGTAGAGGTCAGCATTCATGAAAACTTCTAGACCGACGGAGCCGCAAACTTTGAATTTTGGACAATCTTTGACAACATTCCAACATTCATGGCGGGTGAATGTTTTATTTTTACTTTTGGTTTGAGCACCATGCAAGCTTGTGCTTGAAGTTCCTATACACAATGTGAATAAATAAATAGGTAACAATTAATTATAATGAAAGTACCTAACAATTGATAATGCAAAGAAATAAATAAATATATTAAAAATAGGTAACAAATAAATAATACAAACAAATAATTATAATGAAAATAGGTAACAATTAAATAATACAAAGAAAGAAATAAATATAGTATTTTTGATCCGCTAAATTTCTCCTTGAAGATTAGCACTAGCTTGTGTCAAGGCGTCTCTCCACGTGCTAAACGATTGGCTAAGTAATTTCCAGCATTTGGACAATGAATCTTTGGTTCTTTGCCCACCCATTTTCTCAAGATATGCGGAATGAATAAGACTCCACATTTCTACTTAGCTTGCATCTCATTACCGAAATCGAATCATGAGTGATTTGAACCCGGCTAACACACAACGCAACATCTTCAAGAAGCGTCGATTCGTACAGCACTAGTAGTCATTTTGTTTGAAAAAATGGATTGAAACTTTGAGAGAAAGATAGGAGAAAGCTTGAAAGATGTTGAGAAATTATGGAATTGTGGTGTAAGGTAGATGATATTGCCAAGGTATTTATAGAAAAGTAATAAAAAAAATTTACAAATTTTTTAAAAAAAATTCCCGATTTTGCCTTAGATTTTTTACAATTTTTTTAAATTTTTATTCCCTTAATTAATCACTTTACTTAGTTGGATTTAAAAAATTTGAATTTCAACGCTCCAGTTAATGCCACGTGTCACAACGGTAACTTTTCGATTTTTAAAACATTTTTTTAATTTTAAAATTAATCTCAGGTGATACGAGATCCAACGGTTGAGATTAAATCCTTTTTTATTTTTATTACGGGTTGCGGATCCAGCTCAAATTAAAGAGCCGTTGAGATCGCACGGTCCGAAGCCACGTAGCTTCCCCAGCAGTTAGAATTATAGTGGCCGGCAAATTTGGGCCCCGGCCTATGATCGAGCATCCGACCTTATTTGTCTGTGGCAGCGTCGTTCTGCCAGCGCTGACGCAAAATTTTGTCAGTGATGGTGGCCCGTCGGCCACCTCGGTGGCAGGTGTCGATTTTGATTGGGGTGGCCCCAGCGAGCTCCACGCCCCCGATGGATTTCCTTCTCCGGCCCAAACAAACCCCTCCCCGACAATTGGATCCTGTTGCTTGGCAATCACACCCCCACTTTGGACTTGCTCTTAGGTATTTAGTTGATTCAACACCCATTGTGTCCTACACATAGCTACCCTTTTCGGCACTCTCTGATTTGAGGCATGCAAAGTGCTCATCACTTGCTCACGACGGGTTGAAAATCGGCGAGTACGCAAGAGTCTTTTTGCATATCCGAGGTACGGGTGCTATAGGTTTTTTAATTGTTAAATTTTTGTTTTAAAATATAAAAATCAAAATTCAACGGTTAAAAAATTCAAAGTATTCTATACCGGAGCACCCAGAATTTTGGTCTCGCAATTACAAACCGGCTCAAGCATGGGTTACGATTTTGTTCGAGTCCTTGAAGATCGATCATCCACACTAAGTGAGTGAGTGATTTGGGATTACGATTTTAATTAGGGCATCATTTTTCACTCTCTTATTTGCGTTTTTTTGTTTGGTAGTTAAAAAAACCGAGAAAAAGTTCATGTTGTTGAAACATGTTCTACATCTCAAACCTCATGAAGTAGAATTCTCTTTATATTAAATGGGTGGGAGTAGTTTACCCACACTAATTGAATTGCGAGAAATGATTAAATTGAAAACAGTATCGATGTAATTATTCTTAGCGGCTAGACCAATATGTAATGCACAAGTTTTATCAAGAAACGTGCATTTTTATTTATATTTATTTTTGTAAGGCCCTCCACGTTGAGTGAAACTTGAGTGTGATACCAATAATATAAGAATCAAACTCTTATAATAAGACGGAAAAATTTGGGTATTATGAGAATAATTCTTACCGAAAACGAGTGCCGCGCGTTGCTGAGAGCAGTTGGACAAAGTATTTGTTTAATGTATGTTTTATTTGTGAAGGTATTATGTGTAAATATTATATCATATAGTAAAAATGTTGTATTTTATTTAACAATTGATTGAACATTTGCAACGACGCAATATATTTTATAAAGTAGGTATGAATTTTGACACATTGTTAAAGAGTAGTTTTTATTTACAACAAAAAATGGTGGTCTTCATGACATCATATTTACGGCAAAAGATGGAAGGGTAGTCAAACAATTAAATTATAATTTAGACAAAATTATACATAGAAAAGAATCATACATAGTCTATTTTGGTGAAATACAGTTGACCGACAATGTTTCTATTAAAGTAAGGAATTTCATTATGAGTTACAATATTATTAGTTACATGAACATTACTACATTCAACCCAATTTCCGTGCTTTTAAGTGTTTTGTATGAAGGTCGAGACATACATAGAAAAGAATCATACATTGGTCTATTTTGGTGAAATCTGATTGTTCGACAATGTTTCTATTAAAGTAATGAATTTCATTCGAGTTACAATGTTATTAGTTACATGAACATTACTACATTCAGCAATTTCCGTGCTTTTAAGTGTTTTGTATGAAGGTCGAGACAAATGCTTATAAATAAATGACCAATCTTTGCTATAAGCTTCTTGTCACTAAAGAAGCTTTCCGAATGATTTATTTCAAAGGTTTTTCGTTTACTAATTCTAGTTGGCAAGCTTGGCATTGACATATTTGTACAATAATTTCAACTCCAAAGGCGAATTTCACACACCACCAAACAAAACAAATAGATAAAACTTAGTCTTTAATTGAAAACATTGTATACAACAACATAGCTTTGACTAATTCCACTTTGAAGGATTATATCCATTTATACCAGTTATATTGTTTCATCTCATCTTATCCATAGCGACTATTGTATGAGATTTGAATAAATGGTGTAGTACAAAGTAATCACACTACTAGACTCATGTATTAACCATAAGGGTAAAAAAAGACATATCATTCTCAATATTGCAAATTAATGTATATCAATTTGAAGAATAAAAAGGATGAATGATAGCAATAAGTCATTTGAATAAGGAAATAAAACCTCAAAGTAGATTCGAACTTGAAAAAATAAGAAGTTAGATCGATAGACGAGACATAAATGATAATCATATAGTAGTAGCAATCTGCTAATGAGCATCCCCAAATAGATATTATTCATGTTTTTGTACATGATTAGTTCCTAAAATCCTATCATTGAAAAGAACTTCTATAATAAATTAAAGTCATAGATATTAAACAAAAAATAGGCTATCAATTAATCAATTCTCATAATTATATAACAACTTAATTTGAGATCAATTTATTTAAAAGCACTATAAACTCTTTGATCTTTGCAATTAGACATCTAATATAATTTTTTTGGTACTATAAAAGAAACAAAAAACAATTAACACAACCCTAGCATGACCATTAGCGAAAAATAATGATCATGTTTTACTATGAATAGTCTCATTTTGTATTGAAAATTTTCACAGGAATGAATTCTTAACCAATTTACCAAATTATAGTGTGTTTCATAATTCTTGGTCCCCATGTCTCGAATCTAGAATGCTACTTATAATCTAGATTATAAAATGCATTCACAAGAGCAATGGTAGAATTAACTATTTGTTAAGTGATAAAACAATGATAACAAACGGAGTAAGACACTTGTAAACAACTACTGACATTGAAATGGAATTGGATTAAAAAATCTTAAAATTTGCTTCAAAAATAAACAATTGGAAAAATGTGATCAATGTTCACCAATCATACAAAGCTATGTGTGTATTAAGTGGAAAACACAAACCTTCTATACAAAACCTTTTACATCTTTTCTCAACCTTTGGAGTTTTAAGCAAAGGATGATGACTTTCATTCATATCAATGGTTTCTACTTCAAAATCCTAGTAAGCACAATATTCATTCCATTCATCTTCAAAGTGGGAAGCTACCAATATGTAGACAAAGAAATAATATGATGGTGTTTTTATTCTATAGCCCTATACTTTAAATATTAAAATGATGAATTTAGTTTAACAGCAAGACAACATACCAAAAATTTATAGAAATTTGAAAGAATAAGTAGTTAATACTTCATTAGACCAAGTTACTAAGATTTTGGAAATGGAACACATTTATGTGAATGGGAAGTGATAATCCCTTTAGTTGGAAACTCTTACACAAACATCATGTTGAAAGCTTTACGTCATCGCTTAACATTGAACTTTCAACAAAGGATGATCGATCTAATTCACATAAATAGTTTGTAGCTTCAAAATCTTAGTAACCATAATATTCATTCCATTCTTCAAGGGAGCACGGGGAGTTACCAATCTATATAGAAAAACTTTCCTATATTTACAAAAAGCAAAACGGGAAAAAAACCATCTAAATTAAAACAAATTAAAGTCGGGGGATTGTATAAGAGACTACTGGATGTTCATGGCTTTCTTTTTGGCCTCAAGGTAGCTTCCTAAATAAATCATCAACAAAAAAGAAATCCCAATTGATCGGGAACTTCAAAAATTGAAATATTCACATACGGATCTGAGAAATTACGAAGATTTGTGCGACAAAGTGAAATGGTAAGAGAATTCTTTTGAATTACCGCTTGGTGGCTTTTGCTTCTCGAGGTTCCTCTTGCGTAGCATCTTGGCATTCTTGCTCGTTGCCTCCTTCCATGGCTGATTTGCAAAACCCAGGAAGAAGCACAAAAAAAAAGTTTATTTGCAAACAAAAGAATGAGAGGGAGAAACACACAAACCTAAAAAATTAGGTAAATCAAATTAGGGATTTTGGCTAATCTAAAAAGAAGTAATCAAGCTAAACAATATCAACAAATCAAAATTATTACCTTAATATCAAAAAATCAAAATCCAAATAGGGAGAAAACGAACCGAGACCTTTTCTTGAGATTTGGCCCGCATGGTCGACTAACCAAAGAGAGGGAGAGAGGGAGAGATAGAAAGAGATAAATTTAAAGGAATCGAGGAGAGGACGGCGACGGCCTGGGAGATGATCGGGAGGAGAAGTGGAATATGAATGATCGAGTGCAGAGAAAACAAAAGAGTGGAAGGTTATAGAAATCCACGCGTCGCACAAAACATGGGGAAAAATCGTCATCCCGGCCAAATGGTCAGGAAAATTTGGCGGAAGATGGGAGCATTTCCATCATTTAGTTGGTGAACTAACCAGCCAAAGCCCAGTCGACACCTCATTTTGTGAGAAGAGCCTAATAGTGAAAAACTTAACCGGCTTATGAACAATGTTTTTTTATACATGTTTAGTTATATATTGAATTTGTTTCACGGTTGGCATTAGAAGTGGAATAACCTTATATAGTGATTATTCAATCAAGCAATTGGTTGCACACATTTAAAGCAATTAAAAAGAATAAAGTCTTTGCGTATAGATTTTTGCTACCAATTTGCATGAAGAGAAACACCATGGCAGTTGCTTCCAAAAAAAAACAATTGTGACAATGTGATTTCAATGGTAGGTGCTAGCATTTTTAAGTGGAGGCTATTGATGTGAATAAGAGTGATGACTTACACTCAAAGACTTTGTTCTTTTAACTTAGATATTTAGGTATAATATTATTAAACTTAAACATTATTTATGACCACAAAAGATTATACACTTCAAGCACATAAAGATAACATATGTTACAACATTAATACAACCCGTGACATGGCCATAAGCAAAACACAATGATCGGATGTTGCTATGAATACTCTCATTTTGTATTGAAATTGTATTAAAAACTTTCATCGGGAAACGGTACAGCAATTTCATACCAAATTTACCCCAGCCTATGTGTTTCATAATTGATGGTACTTGCGAAGAAAGTATTAGTTATAATGTAAATTTATAAAATGCATTTCATAAGAAATGGAAGGCAATTCTTAGAAAGGTAACACAAACTTGGAGTAGGCTGTGCTCGCAAGCATTGAATGCTTACACCAATCTCACCATTAAAATGAGGAGGAGAGGAGAGAGGGGGAAAGGAGGGTGAGATTGGTGTGAGCATTTTAATGCTTGCGAAACATATAACGATCCCCACAAACTTACTAATTGTTAATAAATGTAATGGTAGAATTAAGTTTGTTTGTTAAATTGATAAAAGAATGAAAGAAAAGAAGGTAACACACTTGTAAATAACTACCACTATTGGAAATAGAATTGGATTCAAATCTTATGATTTGGTTCACTTTAATTTTGAACAATCTACTAAAAAAAGAATAATATTTTCTTATTGCTTTTTACCAAAAGTCTTAATTTTAAGGGGTTTATTTTAAATACTAATTTTCCCATATTTATTTATTTAAGGGTACACATACATCTCGTTTTCATGTTATATTTGATAATCAACCATCATCCACATATTTTAAAAAACAAAGCGGAATTTAAGCGGCGATGCGATAAGCATTGGAGTAACATAGCACTTAGAGGTACTCTTTTCACAAAATGAAACAAATTCTTTTGTTCTATACGTTGTTTGGCATGATGCTTGTATAAAGCTTACATGTTTAAGCGTGTACAGATAAATTTTAATTTCTTTAATTTTTTTGACAAAAAAAAAAGAGAAGAAAGAAAATCATTCGATGTACATCAATTAAACATGTGAGCTTTATACAACTTTTAAGGTAAACGGTGTGCTTGCTAGTATGACAATTTCATTAAGTTTAAAAGTTGAGCAGTTCAATGGAAAACTTACAGTCTAAAAAAAAAGAGGAGAAAATCTTGCAAAAACAATGAAGGCAAATCAAGCAGGAAAATGATATGAAAAACTTTAAAGAAAGCGCATAGGAGCTATCAAAGTAAAACCGTAAAGGACAAAAACATGAGCAAAATAATATGGAATTTCAAACATTTAGCAAACCCGAACTCAATCGGAAAAAGGTAAAAGTAAAACCAAATTACACATGCAAAATACAAATGGAAGTATACAAACATGCAATAGAAGTGAAATTTAATTCAAATTGGAAAAATCAAAGTACGAAACCTGACAAATAATCAAACATAATCTAACCATATGTCTAATTTATAAATCTAAAGCACAACAATTCACACACATAAAACAAATGAAACAAAGGAACTCACCTAAAAACATAGATTTGTCCCATGTTACTTCACCACTAAGATAATCGAAATAAAAAGAGTTTAAAAATTAAGCCAAAATTAACCTCATGCATTAATCTTTGTAAGAATTAATATTGAAGGTTAAACTTTTAAGTACACAATAATTCAATCAAGCAATTGGTAACACAATGCTTTAGCGAAAACACAATGAACCCTTGAAAATCGAAAACAAAAGAGCTTATGCATTATTCTGAAAAGAAACAATCCCACAAAAAATTAAGCTAGCTAAAGCCCAAGGCCTGTAGAGAGAAATGTAGTGAGCAACCAATTGCAAAAAATTTCTTAAAATGCGCAATTGATTAAAACACCTCTAAATTCATTAATTTTACAAACCTTAATAATCGAATTGAATTCAAACCACCATAAAGCTGAGCAAGGAAACAATGTCGAAATACAAATCTTATTGATTAACAAAAGCATAAATATATGATTTGACTAACTTAATTTTCACTCGTGAAAATCATCTCTTTTGATTATAGACAAAATGCCAAATTTAAGTGAAAAGTCTAATATAATCAAAGCTAAACAAAACTCTAAATTGAAACACCAAATCAATTTCAAAAATTTTCACGCACATGATTGTTTATGACACACTAATATGATAGAAGCATTCAAAGAAGTCATTCATCATAAGTGACATTGTTGATGAAGCAAGTCTAAAGGCCAAAGAGTGATCTTTAAACGTCACTACATCTCCTTATTAATAGTATAGTGTAAGGTAGGTTTAGACACATAAGTTAATTATAGGCAATGTTAAATGGAAACAATTTCAACCAATTATTAGCCATTTTGATATGCAGAAAGCGCACATCACAACACCTTGATGAGGAATTTTG
The DNA here is from genome assembly GCA_018257905.1 of Gillenia trifoliata. Lineage (NCBI taxonomy): Eukaryota > Viridiplantae > Streptophyta > Magnoliopsida > Rosales > Rosaceae > Gillenia > Gillenia trifoliata. The sequence continues at coordinate 7,455,843 of CM031082.1, forward strand.
ACGGAAACTAAAAAACATGAGTACCAAAGGAGCTCCTATTGACAGAAAACATATGGAAGATTTAAACATGGAAAGAAGGAGGAGCATAGAAATAAGATATTTTAAAAGGAGTACTTTAGAGCAACCATTTTAACAATACATGGATATTTTCTCAAAGCTAATTTATTCTTAGATATTGGTTATGTTTCGTATGAGCCTTTAAATTAACATATTCAATTAAAGGGAGAATCATAGAAACTTATAAAGAAATTCAAACTTTGCAAATTTTTAAACAACATATAACTATAGAGATTGAGCAAGAGACAGAGAACATCCTAAGCAAAATTATAGAGAGATAGAGGACTAACCATGAAATCGAAGCCGCAAAGATAGAGATGTGCTTTATTATTCTGGAGCTAATTTTGAGGACCTGCAAAAAAGAAAACAGATGCGGTTAATTAGATACAAATTGTCGTATGTATGTTCAAAACTTTGTACCATCAGAATTTCAATGTAGCATAATCAATTTGGAATAAAACTCACTCAATTTTCCAATAAAGATTATAAATTTTTTGCAAAGATGCCTGAGACACCAGTGGACTAATTTTCCAATCTATAAGCAAACCAATTCCTTTTTCCACTATAAATATCATTAATTTAATCTCTTAATCTCCTTTTTTCACAGCAGCTGCCAATTCTCCACCAGATTACACACTTTTTAATTTCATTTTCTCACCAATTACAACAAAATTTCAAACTTGTTTCCTTTTCTTCTCAATAAAATTTACACTGTTCACATGCAAAACAAATTTTCCATTTTATGTCCATCATATCAATTGATTAGGACATTCGGTTACATATCACTTAACCGTAAAAAAAATTATAACGGTAAATGTACGGTTATAACTCACAAACAAAGGTCCATAATTAGAGGCCCAAAGTAAGGGTGCATGCCTCAAAATATCACCATATTAAGGGTGCGTGTTTTGGAAAAAAACTTAGTATAGTTTAAGTAAAGGAGTTCTGACTTGAAACTTTGGTTTTCTTGGGTTGTGCAGACACCTCCACTGCTTCAGCTTATTCCCTATCTTTTATGTCAGTTTGACTTCCAGCAAACCTTTTCTTCTAGTATTCTACTTCTTCATCAGTCTGCGCAAGTACAAATTTAAACTTATGACAAAAAGGGCAAACAAAGAGCTAGAGGATAAACCAAAAGCAGTAGAGTTGATGTTATAAGGGGTAAATCATAAGCAGAAGTCCATAGATGGTGTTCCAAAGAACAATTTTCATTAATCTTTCTCACAGACTGGAACAAAAAAATATGTAAAATGTTGAACCAACCCAAACCACTACCTTCAAAACCAAAATTCTACATTAAATCAGAAAAAAGCAAGCGAAGTTTTTATGCAGTCAACTCAGAATTTCAATTCCAGAAATTGCCACATAATTAAATACTATACAATGCACTGTATAATACATGAATGCCTAGGTTTAGCACATGTAAAGAGAAAAATTACAGTACCGAAACATGATTTTAACCAATAAAACCTAATTTAACTTGCTGCATGTTTATTTTGCGTTTAGCAGGTGAGAATTGGATGAATATTTAGAACTTTTTCTTTTTTTTTGCTTGGTTGTGCTGGGTTTTTAATTTTATCCATTTTCTCATAAACTAAACAGACTACATTGGGTCAGATTTCTTGTATTTCGTTATTTTGTTTAGCAATAGACACTAATCAATTAATCCTAGAAAATCAAACCAAAAATCTGAGACAACCCATATAAAAAATTCCAAATACAATTTCCACCAATTGAAATTTTCTGTATATGATAAAGACTAACCTTAAAAACACCTAAAACCTTTTATCATTCCTACAAATTATAACTTACATGGTAATTGTTAAATGCAGAATACCATTTATAAACCAATGCAAAACCCACGAATTAAATTACAAATTAAATTTCATCACTTGAAATATCAATACACATCAATAGTACTATCTGCTTGATAAAGGGGAGAAAAATAAATGAATGTTGAACAAAAAATTGAATGTTCAACCAATGCGGGTAAACTGATTTGATAACCGGGAGAAAAATAACTGAATAAACCAAATAATTGTAAAAAAAAAGAATACTTGGGATAGATGGAAAGTTATTTGGCAATTTCCCCATACGTATATCTATACAAAAACAGAGTCTTCGTTAGCCAAATTGTTTTGAGAAAGCAAACAAAATTAGCCTAAAAAAAGAATGAATATTTATCAATAATACTCCATGATTACCCTTGCTTTGTTTGTATAGGGTTTTGCATTTCAACAAATAACATAAAGAAGCACACATTTAATTAAAGGAGGCCAAACATCAAAGCCAAAACAGGAGTGGAATAGAGAAAAAGGAAAAAAAAAAAACCTCAACATATTAAAGAATGACGTTGTAACTCTGGTGATGAATTAAAAGTTAACGCAAGCAGACATTTATGCAATTAACATATCTAGCTAAATAATGATAAGACAATATTACCATCTATTTAACATGACATTTATGCAATCCAACTATTAATCAATTACTTAAAAAAAACAACACTTGAGAACGCATATTTATCAAGCTGGTTCATATACAAATTCACAACCATATTTTGAGGAGAATAAAATATAGTAAAGCAACTACTTGTGAGGTGTATTAGGTCACAATAATCATATCTTAGGTCACAATAATTGCACAGTTAAAAGAGTACAACATTTGTTTGGAAAGAAAGAAAGACATATTGACACAGTTTATTTTTAGAGTTCAATGGTATAGGCTGATGCTCTCCATTTAGCATACTGATTGTCAAAATCTGCCTCTAAAAAATTACAAACAATTAATAAAATCTAATTAATCTATCGAAAAGAAAAAAATTGTAAGAAAACTAAAAGAATATGAACATGAAGAAAAAGGAAAGGTTTTGATTATGAACTTCACTCCGTTGCATTTGACACAATTGTTTTTGTTTACAGTTTTAGTATGAGTTTCTCTCATCAAACCTCAATTACTCAAAAAACCCTCATCGTTGAATTTACTTACGTTTTGCAGAAAGCACGTTGAACACCATCATTCAATTTCATTTCACATATATCAACTTATTTCAGATTCACATACACATTTTATTTCACATACACATGTGACATTACAATTCACATTCACATAAAAACATTTTAGTTCACATTGACAGATACAATATATAATTACCTCTGGCAAGCAGCGCTACAGCAATGCATACTGTACAAAATATGCCCCTAATTCTTCTATAATTGCAGCAACCAACAGTCTGTCAAAATCAAAAGTACAAAAATTACATTTTAGTTCACATATATCATTGCTACATTTCATTTCGTATATGTAGCATTGTTTTGTTGGGGAAAACTCACTGAAAAATTCAAACAAACAAAGGTAAAAAAGTAAATAAATAGTATATGAAGAAACTCAAGCTTCCCATTGGATTTCTCTCACAAACCAAACAGATATTTAGCAAATAAAAATCAAAATCCAAAACCCATTAATAAAAATCTAATCTTTTATCTTAGCACCATTAAGATCATATTCAACCCCGTTCGTACTCTCGTTGTTCCCCTCCTATCAATCCAATTCACCGCAGCACTCACAAATGATGCTGTAGTTTTCCTAGTCCCTATTGATACATAAAGATTTGAAATGAAGCCCATTAAAAATTGTAAGAAGTCAGTTCTTGACTACCGTAAAGAAAATGAGGAAAAAATACGCAATTGAAGTTTATCAATATACATATATAGACATGTATTTAAATTAATTCCATTAAAATCAACTGCATGCTAGTTCTTTCAAGACATCCCCAAAACATAACGACTTTTAAATTTCCATTCGGGGTAGTTAGTAAGTATTATGTTTTAGTTGATAAAGCAAGAATCTTGATATTTGGGTGACATACTCACATACAAAAATTCTCTTCAACTAAGCACCGCGGTATCAAAACTTTTGTCCGTGTTTTAACAAAAGAAAGACAAAGAGTCAAGCAAGAATTCAATAGACAAAATAACAATTCTTTCCTCCGCCATTACTTATAAAATTGTTTTTCCATTAGAAAGTTGCAACTTTATAAGTGATCATAACATATATCTTCCTTCGCAAAACAAACATTACACACAGCCATGGCATAACCATAAGTAAAACAACAAATAATACATAAATATGGCGTAGGATAAAAAGCAATCAAATATATTGCATTACGAAACATTGGAAAGAAAACTTATTTGAAGCAAAAGTAAGAGTTCAAAGCCCAACCGCAAACTAATTCATAAACATACATACCTAATATAATTTAAATGCAATGATAAATGTATTAATCAAAAGGAAAACCGAATTTTGTGAGAAATGAAAATGAACTCGACCTATTGAGCACAACCTCGTGATTAAATCACCACCACTCCTGGAGAGAACGACCAGTGGATCTCTCCTTCCAAAGAGGCGACACACTATCCCAATTAGCAAAGCACAATTAGCAAAGTAACATTAAATTTGGGGCAATTATTATGAAATAGTAATCACAAAAAATTAAAGTAACGTTGCATATGGCGTGCAATCCCAAGGTATATGAAGGATGACCTTCGAAAGCATGCATGTCCAAAAATAGATAAGTAAATAGCTACCATTTGAACAATCATAGGCTACAAAATTAAATTAATATATATGTATAGAAGGAATTATAAAAACAGCTTTTTTAGCTTCAAATTTCACCGGTTACACACGAATCATGTATCATGCACATCCTACATACAGTTATAGAAGTTGTAAATTGATGTAAGCATAGTTCAAGTGCAATAAGATGTAATTACATAGTAGCTCATACATTATTTTTTAGTAAAATAAATGTAAAAATTGAAATAATCAAAATCAAGTTTCTAACATCAAGATGCCAAAACATAAATCCCAATTAAAATTTTTTTTTTAAATCTCACTTGCATAAATTTTCCCATGCATTCGCAGAACCAAAAACAAAAAGGAAGGTGTATAAAAAGAAAATTAAAATGTATAAGAATCGAAAGAGTGAGGAGATGAAAGTGAATACCTTGAGGGAAGGTGTGTGTGTGTGGACTTGGGGAATTAGATAATTGGATCAAGCTTGTAAGCATTAACCGAAACCAAAAAAGGATATGAAACCAAATCTCGCCTCAAACATGTTATAACATTACAATTGACTAAAGTTCCAAATTCAACAAAGAGATGAACACAAAAAAGCTTAAAGGTATGAAATTGAAGAATTTAGTATTTGTCGAGAAACTTTAGAATCAATGGGGAAATTATGCTAGCAACTTGTGTATATAAATATCAAGATTCAAACATATACAATAAGTCCCATTACATTTCAATCTCTAACTCAAAAACCCGGTAACTCCATTCAAAAAGCATTAAAAAAATTTAAGAGCTACCGACGTGTTGGTGCATCTTTGTACCAAGGACTAATGATTTAGAACAGTAAGTTTGCTGGGTTCCCCGTGAAACTCACAAATCAAACTAATCGTCCTAGAAATTGGACACAAAGAGTCGCAAGAATTTGGGAACCAAATCGATGAGCAATTGGACAAATTCATTTCACAAATTTGAAGAGAAGATGAAGATCGTGATACTTCGCCTCTATTCGACGGAGTTACCTCGCCTTGATCGGAGCCGATCTAAGTGACAACCCTAAGCTCGACGCCCCGAATCGTCCACAAATCTCGGCGAAAAGCCGAACCCGATTGGGTTGTTGGTTCGGGCTTTAACCGCGAACCCATTTGCAAAGAAGATGAAGATGGTGGTGGTCTCATGGTCTCGATTTGCCGGGAGAGTTGAGCGGGAGAAAGAGAGCTCGTGGAGAGTTAGCACAGATGGGGCTTTTTTGTTCCAAAGGAATAGAAACGAAGAAGAAACGAAGACATGGAACCTACACTTAACCTGGGCCGAGCTCGGCCTTTTTTGTGAGAAGAGCCGAACCAAGCTGGGGGTGTTTAAAAAGTTAGCCGGCGGCTTATGAACAAAGTTGTTTTCTTATACACGTTTAGTTATATATTGAATTTTAAAGTTTAATATATTAAATTTATAAGTGTAATAACTATACAATAAATAAAAAAAGAAAGGAACAAAATAACTAAATCCAAAATAGATAGGCAATCATAAAAAATTCTTGGTGCTTCCTGAGTACGGATATTCCGTATCTTCTTTTAATCGTTAGATCTTTATTTTTATATTTTAAAACAAAAAATCTAACCGTTAAAAACTCGAAATATCTCAGACATTCCGAAATATGCAAGAAAGACTCGCATTCATAATATCAAAATGCCTATAATTTTGTCTTTCATTCCATCATAGCCCTGGGGCCGACAGATTTAGGCATGCCAAATGCTCATCACTGCCCACCACTCAGACCTCACAAATACAATCATAATTAGTTAGTCCAGTACCTAATTATGGGTAGCCTGTCCTAGCCCAAGCCTATTGGCTCCGTCACGTCACTGCAAGAGCTTATTCGACAGTGATACTACTAAAATTAAAACTTAGTTATACAAGAGGATCTCTCTACAGAGAAAAGTCGATAACACCTGAAATCGAAAAAATATCCGAAGGCTGAATGGTCCCGTCATATATATATATATATATATCAACGTAACTGACTTCAAATTTCGCCCTTCGTACTATTAGAGCACTTCCACCCGTCAAAGTGAAAAAGAAGGCAAGGCAAGAGCAAGGAAAATATTATTTTTTTATTTTTTTTGTCGCACTTTATCGTGCGCTTTTTTTAGCATTATCCCCATATATTTCCTTGCACCGACATTTTCAACCACTCGTCACAACACGTGTCATTATTTTTTAAAAATAATTTATTTATTTTTTTGTAAAACAAGGATTTGGAAGGTGAAAAACAAATATAGTTGATGTAGGAAAAATATTGAGTTGCGATGCGAGGAATGGAAAAGACGATTGAGGTATTTATAAAAAAAATTTAAAAAATTTAAATTTCTTTTTTATTAAAATAAAAATAAAATGCCGCTGACGTCAGCATCCGGATGTGCTGACGTCAAAAATCCGGATGTCAGCTGCCTTTGCAATTTTGCTGAGGTAGGGCCGGGATTGGGCCCACCTCTTGCCCTTGCATTTGGTTATGGGTGGGAGTTTCCATTTGGGGTTGATAGGGCAATTTCCACCCAATCGACAGATTTACGTTTTTTCTTTTCATGCTTTTTTAAAAACATGCGTGTAACCTGTAGCATATATACGCGGCATCACTGCCTATATATATAGGTCCAATCTTTTGATATGAAATAATTCACAGGCATATACAATTTAGTAGCTTTAGTGATGCATAATAATACGCCTCTGCGATGCCCTGGCGCCTACAAGCCTAGCATTTGGAGTCACGATTTTGTTCAGTCCTTGAAGATTGATCATAATCCCCGCTGTGCAATTCGATTGGGGATTACCATTTTAATTAGGACATCACTTTTTTTACTCTCTTATTATTTGTCCATTTGCGCTTTTTTGTTCAAATATTTAAAAGACTTTAAATGTTCATGCCTATGACACATATACTACATCAAATCATGAAGTTAAATCATCTTGTCTATTGAATTATTCCACTACTAATTGAATCGACTTTGTCTCACGCATACAATTATACAAAAAGAGTTATTTGAGTACAATATCAATATAATTAGTCGTGGACCGCCAGATCCACTCTAAAAAATACAATATATAATACAAATTTTACTCAAGACATTTTTTTTTTTTTAGTCTTGGCACTTGATTACTTTTGTAGGATAAAATATACAAAGATGGGTGGAAGTTCCTCGAGGATAAAGTGAAGCATATGATCGATTCCGATGATGATGATGTCAACACGCTCACTACTCTTGAGTTCATTGATGACATCCAACGGTTAGGTTTGGGATATCACTTTGAGGAGGACATAACAAGAGCCCTTGGTAAAAATATTGAACCACACATTGATGGCCAGGGAATTGACCAGAGTCTCCTACTCTCTACTGCTCTCAGCTTCAGGCTCCTTAGACAACATGGGTTTGAGGTCTCCCAAGGTATGTGTAATACGTGGAAACTTTTGTTATTTATTGATTACGATTACAAACGATAGATAATTTAGTTATATTAAAGTCATCTAAATTATGAAGTAGGGTTTTAACTCGAAAGTTACTTATTTGTATACTAACACTTACCTAATTCTAGACAAACTACATCTAAATTACTTTTTATTGTTGCCCTTATCACTACGATCTAATAGTACATTCATCTTTATTTGTAAGTGAGTGGTTTCTGGGAAATTTGAATCCAGAAAAATAGAGAGTTTGCAACCAATTTATTCTCTACCCCTTAGTGTAATATGTGTAAATATATTGCTATAGAAAAAAATTATCGTTTACAGTTGATATTATGGGTTTCATTCGGTATAATTACATCAAAACTATATTTAGAAGGGTTCTGGCTAGTATTGATACATATAGTGACTTAAGGGAGCAAGGCTGTTTTGAGATGTGGGCTTCTCTAACATCAATGTTGGTTATTCGCTGCACTATACCATGTATAAACTCACTTATGCTATGTTTTGATAAGTGACTTTATGTCACAAAGAAGGATTGGCTAGAGTGCTTGTGTGCACTCAATGCTATCACCAAATAATTTGAGATAAAATCGGTTGTGTAGGTTATCGGCTTTTTAAGGGTGAGATTGGTGATAGTATTCCATACTTGTAAGTACGTATAGCCAACTCCCACAAAGAATAGTGGACTTAATGGTTACTAAAATGTGCATTTGAAGAGAACACTAGCAATGAACTGCTCAAGCACTCTGAAATGTGATTCTAAAACACCACAAAATTACAAATGCACTACAAATTAAGATATTAAACATAGAACTTTCAAATGTACTTGTAGTCATTTTCAAGTCTCTCTTTCAAAATGAACCATTAAAGTTTCTCCATCTTAATTATTAGATATAAATATAATAATTAATTTGTATGAAACTCGCATGTATTCAAGAGATTCACTGACAAGAATAAAAGTTTCAAGGCATGCCTTGCACGGATGTAAAAGGAATGCTGAGTCTGTATTAGCTTCATATTTTGCTTTCGAAGGAGAGAGCCTTCTTGGATGAGGCCCTTGCATTCCTCTCAATCATCAATCTCAAGAACCTCAGTGGAGCTAATGTTACCAAAGAAGTAGCAGAACAAGTGAATCATGCACTGGAGCTTCCGTTGCACCAGAATGCACATTAGAAGCTAGATGGTATATTGAGGCATACAGTAAAAGGCCAGATGTAAATCCGTACTACTTGAAATTGCCAAACGAGATTTTAACAGGGTGCAATGCACACCTGGGAAAAAGTGACCTTCAAGAAGTATCGAGGTAATAATTAATTAACTATTAGTGCATTAGGAATATAAGAATTAATCTCAAGTATATTAGTTTTTGAGATTTGGCTACAATTAATATCGATCGTCGTATTCTATAATGACATTTAAGGAGCATATATGACCGTTAGATGACGACATTGGCCTAAGTACTTGTAAGTATTTCAGCCATTTACTTTTGATCACTTTGGTTAGGTTGATGCTATATATTTGGACACAATTGGTGACACAATCTTTAAACTCTAAACTTGTATTAGAAAGTGTCCGTAAGTGTGTCAGCTTTATGTTTTCAAAATGATTTTATATTATGTAAATCTCACTTGTATTAGGGAGTGTATTAGCAAGTATGTCAATTTTTTTGATCTCAAATCGTTTTATTGTTTTGATTATTCTACTCTTAGTTAGTACCATCAATGTTGATTATTCTACTCATTCCAACACATGGAGGCATATTTTTTGTTCTTTCAAAAAACATTTAAAATTCTCATAAAAGAAATAAATCGTGCTTGAATTTTCAGCAAAAACTCTTACTTTATATTAGTAGCTTTGCTTCATATATGCAATTTAGGTGGTGGAAGGATATGGGGTTAGCAAAAAGTTGAGCTTCGCCAGGACAGATTGATGGAGTGCTTTTTTTATTCGGTTGAATCGTTTTTGAACCTCAACTCAGTGATCTGAGGAAAGGGTTGGATAAAAGTGGCTGCTCTAGTGACCACAATTGATGATGCCTTATGATGTTTATGGTACTTTGATGAACTAGAGCTCTTTACATCTGTTGTTGAAAGGTAAGAAATTTATAGATACAATCAAATATATAATCACAAATTTTAATCACTAATTTGTGCCATTTTTTAATACACATTTAATTAACCCTTAAATGTACTTATATATATGCTACTTCAGATGGGATATTGTCAATGGTGTAGAAATTCTCCCAGATTACATGAAGCTTTGTTTTCTAGCTCTTTTTTATAACACAGTGAATGAGATGGTTTATGACAGTCTAAAGAAGCAAGGAGAGAACGTCCTCCCTTATGTGACAAAAGTTGTACGTACACTATATTTACTGTATTTAATTTTATATGTCTATGTAGCATTATTAATTACATTATTGGCACAATATAACTTAAGTTTCTATATTACTAATATCATTTTATTCTCCAATTAAATTATAACTTCAGTTTCCAATATTAATTAACTGCAATCTTTTGAATTCTATATATCTCAGTGGGCTGAGTTGTGCAAAAAGCATTTCTAAAGGAGACAAAGTGGTGCTATAACAAGCAATACACCCACATTTGAAGAATATATTGACAATGCATGGATATCAGTCTCAGGGGTGGTGTTCTTAGTTCATACATATTTTCTCCTCAACCCAAAGATCACAAAGCAAGCACTTGAATGCTTAGAGAATCACCACACTCTTCTTGCGTTGGCCGTCTCTTTTATTTCGAATTGAAAAATGATTTGAGTAATTTTGGGCAGTAGCGTATTTAGCTCAAAGTTCGTTTAATAACTATTTTAGTTTCAATTTCAAACCGAAAATTAAAAACTTGTTTGGTAACTATTTTTGGTCTTCGAAAATTTTTAAATAAAAAAAAAACTGAAAACAAAAAAAAAAAAAAAAAAAAAAATCAAACTAAATTTTGAAACAGAATTGATAAAAACACACAATTTTTTCCTCCTACACATCCCTCAAGTATCATGTATTTCTATTCCATTTTGATCTATTTAATCTAATGGCTAGAAATAAAAAGAGGTATGCGAGAGGCTAAAATAGTATGAAAATCAGCTCCCATTTTGAAAACTCGTCAAAAGTTACCAACAAGTTTTCTGTTTTCACAAAATCGAAATAATTATCAAAGAGCCCTTTATTAATTCTTAATTTGTGTAACTTAATGCATCATGCATGCATTACTTTATCTTCACTTTAGTATTCTATATATTAATTTGTTGTCACACTGCAGGCAGAAGTGGAGAGAGGAGAAACTGCGAACTCACCTCATGCATGATGTGTCTGAATATTTCTGAGGAATCTGCTCAGAATAACATACACAAGCAATTTGGTTGAAAATAGTTGGAGGAAGCTGAACAAAGATGGAGCTTCTGCTTCTCCCTTTCTACAAAGCACTTGTAAATGCAGCAATAAACCTTGCTCGGATTTCCCAATGCATATACCAATATGGAGATGGGCATGGAGCCCAGACACAAGAGCAAAGAATCGAACTTCATCAGTGATTATCGATACCATTTAAGAGTTATAACAGAGCTCCTATCTTCTATTTCGCTTGATTTGCTGGCTCTCTTTCCTTGTATTTCTCGGTTAATTTTCTTATAAATAAGAGGGGGTGAATCCGTGATTGGTCCTCTCTTTCTTTGACCGAGGGGTAAATCTCGTCTAATCTTCTATTCGATTGTAGTCTATAATAATGTGGTCAGTTTTAAAAGACTACCTTACACCAAGTATATATATATATATATATGTGCCCTTGCATGATTGCATCTTATGTCTAAGGATAAAAGAGAGTGACACATGAGAATCTAGCTCAAATAACTACTCGATCTATTATATTTTAAAAAAGGTCAAAATTTTGTGGTCTATGTAGTGACACTTTATTTATGTGACCCATGTGGTGGAAACCAATTATTAATTAAACACCTGTGGTGAACTCCGTTAACAATTACAAACCAATCAAAATTCATGTTAGTACTCCGTTAAAAAAACGTGGTTAAAATTGTCATTTCATGATTCTCATAACTTAGAAACCCAGAATATCTATCTCATGTATTGTTGCTCCTTATGTATGAAATCCTAATGTTTTTGCCTCTAATTTGTAGTTTAGTAAGGCTACTGTTGGTTGGGTTGGGTTGTTTAATGGTGTTAATAGATATGTTTGATAGATTCAAAGTTGCCTTGATATCACGAAGGACAGAAATTCAGAATCAAATACAAAAGAGGCAGCATCAGAGGAGGAAAACATAGAAAATAAACCCTACGCAGAGGGCAAATGTTTGTGGAATTATGCATCAGGAGCTTTGGAACAAACCCTATGTTCCAAGAATCGTGAGGACTAGCTTATTCATTGGGAACGGATGCTTAGGGATTCGTTTATGCCCCCAATTGCATTTGTCGGGCCAATTCTTTGTTTCATTTAGGAACGGATGGTATCCTTCATGTAATTCATTCCAAGTTTTATCTATAGCATCACTCTCTCTTGGAGTGCTTTTCTTCGGGTCAATGATCGATGTGCACGTATAATCATTGAGAAAGGGGAAGTTAGAGAACCCGTAGGATAGATGATTTAGGCTTATGACTATGGTTCGATTGTTTAAAACCACTATTTTAACCATGCTTTTTAACGAATATTAACAAAAAAGTTTTGATTTGGACTTTTTAATTGCTAACAAAGTTCACCACAAGTATTTGAAGCTAACAACTTTTACCACATGGGTCACATTGAAAATAAAGTCTCACTACAGAGACTATGAAAATATTTAGCTCCTTTAAAAACAATCCATATGAGCATATCTCCAAAAATTATGATAGTGTACTTTCACCTTGATTGTTGCTATATTTTTCCACCTAAAAAATAAAAATTGACACTACTACACAGCAATTTATCCACAATCTTAATTAAACTCCACATGGATCAGATTTGTGTGGGCAATTAAAAAAAAAAATTCTCACTAATATGAAAAACTTGAACTTGTGTGTTTTTACACACAAGTTTTTCATATGCGTATGTATTTCGCAGCTTATGATTATTCTAAAATGTAGGAATATTTCACACGATTACCGCTGGGTTTCTACTGCCCATTCCCAAACACGTGCTGTTTGTCTCCCACACAGATCACACTTTCACTTTTTCCGATAGAAGTAGGAGAGGAGTTGAGGGACCACAATATTAAAATCATATCACTATTTTTTGGATTAGAAAAAAAGTTATTTCCAAAGTACAATTCTTTTTATTTCGTGAAAAAAAAAAAGTTAATTGTTCCGCATAAACAATGTAATCCTCCCAAATATGTGTTTCTTGGGTTAAGACTAGCCTCATAAACCACGCATAACTCTGCAGTAATCATGTCCTCCGCCATACTTCACAAGACATGGTTTGGCATGCGGAGTATAGGCCTAAAGATGGGTTCTTAGGGCATCCAGCGGATTCCCCCAGCATGGAAAAAAATTGGATAGTTTGTTCCTGGAGTTCGGGGCAGAATGTTGTACGTTCGCTTTTGGTCTAGCTTCTGATGGATTCAACCCATTTGGCATGATGAATTTGCACCACAACATTACGGCCCGTTGTGATGTCAGTATATAATCTTCCGCCGTGGTTTTGCATGAAGAAACCGTGGAGTCTATCCTTTCATTGCTCATTCCAGGTCCTAGTAACGCCAAGAATGACATTGATGTGTTTTTGCAACCTTGGTAGAAGAGTTACAACTTACAAACAACTATGGAAATTAAAGGGTTACCTACATATGATATGCCTTTAAGAAACAAACTTTCAATATGCGTGCAGCTGTGCTTTCTTGGACTATCAACGACTTTCCTGCATATGCCATGTTAACCGGTTGGAGCACCCAGGAAAGCATGCCCAACTTGTGCAGAAAGGACTCAATCAATTAGGCTAAGGTACAGTGGCAAAGAATGCTACATGGGGCATCGTTGTTGGTTGCCAGCGACTCACTACTTTCGTAGGCAAATAGCCTCTTTTAATGGCTTCCCTGAGCATGGTCGCACCCCTATTACTATGACTAGTTTACATTTTTGGCATATTAAGGTGGATTATTATTTCACTTGTAGTGTGGAAGGGTAGTGAAAATAGGGAAAACCAAAAACGACCGTGAAGAACGATATCAAGGTCCTTGGAAGAAAAAGAGTATATTTTTTTATCTGCCTTATTGGAAGCATTTACGTATCCGTCACACCTAGATGTGATGCACATTGAGAAGAAACATCGCAGAGATTATTGTTAGGGCCTTACTAGAGATGGAAGGGAAAACGAAAAGATGGGATAAAGGCTCGTGCAGACCTGGTAGAGATGAACATTAGGCAAGATCTCCACCCAATTCGTGAAGGTAGCCGAACCCGGCCACCTCCCGCCCCATACAACCTGTCAAATGCCGAGAAAAAGATAATGCTTGAGGTGTTATCAAATATGCGTGTCGTAGATGGGTATTCATTTGATATAAGAAGGTTGCGTGTTAGGCTTCAAGAAAAAAAAAGTTTAATTGTCGGCTTGAAAAGCCATGACTACCATATATTCTCATGCATTATTTACTGCCTGTAGCTATACGTCAAGCTGTACCAAGAGAAGTGGTAAAGGTGTTGCTTGAACTTAATGGTTTTTTTTTTTTGACAACTTTGCAGCAAAGTTGAAACAACGGAACACTTTCATAAGTTGTCAGGAACGCATTGCCGTAACATTATGCAAATTGAACAGTTATTCCCCCAACATTTTTTGTTTCCATGATGCATTTGCCTATCCATTTAGCCGGTGAGGCTGCAATTGCAGGCAGCGTGCATTATAGGTGGATGTATCATGTATCCCATTGAAAGGCATGTTCTCAATTTGCCTTGCATAGTTCAATAAATTATACGGTATCTAATATATTATATTAGTTGCAGGGCATACATCTAACACATTTTATTGCAGATTCTCGGACACAGGTTGTATGTCCGAGATTACCCATTTTTGGTGGCCTAGGACGATCGTCAATACTGAGATATTCCATCTCAATAAAGAATTACTTGAACGTGCACATAGACATGTCCTATCTAATTGTGATGAAGTGACTCTTGTATAAAGAGTAAATTCAAATACTAATTCACATCTTTGGCCTTGGAATGTTCATACTTGCGCGACCTCATTTTGTATATTAGAAGGTTCATTGATTTAACAACTACTAATTTGCAGTGGACATGTGGCACGTGCAAGGGCAACCTGTGGGAGACAACAAACTGTATTTGCCTCTAAAAAGCCCTTGCTTCATTTTCGAAATGGTTTAGAGAGCATGTAAGTATTCAACCGTATAAAGCATGCAATTTTATGTTGTGTAATAAAGGTCGTATAAGTTGTCATAATGCACTTTGCATCTATTACATTACGTATAGATGGAAGAACTAAGAATGGTGAAGTCGGAATTGACCCAAACATTCATGCATTAGCATGTGAACCTAATAGGTGGGCACGGCGTTAAGAAGTATGTCGTTAATTAATGGATTTCGTTTCTCTCGCGTGAGATCGGTGGACATTGATGAGAACACCCAAAATAGTGGTGTATATGTATGTGCGTAACTTAGTAGTTATGCAACTAGAAGATATCAGGAATGGCGGACTGATCGTCTCCTATTATGGTGTTGCTACTTACATCATCTAATCGCATCACCATTATGGGCGTAAAGTGGTATTATTTGAAGGGTGATTGGAGAAATGTGGTAGGGGTCGAAACCGAGGCTTGAAAACAGATGTGTATGGTTTCAAATTGGTTAACTTAAATCGATTCCTACCCCCCAAACGACAACTTTGTAACTGGGTCACAAGCTGAACAAGGTTTTACGTACAAGACCCTGCAGGAAAGGCATGTTGTTCACTTTGAAGAATAAGCCTCAAAAAAGTTATTTTGATGGTGGAACAGCCACCAGACCCATGTAAACCTCAGCAACTAGATGACTCTGAGGGTGACAATGATGAAGTAAGGGCAAGAGCTGATATAGAGGGGATAATAGTGAATGAGTAAGTTATTAACATGTAGGTCTTCAGACAATGATAGACATGTGAGGTATATATTTTGAAGTCAGACATGAACATGTGGGGTTTATGTTTATTTTGTTTTTTTTTTTTTGCAAATTCCAAGTATGCGTGTGGTAGGAAAAGTTGTAGATGGTAGGTGATTTTTGTAAGGTGATATTAGGAAAACCTACTCTTATACAAAGTGTTCTTATGGGAAAAAAAAATACAAAGTGTTATGTTTAATATAATCATGATAACAATAATAAAAAGAAAAAAGAAATATCAAGTGTTTGATCATGAACAACATCAGTGGAAAACCCAATACGCAGAAATGATTTAAAATTGGGGGAGATTAAATTGGCTCAGGTACAAATTGGTAGAAGAGATAAATTTAGGTGAAAAGTTAAAACGAAAACGTGGTGGGAAGTTTTTATTAGCTTTGCCACGGATTTACGAAAAGAAAGAAAATTTAAGAGGAAACGAAAATAGTGTGGGAAATTTAATTAGCTTTCCCGCTCTAAATGTTGCAGTCTCACAATATTGTGCAGTCAAACTGGCGAGACAAGTACCTTGCATTGAATAGTACGTATTATTAAATGATTAATAATGCCATTTGGAGCCCACCGCAAATTAACTGATCATTCACAGTCACTATTGAATGGTACGTATCACTCAAGATTTTTCTTAATATTGTGTGAACTTCTACATTCAAAGTAAAATAAATTGTGCCTTAAGCCTTTCAAGAGACAGCTAGACATGCAATACTTTAAAAAAATAAAAAATAAAAAAAGATAATATATAAGAGACAATGTAGAAGTCATATTTTAGTTCTCTCACTTCCCAAATAACTCAAAAACACTTTTTCTCTTTGGGGGCTCTCACCAGTGTACTGAGGGCTTTGTTTTCCCCAGAGAAGGAAGACTACTCATGCAATCAAGCTGGACTCTGAAGGTTAGGTTTTAACCAAATTAATTGATGTTTGTTTGCGTTTCAAAAATAGACGTTTGTTTGAATATCATCTTTTGGGTTTTTTTTTTCTTCAGATCTATGGCAAACTCAATTGAATTATAACTTGTTCATTAGTTGCTTTTGGTAACTTTGTAGATGAACAATAACGTTGTGCCAGATATTACGAATTTGTTCACTGATTTTGGGTTGAACAATGAAACCAAGACTCTGGAAGTGAAACACAAGATGTGGGGGCTATGTTTGGTCAAAGTTCATCTCCTCCTTCTAAGGGTGTTATGAAGAAAAGAGAGAAAAACAAACTTAATTGGGCTCTAGATCAACCTGAGCCAATGAAGTGGAACTGCTTTTGGGCAGCCAGTAATGACCTAGAAAGATATGTGCTAGCTTAGAAGTTTTCTCGATACCTTGGAATGACTGCCTAAAACTCTTCCTTGTTTCCTATTCATGTGACTGATTTTCGTGAAGCCTAAAAAGGGGGACAACTTGAAGAGAGCTTGGTTGTATGTGCAAGTAGCATCCTAGTTGAATTACTGTAAACATATTTATTAAATTTCAGTTTGGAAACTATATGAGTGATTTTCTCTATATTTATGCATTTATGTACCAATAGGAAACAATTGATTGGTCTGACCCTCATGTAGTAGCGCTAAGGAGTATAAAATTAAGCAAGTTGTGATGGAGAAGTCGAATGATCGCTGGAGGCACTATAAGTCACAAGTGAAGAAAGTGTGGTGCTAGCCACCATATAGATGACTCCCAGCTAGGTTTCAATGTACTGATGGTAGGGGTCAACCGGAAGCAATGGTGTTTTTATAGGTTAAATGTGGTTAGATGGCAAAAGGGGGCAGGGTAATGGATATTTTTTACTTATGTAATTTTGTTTTTGAAATGCATGTAATGGAAGTTAATTATAAATGATGAGTTAACATTAAACATTAAACAGTTACCAAAAATTCAGTTGTGCAAGCAAGACCAAGATGAAGACTATAGTCCTGAGGATAGCCAATGAAGCCCAAGACCCGGAGGAGGATTATGACATGTGCGAGTAGTTCTTTTGGCATATTTTGGGTAAGTACATATATGGACAGCATGTTTTGATTATTTTGGTGCAAAGCTTAATATGCATAGGGTAGCAGATTCTCGTCTACTTGAACAATGTTTTCACCTATCCTTTTGCTGATAGTTGATGTGTAGGAACAACAGTGATTGCACTACCTGTTTTGGCTGATGGTTGTCGCGTTTAGAACAAGTTTAGTGCACGCACAAACTTTTTATTTTGGCAATAGCTTGCTGGAAATTGGTGGTTAAGGTTGAGATCTACATAACTTGATATATATTGCACATGTGTTAAAAGGATCTTACTTGAAGCTTTGTATATCTCCAGGCATGTATTTGGAAAGTGTTGTAATGGTTCTATGGACAAAAGTTCCATCTATGTAAATATAAAGTACCTATGTTGCTTCTCATAAATTCAATAATTGTCTTTTTATATACGTGAAGTTTATTATGTTTGGTGAATGATTGTTGAGATTAATATGGTAAGGAAAATATTAAAATGAAAATATCATATTAAATTAATAATTTTTTAATGTAATTTATTTTGAATAAAATTGGTGTTTTAGAAAATCAATATCTAATTTGTTTTTAATCCTCAAAAAGGCTCTCACACGTTTACTCATTCATGTCTGAGCTTTGACATTACACACAATTTAATTTTTATTGTATTAGAAGAAAACTACTTTCCAAGTCATTCATAAAACAAAGGGAACTTTAATGAAAATGACAATTTTAAACTTTTTTAACTAAAAAGCACCCTAATAACTTTTTAATGAAAATGGCAAAATTTTTAATCAAAATGACAAACTTTACCACAACATGACAAAAAGCAAAAACTCATATGTTGGAAGCAAAACCCAACATGCAAGCTACAATTTTTTTTACTCAATCTACTCCCTAACGGAATCCAAAACTTTGTTAACCCAAATATATCACCTTTTACCTTCTACGTAAAATGCCATTAAAACTTTCATTATTTACAACATGCCATTAACTCATTAATGTCCAAAGATCACAACGAATTTTTTTTATTTTTTATTTTTTATAATCACTCTAATGCTCCCGACATAATGATTTTTTTTATCGAGCTCTTCAAAATACAAAACAAGCTATAATTATCACTACCCCTATTATTTATGTATCAAATAATCCATTTTAATAATGAAGCAACATGAATATCAAAATTCGAAAATCTAACAATTCAACAACAAAACACAAATTGCATATCAAATTAAAACTATAAATAAAATTCATTCAAATTACATAGTAGCAATATCCCATCCACTAATTGTTTGTTAATTTTTTAAAAATAATTCTATTCTCTCTTAAATTATTTTTTAGAAATAGTGGTCACCATTTGTATAAATAGTGTCACTTTTAAAGTGTTATTATTTTTAGAAATAGCGTCACCATTTCTAGAAATAGTAATAGCCGAAATAGTGTCACTCTTTTAGAAATAGTGTTACCGTTTCTAAAAATAGTGTCACCGTTTCTAGAAATAGTGTCACCGTTTTCTCTAAATAGTGTCACCATTTGTAGAAATAATGTCACCGTTTGTAGAAATTGTGTCACCGTTTCTCGAAATAGTGTCACATTTTAGAAATAATGTCACATTTTTTAGAAATAATGTCACATTTTTTAGAAAATAATGTCACATTTTTTAGAAATAATGTCACTATTTCTAAAAATAGCATACTATTTCTACAAATGGTGACCACTCAGTTTCTGGTGAAATAGTGCCAATGCTTTCTTTTAAATAGTGTCACCGTTTCTCTAAATAGTGTCACCGTTTTTAGAAATAATCTCACCATTTTTAGAAATAGTGTCACAATTTCTTAAAATAGTGTCACTATTTCTACAAATGATGTCACTATTTCTACAAATGGCAACCACTCGTTTCTACAAATGGTGACCATTATTTGAAAAACTGTGACACTATTTCTAAAAAACGATAACCCTATTTAGAGAAATCCAAGTGACATTATTTCTAGAAATAGTGTCATTGTTTCTAGAAATGGGGCGCTTATCAAAATAAAGGTCACTCTTCTAGAAATTGTGTCACCATTTCTCTAAATAGTGTCACCGTTTTTAGAAATAGTGTTACCATTTCTCTAAATAAGGTAATCGTTTCCCACAAATGGAAATGATTGTGTACTAGCATCGAGTGAATTTTGGTTTTTTTTCGTCTAATTCCATGCCAAATTCAACAAATACACAACTATTTCCAAAATATATACCAACTATTTCTAAAATGTTCATCCAAACTACAAATGCAAATGATTGTGTATCAACCGACCGTTTCTAAAATCTCTCATATCCAAAACTAATAAATGCAAATATTAATCAGGTTAGTTTCTCGGGATGGATTTTGGTTTTATTCGGGGTCTAATTCCATACTTCAAATTCAAAAAAAAAAAAAAAATCAACAATACACAACTATTTATATATATATATATATATATATGCCGACTATTTCCAAAAGTATTTGCCGACTATTTAATTTTATTTTCTATTTTACAATTATTTTAATTTTTCATTAAGATGTATTTTCTTCTTTTGCCATTTGTTCAAATTTTACCACATGTCTCCCCACTTTTAAACAAACAACCTATTCTCTTATTTACTTCCTCTTTACACATACCAGCCCAAAGCTGAGGTCTTTGGTGCCGTATATTCCGTGACAAAACCACTTCGACTTCTTCGCTTAACCAAAAAAAAAAAAAAAATCGTTTCCCATCGTATTCGATCGTACATTCCAAACTCCACTTTCTGTTGCTCAAATGAAATCGAGTTCTTCATGAAAATTGTTCATTGACTCGAGAACTATATTATAAATTAAAATTTGAGCTCAATCGTGCACTCAATACAAGTTAAGAAATTCTGGGTACGAACCGTATATTGTTCATCTCTTTTTTCTCGTTTTTTGCCGATTTGGCTTTAGTTGCTTAAATTGCCTGGGCAGGCATGTCATTTTTATTGCATCTCAATGTATCAAATTATGATTGAACCACATTGAAATAAAAATATTATTGAAAAAGTACCAACATCGAAACTATACATACACCTATATGTATATAGTGCCCTAAAAATCAATTCTTGTTCCAAATTTGCTAATTGTGATGAATCGAAGAGATTGATGAAATAGGGAAGATCGAAAGGAGTTGGATCTTGATTTAGTTGAAAGATAAAATTACCCGGTCAGTCAAAGAATCCGTGAGAATCAAGTGAAATGGGAGCTCATTGATTTGACTGAGAGATGACTAGTGACTGGCCGATGAATTTGAGAAATGAATTTGAGATCTAAGTAGCGAAATCCCTTTGTCTCTCTTTGTCAAGCGAAACTGATTCAAATAAAAGGCCACAGTTTGCCGTCTGGGGTAAAATTGTAAACTCGCAAGGGGTACTTTGATTGGGCCAATCTTATCGCTTGTTTAATATTGGGTTTTTATCTCAACCATTAAATAAAGTTATTAGGGTGTTTTTGATTAAGATTCAAATTTTTTATGTTTTTTCATTAGTTTTCCTTAAAAAAAAAAAAAAAGAATTATATAATAGAAATGGGCCCCAATTTGCGTGAGGATAAATAGCCGGTTGATGAAGTGTTAGGCCCCACTTTCATATTCACACGATTCTCGGTTTATTGTCTCCTATGCACAAAGGGGGGATGACTTGCAATCACACAAATGTAGTAATTGCGTGTGCATTGCTATTTTTTGACAAATAGCCTCATATATATGTGTGTGTTAAAGTAACACACACTTAATTGAGTCAATTTGTGTCTCAATAAATTTTGTAGCAATGTATCACCTAGACTCGCCTATTTCTCGTTTGAAAATTTGAACATGATTTCACGTCACAAAATAACCGACGAAAGTTGACACAATTCCCCCCCTTTGGACCTTAACCTACCCTCCATTTTGCTAATATTGACTTTAACAAACAAAGGTTAATTTGAAGTATGATCCTTAAGTTCCGTTTGTTTCACCTTTTAGCTGGATTGGACTAGTTTCAAAGGATTAAGTTGTACCGGCTTGGCTGGACTAAGCAAAGATAAAAAATTGTAAAGCGTTTGGTGCAAAGGTTTGACTAAACTCTAGATAAAAAAAAAACCCAAAATTTTTTAATTTAATTGTCTTTCAAAAATAAAACTAATTTTTTATTATTTTTCACCTCATCATTTTCTAACTTTCCGTAATAACCGATCGTATATTCCTTTTGGTCGCACTCACTTTCTTTTTCCTCTCTCTTTGCCTCTTCGCTTCCACCACAAATTCCATGATCGACCGCAAGTGGCCTAATTTTGAGATTTGTGAGATCTACTTACTTATAATCGGATTCCATTTCTTACAAAATCACAAGTGCAAATAAAATTGGGAAGACGCTGCAACCCCAAAATAATTATGCAAAATAAAAATATTTATTCAAATCTTCCCGAAGCGTGAAATTTGAAGATTGTTTATGGCACCCTCTCCCGTGATGATTTCGGCAATCTAGATGAAATTATTTGTCTTAATTTTTATTTCGGTATGAAGCTTCGAGTATATTCGACATAATTTTAGAAACAAAGATGAACAATGAATATGTCCTCTAAATATACCAAAAAGAAAGTAGTCCAAGCTTTTGTTCGGCAATTATTCCGCATAATTAGATAAGAAAATTGGAAACCCTTGCGATGAACCCAAATTATTATCCAGCAAATCACATAAATAAAAATTAAGGTAATCAAGTCACCAAAATCAATTGTATCGCATCAAATTACCCAAATTAAGGTGATAAAATTGGATTGCCGGAAAACTCACCGAAAAAGTTGACCCTAATTGGATTCGTGGGTTGTCGAGCTTTGACTCTTAGTTTGTCGGAATTTATGTTAGATTTGAGAACGGTGGTTTGGGGAACCAATATTTAGTATTTATTATAATTTCACACAAAGATAAACTTGTTGATAAAATTATCATTTCAAAATAGGTAAAGAGATAAGACAATAGGGGAGAAAGCTTAACAACACCTTTTTTTTTTTGGGGTAGTTTATGAAAATCTGCTATAATTATTATTTTGTCTCCTATTATTTGTGGATGAGTTGGCTATTGGGGTTAGCTATTTGGTTAGTTCAACACCCAATGTGTGTCCTACACATAGCTCACCCTTTCGGCACTCAGATTTAGGCATGCAAAGTGCTCATCACTGCTCACGACAGGTTGAAAATCGGCAGAGTTTATCCGACAAGAGTCTTTAGCATTCCGGCACAGGGAAATTGCAGTTTTTTAATCGTTATATTTTTATTTTAAAATATAAAAATCAAAATTCAACGGTTAAAAATTCAAAGTATTCTCAGACCGAGCACCCAAGAATTTTTGGTCCGGCAATTACAAGCCCCAAGCATATGGAGTTACGATTTTGTCTGGCCCTTGTAGATCCGATCATAATCCCCTAGAGCCGTGTGTGAGTGATTTGGGATTACGATTTTAATTTTAGACATCATTTTTCACTCTTCTTATTTATGCTTTTTGTTTGGTAGTTAAAAAAAAACCGAAAAGTTCATAAGAAAGAAACATGTTCCTACAATCACTCTAAACCTCATGAAGTAGAATTCTCTTTTATATTATTAAATGGGTCGTAGACCGAAGTACTCCACACACACTAATTGAATTGCAAAAATGATTAAATTGAAAACAAAATGATCGATGTGTAATTATTATTCTTAAGTCGCTAGACCAATATCTAATGCAAGTTTTATCAAGAAACGTGCATTTTTTATTTATATTTATTTTTGTAAGGCCTTCCACAAAATAGGTGAGAAAACCTCACGTATCTGGAGGTGATACTTTCACAATATGAATCAAACTCTTCTTATAATAAGATTGAAAATTTGAGTATTATGAGAATAATTTACCAAAGAATGTTATGCTCAAGGCCAAGGTCGTAAGGAACAGCTGAGAAAGTATTTGTTTAATGTGTTTATTTGTGAAGGTATTATGTGTTGTAAATATTATATCATATAGTAAAAATGTTGCATTTTATTTAACAATTGATTGAACATTTGCAAGCAAGAAGCAATATATTTTATAAAGTATGTATGATTTGGACACATTGTTAAAAGAGTAGTTTTATTTACAACAAAAATGGTGGTCTTCTAAACAAAGATCATATTTTGACAAAGAAAAAGATGAAAGGGGTGGTCAAACAATTAAATTATAATTTAGACAAAATTATACATAGAAAAAGAATCATACATACTATTTTGGTGAAATACACATTGACCGACAATGTTTCTATTAAAGTAATGAATTTCATTACGAGTTACAATGTTATTAGTTACATGAACATTACTACATTCAAAGAATTTCCGTGCTTTTAAGTGTTTTGTGTATGAAGGTCGAGACATACATAGAAAAGAATCATACATTGGTCTATTTTGGTGAAATACGTATTGACCGACAATGTTTCTATTAAAGTAATGAATTTCATTCCGAGTTACAATGTTAGTTAGTTACATGAACATTACTACATTCAAGAATTTCCGTGCTTTTAAGTGTTTTGTATGAAGGCTCTCTGTGACAAGTGCTTATAAATAAACCGTGTAGTGAACACCGCTATAAGCTTTTCCGTCACCAAAGCTTTCCGAATGATTTATTTCAAAGGTTTTTTTTTTCGTTTACTAATTCTAGTTGGCAAACTTGCATTGATATTTGTATGCTGAATAATTTCAACTCCAAAGACGAATTTCACACCCGCAAAACAAAACAAATAGATAAAACTTAGTCTTCTTAATTGAAAACATTGTATACAACAACATAGCTTTGACTAATTCCACTTTTGAAGGATTATATCCATTTACATTAATCGGTATATTGTTTCATCTCATCTTATCCATGCCGACTATTGTATGAGAGATTTGAATAAATGGTGTAGTACAAAGTAATCACACTACTAGACTCATGTATTAACCATAAGGGTAAAAAGACATATCATTCTCAATATTGCAAATTAATGTATATCAATTTGAAGAATAAAAGGATGAATGATACTTAATAAGTCATTTGAATCAAAATAAAACCTCAAAGTAGTTCAAACTTGAAAAATAAAGTTAGATCAATACGTACATAAATGATAATCAGTATAAGAGTAGCAATCTACTAATGAGCATCTAAATAGATATTATTCATGTTTTTGTACATGATTAGTTCCTAAAACTTATCATTGAAAAGAACTTCTATAATAAATTAAAGTCATAGATATTAAACAAAAAATAGGTTATCAATTAATCAATTCTCATAATTATATAACAGCTTAATTTGAGATCAATTTAATTTAAAAGCACTATAAACTCTTGATCTTTGCAATTAGACATCTAATATAATTTTTTTTGGTACTATAAAAGAAACAAAAACAATTAACACAACCCTAGCATGACCATTAGCTTAAAAATAATGATCATGTTTTACTATGAATGGTCTCATTTTGTATTGAAAATTTTCACCAGATTCTAACCAATTTCATACCAATCATAGTCTCATGTTTCATAATTCATGGTCCCCATACGAATACGAAAAAGTACTACTTATAATCTAGGATTTATAAAATGCATTTCACAAGAGCAATGGTAGAATTAACTATTTGTTAAACCGATAAACAATGATAACAAAGCAGTGTAAGACACTTGTAAACAACTACCAACATTGGAAATGAAATTGATTAAAAATCTTAAAATTTGCTTCCAAAATAAACAATTGGAAAAAATGTGGACCAATGTTCACCAATCATACAAAGCTAAGTGTGTATTAAGTGGAAAACACAAACCTTCTATACAAAACCTCTTTTACATCTTTTCAACACTCGGAGTTTTAAGCAAAGGATGATGACTTTCATTCATATCAATGGTTTCTACTCAAAATCCTAGTAAGCACAATATTCATTCCATTCATCTTCAAGAGAATTGGAAGCTACCAATATGTAGACAAAGAAAGTAATATGATGGTGTTTTATTCTATAGCCCTATACTTTAAAATATTAAAAATGATGAATTTAGTTTAACAATCAAGACAACATACCAAAGAGAATTTATAGAAATTTGAAAGAATAAGTAGTTAATACTTCTCATTTAGAATAGTTACCAAGATTTTGAAATGGAACACATTTATGTGAATGAGAGTGATAATCCCTTTGGTTAAAACTCTATACAAACATCATGTTGAAAAGCTTACGTCATCGCTAACATCAACTTTCAACAAAAGGATGATCACTAATTTAACATAAATGGTTGTAGCTTCAAAATCTTAGTAACCATAATATTCATTCCATTCTTCAAGGGCACAGGGAGTTACCAATCTATATAGAAAAACTTTCCTATATTTACAAAAAGCAAAACGGAAAAAAACCATCTAAATTAAAACAAATTAAAGTCAGGGATTGTATAAGAGACTACCTGGATGTTCATGGCTTTCTTTTTGGCCTCAAGCTGGCTTCCTAAATAAATCATCAACAAAAAAGAAATCCCAATTGATCAGGAACTTCAAAAATTGAAATATTCACATACAGATCTGAGAAATTCTGAAGATTTGTGCAGCAAAATTGAGATGGTAAGAGAATTACTGAATTACCCTTGGTGGCTTTTTGCTTCTCGAGGTTCCTCTTGCGTAGCATCTTGGCATTCTGCTCGTTGCCTCCTTCCATGGCTGATTTGCAAAACCAGAAGAAGCACAAAAAAAAGTTTATTTGCAAACAAAGAATGAGAGGGAGAAACACACAAACCTAAAAAAATTGGGTAAATCCAAATTAGGGATTTTTGGCTAATCTAAAAGAGTAATCCAAGCCTAAACAATATCAACTCAAATCAAAATTATTACCTTAATATCAAAAAATCAAAATCCAAATAGGGAGAAAACGAAACCCAGACCTTTTCTTGCAGAGATTTGGCCCGCATGAGGTCGACTAACCAAAGAGAGGGAGAGAGGGAGAGATAGAAAGAGAGATAAATTTAAAGGAATCGAGGAAGAGGAGCAGCAGCAGCACCGGAGATGATCGAGGAGGAGAAGTGGAATATGAATGATCGAGCTGCAAGAGAAAACAAAAAGAGTGGAAGGTTATAGAAATCCACGCGTCGCACAAAAACATGGGGGAAAAATCGTCATCCCAGCCAAATGGTCCAGAAGCTGAAGCAGAAGATGGGAGCATTTCCATCATTTCGTTGAGCTGAACTAACCGCCAAAAGCCGAGTCGACACCTCATTTGTGAGAAGAGCCTAGCCAAGCTGAAAAAACTTAACCGGCGGCTTATGAACAATGTTTTTTTATACATGTTTAGTTATATATTGAATTTGTTTCACAGTTGGCATTAGAAGTGGAATAACCTTATATAGTGATTATTCAATCAAGCAATTGGTTGCACATTTAAAACAGGTAAAAAGAATAAAGTCTTTGCGTATAGATTTTTTGCTACCAATTTGCATGAAGAGAAACACCATAGCAGTTGCTTCCAAAAAGAAACAATTGTGACAATGTGATTTCAATGGTAGGTGCTAGCATTTTTAAGTGGAGGCTATTGATGTGAATAAGAGTGATGACTTACACTCAAAGACTTTGTTCTTTTAACTTAGATATTTAGGTATAATATTATTAAACTTAAGCTTGTTATTTATGACCACAAAAAGATTATACACTTCAAGCACATAAAGATAACATATGTTACAACATTAATACAACCATGACATGGCCATAAGCAAAAACACAATGATCAGATGTTGCTATGAATATTCTCATTCTGTATTGAAATTGTATTAAAAACTTTCATTGGGAAGCAATTTTTAACCAATTTCATACCAAATTACAGCCTATGTGTTTCATAATTGATGGTACTTGCAGGAAAGTATTAGTTATAATGTAAACTTATAAAATGCATTTCATAAGAAATGGAAGGCAATTCTTAGAAAGGTAACACAAACTTTACTAATTGTTAATAAATGTAATGGTAGAATTAACTGTTTGTTAAATTGATAAAAGAATGAAACAAAAGAAGGTAACACACTTGTGAGCAACTACCACTATTGAAATAGAATTGGATTCAAATCTTATGATTTGGTTCACTTTGTCTGAACAATCTACTAAAAAAAGAATAATATTTTTTCTTATTGCTTTTTACCAAAAGTCTTAATTTTTAAGGGTTTATTTTAAATACTAATTTTCCCATATTTATTTATTTAAAGGTACACATACATCTCGTTTTCATGTTATATTTGATAATCAACCATCATCCACATATTTTAAAAAACAAAGCAGAATTTAAACTGAAAACTGATGCTGATAAGCATTGGAGTAACATAGCCTTAGAGGTACTCTTTTCACAAAAATGAAACAAATTCTTTTTGTTCTATCTGTTGTTTGGCATGATGCTTGTATAAAGCTTACATGTTTAACTGATGTACACTGAATGATTTTAATTTCTTTAATTTTTTTTGACAAAAAAAAAGAGAAGAAAAGAAAAATCATTCGATGTACATCAATTAAACATGTGAGCTTTATACAACTTTTAAGGTGCAAACGGTGTGCTTGCTAGTATAATCAATTTTCATTAAGTTGAAAAGTTGAACAGTTCAATGGAAAAACTTACAGATCTAAAAAAAAGGGGGGGAAATCTTGCAAAAACAATGAAGACAGAAATCAAACAGAAAATGATATGAAAAACTTTACAGAAAGCGCATAGGAGCTATCAAAGTAAAACCATAAAGGACAAAAACATGAGCAAAATAATATGGAATTTCAAACATTTAACAAACCCGAACTCAATCAGAAAAAAGGTAAAAGTAAAGCAAATTACACATGCAAAATATAAATGGAAGTATACAAACATGCAATAGAAGTGAAATTTAATTCAAATTGGAAAAATCAAAGTACAGAAACACAACAAATAACCAAACATAATCTAACCATATGTCTAATTTATAAATCCCTAAGCACAACAATTCACACACACATAAAACAAATGAAACAAAGGAACTCACCTAAAAACACACAGATTTGTCCCATGTTACTTCACTACTAAGATAATCTGAAATAAAAAAGAGTTTAAAAATTAAACCAAAATTAACCTCATAGGTAATACTGTAGAATTAATATTGAAGGTTAAACTTTTAAGTACACAATAATTCAATCAAGCAATTGGTAACACAATGCTTTAACTGAAAACACAATGAACCACTGAAATCGAAAACAAAAGAGCTTATGCATTATTACAGAAAAGAAACAGAAATCCCACAAAAATTAAGCTAGCTAAACTGAACTGTAGAGAAATGTAGTGAGCAACCAGCTGCAAAAATTTCTTAAAAAATGCACCCAATTGATTAAAACACCTCTAAATTCAGTAATTTACAAAACCTTAATAATCGAATTGAATTCAAACCACCATAAACTGAACGAAACAATGTCGAAATACAAATCTTATTGATTAACAAAAGCATAAATATATGATTTGACTAACTTAATTTTCACTCAGCGAAAATCATCTCTTTTCAGTTATAGACAAAATGCCAAATTTAAGTGAAAAGTCTAATATAATCAAAGCTAAACAAAACTCTAAATTGAAACACCAAATCAATTTCAAAAATTTTCACGCACACATGATTACTACTAATATGATAGAAGCATTCAAAGAAGTCATTCATAAGTGACATTGTTGATGAAGCAAGTCTAAAGGCCAAAGAGTGATCTTTAAACGTCACTACATCTCCTTATTAATAGTATAGTGTAAGGTAGGTTTAGACACATAAGTTAATTATAGGCAATGTTAAATGGAAACAATTTCAACCAACTATTAGTCATTTTGATATGCAGAAAGCGCACATCACAACACCTTGATGAGGAATTTTGACGGAAACTAAAAAACATGAGTACCAAAGGAGCTCCTATTGACAGAAAACATATGGAAGATTTAAACATGGAAAGAAGGAGGAGCATAGAAATAAGATATTTTAAAAGGAGTAATTTAGAGCAACCATTTTAACAATACATGGATATTTTCTCAAAGCTAATTTATTCTTAGATATTGGTTATGTTTCGTATGAGCCTTTAAATTAACATATTCAATTAAAGGGAGAATCATAGAAACTTATAAAGAAATTCAAACTTTGCAAATTTTTAAACAACATATAACTATAGAGATTGAGCAAGAGACAGAGAACATCCTAAGCAAAATTATAGAGAGATAGAGGACTAACCATGAAATCGAAGCCGCAAAGATAGAGATGTGCTTTATTATTCTGGAGCTAATTTTGAGGACCTGCAAAAAAGAAAACAGATGCGGTTAATTAGATACAAATTGTCGTATGTATGTTCAAAACTTTGTACCATCAGAATTTCAATGTAGCATAATCAATTTGGAATAAAACTCACTCAATTTTCCAATAAAGATTATAAATTTTTTGCAAAGATGCCTGAGACACCAGTGGACTAATTTTCCAATCTATAAGCAAACCAATTCCTTTTTCCACTATAAATATCATTAATTTAATCTCTTAATCTCCTTTTTTCACACCAGCTGCCAATTCTCCACCAGATTACACACTTTTTAATTTCATTTTCTCACCAATTACAACAAAATTTCAAACTTGTTTCCTTTTCTTCTCAATAAAATTTACACTGTTCACATGCAAAACAAATTTTCCATTTTATGTCCATCATATCAATTGATTAGGACATTCGGTTACATATCACTTAACCGTAAAAAAAATTATAATGGTAAATGTACGGTTATAACTCACAAACAGAGGTCCATAATTAGAGGCCCAAAGTAAGGGTGCATGCCTCAAAATATCACCATATTAAGGGTGCGTGTTTTGGAAAAAAACTTAGTATAGTTTAAGTAAAGGAGTTCTGACTTGAAACTTTGGTTTTCTTGGGTTGTGCAGACACCTCCACTGCTTCAGCTTATTCCCTATCTTTTATGTCAGTTTGACTTCCAGCAAACCTTTTCTTCTAGTATTCTACTTCTTCATCAGTCTGCGCAAGTACAAATTTAAACTTATGACAAAAAGGGCAAACAAAGAGCTAGAGGATAAACCAAAAGCAGTAGAGTTGATGTTATAAGGGGTAAATCATAAGCAGAAGTCCATAGATGGTGTTCCAAATAACAATTTTCATTAATCTTTCTCACAGACTGGAACAAAAAAATATGTAAAATGTTGAACCAACCCAAACCACTACCTTCAAAACCAAAATTCTACATTAAATCAGAAAAAAGCAAGCGAAGTTTTTATGCAGTCAACTCAGAATTTCAATTCCAGAAATTGCCACATAATTAAATACTATAACAATGCACTGTATAATACATGAATGCCTAGGTTTAGCACATGTAAAGAGAAAAATTACAGTACCGAAACATGATTTTAACCAATAAAACCTAATTCAACTTGCTGCATGTTTATTTTGCGTTTAGCAGGTGAGAATTGGATGAATATTTAGAACTTTTTTTTTTTTTTTGCTTGGTTGTGCTGGGTTTTTAATTTTATCCATTTTCTCATAAACTAAACAGACTACATTGGGTCAGATTTCTTGTATTTCGTTATTTTGTTTAGCAATAGACACTAATCAATTAATCCTAGAAAATCAAACCAAAAATCTGAGACAACCCATATAAAAAATTCCAAATACAATTTCCACCAATTGAAATTTTCTGTATATGATAAAGACTAACCTTAAAAACACCTAAAACCTTTTATCATTCCTACAAATTATAACTTACATGGTAATTGTTAAATGCAGAATACCATTTATAAACCAATGCAAAACCCACGAATTAAATTACAAATTAAATTTCATCACTTGAAATATCAATACCCATCAATAGTACTATCTGCTTGATAAAGGGGAGAAAAATAAATGAATGTTGAACAAAAAATTGAATGTTCAACCAATGCGGGTAAACTGATTTGATAACTGGGAGAAAAATAACTGAATAAACCAAATAATTGTAAAAAAAAAAAAAAAGAATACCTGGGATAGATGGAAAGTTATTTGGCAATTTCCCCATACGTATATCTATACAAAAACAGAGTCTTCATTAGCCAAATTGTTTTGAGAAAGCAAACAAAATTAGCCTAAAAAAAGAATGAATATTTATCAATAATACTCCATGATTACCCTTGCTTTGTTTGTATAGGGTTTTGCATTTCAACAAATAACATAAAGAAGCACACATTTAATTAAAGGAGGCCAAACATCAAAGCCAAAACAGGAGTGGAATAGAGAAAAAGGAAAAAAAAAAAAAACCTCAACTTATTAAAGAATGACGTTGTAACTCTGGTGATGAATTAAAAGTTAACGCAAGCAGACATTTATGCAATTAACATATCTAGCTAAATAATGATAAGACAATATTACCATCTATTTAACATGACATTTATGCAATCCAACTATTAATCAATTACTTAAAAAAAACAGCACTTGAGAACGAAAATTTATCAAGCTGGTTCATATACAAATTCACAACCATATTTTGAGGAGAATAAAATATAGTAAAGCAACTACTTGTGAGGTGTATTAGGTCACAATAATCATATCTTAGGTCACAATAATTGCATAGTTAAAAGAGTACAACATTTGTTTGGAAAGAAAGAAAGACATATTGACACAGTTTATTTTTAGAGTTCAATGGTATAGGCTGATACTCTCCATTTAGCATACTGATTGTCAAAATCTGCCTCTAAAAAATTACAAACAATTAATAAAATCTAATTAATCTATCGAAAAGAAAAAATTGTAAGAAAACTAAAAGAATATGAACATGAAGAAAAAGGAAAGGTTTTGATTATGAACTTCACTCCGTTGCATTTGACACAATTGTTTTTGTTTACAGTTTTAGTATGAGTTTCTCTCATCAAACCTCAATTACTCAAAAAACCCTCATCGTTGAATTTACTTACGTTTTGCAGAAAGCACGTTGAACACCATCATTCAATTTCAGTTCACATATATCAACTTATTTCAGATTCACATACACATTTTATTTCACATACACATGTGACATTACAATTCACATTCACATAAAAACATTTTAGTTCACATTGACAGATATAATATATAATTACCTCTGGCAAGCAGCGCTACATCAATGCATACTGTACAAAATATGCCCCTAATTCTTCTATAATTGCAGCAACCAACAGTCTGTCAAAAGTACAAAAATTACATTTTAGTTCACATATATCATTGCTACATTTCATTTCAGATATGTAGCATTGTTTTGTTGGGGAAAACTCACGGGAAAATTCAAACAAACAAAATACAAAAATAGTATATGAAGAAACTCTGCTTTTTTTTTTTCCCATTGATTTCTCACAAACCAAACAGATATTTAGCAGTTCAAAATCAAAATCCAAAACCCATTAATAAAAATCTAATCTTTTTATCTTTAGCACCATTAAGATCATATTCAACCCTGTTTTCAGACTTCTGTTGTTCCCTCCTATCAACGACCCACTGCAAAGCACTACAAATGATGCTTAGAGTTTTCCTAGTCCCTATTGATACATAAAGATTTGAAATGAAGCCCATTAAAAATTGTAAGAAGTCAGGTTCTTGACTAACAGTAAAAAATGAGGAAAAAATACGCAATTGAAGTTTATCAATATACATATATAGACATGTATTTAAATTAATTCCATTAAAATCAACCAGATGCTAGTTCTTTCTGATCCCCAAAACATAACGACTTTTAAATTTCCATTTGGGGTAATTAGTAATTATTATGTTTTAGTTGATAAAGTAAGAATCTTGATATTTGGGTGACATACTCACATACAAAAATTCTCTTCAACTAAGCACCAGTGGTATCAAACTTTTGTCCGTGTTTTAACAAAAGAAAGACAAAGAGTCAGCAAGAATTCAATAGACAAAATAACAATTCTTCTCCTGCCATTACTTATAAAATTGTTTTTCCATTAGAAAGTTGCAACTTTATAAGTGATCATAACATATATCTTCCTTCGCAAACAGATTACACACAGTCATGGCATAACCATAAGTAAAACAACAAATAATACATAAATATGGCGTAGGATAAAAAAGCAATCAAATATATTGCATTACGAAACATTGGAAAGAAAACTTATTTGAAGCAAAAGTAAGAGTTCAAAGCCCAAACTGCAAACTAATTCATAAACATACATACCTAATACAATTTAAATGCAATGATAAACAGATTAATCAAAAGGAAAACCGAATTTTGTAGAAATGAAAAAATGAACTGACCTATTGGAGCACAACCTCAGTGATTAAATCACCAGCCACTCGGAGAGAACGACCAGGTGGACTTCCTTCCAGTAGGCAGATACACTATCCCAATTAGCAAAAGCACAATTAGCAAAGTAAACATTAAATTTGGGGCAATTATTATGAAATAGTAATCACAAAAAAAAATTAAAGTAACTGTTGCATATATGCAGTCCCAGTGCATATGAAGGATGACCTTCGGAAAGCATGCATGTCCAAAAATAGATAAGTAAATAGCTACCATTTGAACAATTCATAGGCTAACAAAATTAAATTAATATATATGTATAGAAGGAATT
The DNA here is from genome assembly GCA_018257905.1 of Gillenia trifoliata. Classification (NCBI taxonomy): domain Eukaryota; kingdom Viridiplantae; phylum Streptophyta; class Magnoliopsida; order Rosales; family Rosaceae; genus Gillenia; species Gillenia trifoliata. Next base: position 7,490,545 of record CM031082.1, read on the forward strand.
ATAAACAGTTTTAGCTTCAGCTCTACTGGTTACACACGAATCATGTATCATGCACATCCGGTACATAAGAAACATGAAGTTGTAAATTGATGTAAGCATAGTTCAAGTGCAATAAGATAGACTACATAGTAGCTCATACATTATTTTTAGTAAAATAACAGAAAATTGAAATAATCAAAATCAAGTTTCTAACATCAAGATGCCAAAACATAAATCCCAATTAAAATTTTTTTTTTTTTAAATCTCACTTGCATAAATTTTCCCATGCATTCTCAGTAACCAAACAAAAAATAGTGTGTATAAAAAGAAAATTAAAATGTATATAAGAATCGAAAGAGTGAGGAGATGAAAGTGAATACCTTGAGGGAAGGACTTGGGGAATTAGATAATTGACTGTTTGTGCGCACAACTGAAACCAAAAAAGGATATGAAACCAAATTCAGTCAAACATGTTATGTATTACAATTGGACTAAAGTTCCAAATTTTCAACAGAGAGATGAACAATAAAAAAGTTTAAAGGTATGAAATTGAAGAATTTAGTATTTGTCGAGAAACTTTTAGAATCAATGGGGAAATTATGCTATAACTTGTGTATATAAATATCAGCATCTAAACATATACAATAAGTCCCATTACATTTCAATTCGAACTGAAACCCGGTAACTCCATTCAAAAAAGCGTATTAAAAAATTTAAGAGCTTACCGACGTGTTGGTGCAGATCTTTGTACCAAGGACTAATGATTTAGAACAGAGTAAATTTGTTGGGTTCTGCAAACTCGTCAACCACCTGGATCGTCCTAGAAATTGGACAAAGAGTCAGCAAGAATTGGGAACCAAATCGATGAGCAATTGGACAACTACTTCACAAATTTGAAGAGAAGATGAAGATCGTGATACTTTACGGTCTCTATTCGACGGAGTTACCTCAGTTGATCGGGAGCCGATCGGTGACAACCCTAAGCTCGATCGCCCTGAATTGTCCACAAATTCGGCGAAAAAGTTGAACCCGATTGGGTTGTTGGTTCTTGGGCTTTAACTGCGAACCAATTTGCAAAGAAGATGAAGATGGTGGTGGTCTGCGGTCTCGATTTGCTGGAGAGTTGAGCGGGAGAGAGAGAGTCAGTGAGAGTTAGCACAGATGGGGCTTTTTTCGTTCAGAAGGAATAGAAACGAAGACATGGAACCCTACACTTAACCCAAGCCGAGCTGGCCTTTTTTTTGTGAGAAGAGCCGAACCAAGCGAAGCCGAAAAAGTTAGCCGGCGGCTTATGAACAGTGTTTTCTTATACACGTTTAGTTATATATTGAATTTTAAAGTTTAATATATTAAATTTATAAGTGTAATAACTATACAATAAATAAAAAGAAAGGAACAAAAATAACTAAATCCAAAATAGATAGGCAATCATAAAAAATTCTTGGGTGCTCCGGAGTACGGGATATTCCGGACTTTTTAATCATTAGATCTTGATTTTTATATTTTAAAACAAAAATTTAACCGTTAAAAAACTTGGAATATCTCGTATTCCGGGATATGCAAGAAAGACCTAGGCAATCATAATATCAAAATGCCTATAATTTTGTCTTTCATTCCATCATAGCCCTGGGGCCGACAGATTTAGGCATGCCAAATGCTCATCACTGCCCACCACTCAGACCTCACAAATACAATCATAATTAGTTAGTCCAGTACCTAATTATGGGTAGCCTGTCCTAGCCCAAGCCTATATTGGCTCCGTCACGTCACTGCAAGAGCTTATTCGACAGTGATACTACTAAAATTAAAACTTAGTTATACAAGAGGATCTCTCTACAGAGAAAAGTCGATAACACCTGAAATCGAAAAAATATCCGAAGGCTGAATGGTCCCGTCATATATATATATATATATCAACGTAACTGACTCCAAATTTCTTGTCTTTCGTACTATTAGAGCACTTCCACCCGTTGGTGGAGGGCAAGGGCAAGGGCAAGAGCAAGGAAAAATATTATTTTTTTATTTTTTTTGTTGGCCTTATCGGGGGCTTAAGATTATCCCCATATATTTTGCACCGACATTTTCAACCACTCTCGTCACAACACGTGTCATTATTTTTTAAAAAATAATTTATTTATTTTTTTGTAAAACAAGGATTTGGAAGGTGAAAAACAAATATAGTTGATGTAGGAAAAAAAATATTGAGTTGTGATGTGAGGAATGGAAAAGATGATTGGAGGTATTTATAAAAAAAAAAATTTAAATTTTTTTATTAAAATAAAAAATAAAAAAAATGCCGCTGACGTCAGCATCCGGATGTGCTGACGTCAGCATCCGGATGTCAGCTGCCTTTGCAATTTTTGTTGAGGTAGGGCTGGATTGGGCCCACCTCTTGCCCTTGCATTTGGTTATGGGTGGAGTTTCCATTTGGGGTTGATAGGGCAATTTCCACCCAATCGACAGATTTACGTTTTTTCTTTTCATGCTTTTTTAAAAACATGCGTGTAACCTGTAGCATATATACGCGGCATCACTGCCTATATATATAGGTCCAATCTTTTGATATGAAATAATTCACAGGCATATACAATTCTAGTAGCTTTAGTGATGCATAATAATACGCCTCTGCGATGCCCTGGCGCCTACAAGCCTAGCATTTGGAGTTACGATTTTGTTCAGTCCTTGAAGATTGATCATAATCCCCTACAGGTAATTCGATTGGGGATTACCATTTTAATTAGGACATCACTTTTTTTACTCTCTTATTATTTGTCCATTTGCGCTTTTTGTTCAGTATTTAAAAGACTTTAAAATGTTCATGCCGGTGACACATATACTACATCAGAAATCTCATGAAGTTAAATCATCTTGTATATTGAATTATTCCACTACTAATTGAATCGACTTTGTCTCACGCATATTGAATTATACAAGTAGTTATCTTGAGGACAATATCAATATAATTAGTCGTGGACCGCTAGATCCACTCTAAAAATACAATATATAATACAAATTTTATCAAGACATTTTTTTTTTTAGTCTTGCACTTGATTACTTTTGTAGGATAAAATATACAAAGATGGGTGGAAGTTCCTCGAGGATAAAGTGAAGCATATGATCGATTCCGATGATGATGATGTCAACACGCTCACTACTCTTGAGTTCATTGATGACATCCAACGGTTAGGTTTGGGATATCACTTTGAGGAGGACATAACAAGAGCCCTTGGTAAAATATTGAACCACATTGATGGCCAGGGAATTGACCAGAGTCTCCACTTCACTGCTCTCAGCTTCAGGCTCCTTAGACAACATGGGTTTGAGGTCTCCCAAGGTATGTAATACGTAAACTTTTTGTTATTTATTGATTACGATTACAAACGATAGATAATTTATATTAAAGTCATCTAAATTATGAAGTAGGGTTTTAACTCGAAAGTTACTTGATTTGTATACTAACACTTACCTTAATTCTAGACAAACTACATCTAAATTACTTTTTATTGTTGCCACTTAATACTACGATCTAATAGTACATTCATCTTTATTTGTAAGTGAAAGGTTTTAAATTTGAATCTAGAAAATAGAGAGTTTGCAACCAATTTATTCTCTTACCCCCTTAGTGTAATATGTGTAAATATATTGCTATAGAAAAAAAAATTATCGTTTACAGTTGATACATAGTTTCATTCGGTATAATTACATCAAAACTATATTTAGAAGGGTTCTGGCTAGTATTGATACATATGCGAGACTTAAGGAGCAAGGCTGTTTTGGAGATGTGGGCTTCTCTAACATCAATGTTGGTTATTCGCACTATACCATGTATAAACTCACTTATGCTATGTTTTGATAAGTGACTTTTATGTCACAAAGAAGGGATTGGCTAGAGTGCTTGTGTGCACTCAATGCTATCACCAAATAATTTGAGATAAAAACTGGTTGTGTAGGTTATCGGCTTTTAAGGGTGAGATTGGTGATAGTATTCCATACTTGTAAGTATGATAGCCAACTCCCACAAAGAATAGTGGACTTAATGGTTAAAATGCATTTGAAGAGAACACTAGCAATGAACTGCTCAAGCACTTGAAATGTGATTCTAAAACACCACAAAATTACAAATGCACTACAAATTAAGACATTAAACATAGAACTTTCAAATGTACTTGTAGTCATTTTCAAGTCTCTCTTTCAAAATGAACCATTAAAGTTTCTCCATCTTAATTATTAGATGAGAATATAATAATTAATTTGTATGAAACTCAGATGTATTCAGTAGATTCACGGACAGTAATAAAAGTTTCAAGGCATGCCTTTGCACGGATGTAAAAGGAATGCTGAGTCTGTATGAAGCTTCATATTTTGCTTTCGAAGGAGAGAGCCTCTTGGATGAGGCCCTTGCATTCTCAATCATCAATCTCAAGAACCTCAGTGGAGCTAATGTTACCAAAGAAGTAGCAGAACAAGTGAATCATGCACTGGAGCTTCCGTTGCACCACAGAATGCAAAGATTAGAAGCTAGATGGTATATTGAGGCATACAGTAAAAGGCCAGATGCAAATCCGGTACTACTTGAAATTGCCAAACGAGATTTTAACAGGGTGCAATGCACACTCCAAAGTGACCTTCAAGAAGTATCGAGGTAATAATTAATTAACTATTAGTGCATTAGGAATATAAGAATTAATCTCAAGTATATTAGTTTTTGAGATTTGGCTACAATTAATACTGATCGTCAGATGCCCTATAATGACATTTAAGGAGCATATATGACCGTTAGATGATGACATTGGCTAAGTACTTGTAAGTATTTCAGCCAGTTCTTACTTTTTGATCACTTTGGTTAGGTTGATGCTATATATTTGGACACAATTGGTGACACAATCTTTAAACTCTAAACTTGTATTAGAAAGTGTGTCTGTAAGTGTGTCAGTTTTATGTTTTCAAAATGATTTTATATTATGTAAATCTCACTTGTATTAGGGAGTGTATTAGCAAGTATGTCAATTTTTTGATCTCAAATCGTTTTATTGTTTTGATTATTCTACTCTTAGTTAGTACCATCAATGTTGATTATTCTACTCATTCCAACACATGGAGGCATATTTTTTGTTCTTTCAAAAAAAACATTTAAAATTCTCATAAAAGAAATAAATCGTGCTTGAATTTTCAGCAAAAACTCTACTTTATATTAGTAGCTTTGCTTCATATATGCAATTTAGGTGGTGGAAGGATATGGGGTTAGCAAAAAAGTTGAGCTTCGCCAGGGACAGATTGATGGAGTGCTTTTTTTATTCCGTTGGAATCGTTTTTGAACCTCAACTCAGTGATCTGAGGAGAAGGGTTGACAAAAGTGGGTTCTCTAGTGACCACAATTGATGATATCTATGATGTTTATGGTGCTTTGGATGAACTAGAGCTCTTTACATCTGTTGTTGAAAGGTAAGAAATTTATAGATACAATCAAATATATAATCACAAATCTTTAATCACTAATTTGTTACTTTTTAATACACATTTAATTAACCCTTAAATAATATTATATATATGCTACTTCAGATGGGATGTCAATGGTGTAGAAATTCTCCCAGATTACATGAAGCTTTGTTTCTAGCTCTTTATAACACAGTGAATGAGATGGTTTATGACAGTCTAAAGAAGCAAGGAGAGAACGTCCTCCACTTATGTGACAAAAAAGTTGTACGTACACTATATTTGTTTTTTGTATTTAATTTTATATGTCTATGTAGCATTATTAACTACATTAGGCGCACAATATAACTTAAGTTTCTATATTACTAATATCATTTATTCTCCAATTAAATTATAACTTCAGTTTCAATATTAATTAACTGCAATCTTTTGAATTCTATATATCTCAGTGGGCTGAGTTGTGCAAAGCATTTCTAAGGAGACAAAGTGGTGCTATAACAAGCACACACCCACATTTGAAGAATATATTGACAATGCATGGATATCAGTCTCAGGGGTGAATTGTTCTTAGTTCATACATATTTTCTCCTCAACCCAAAGTCACAAAGCAAGCACTTGAATGCTTAGAGAATCACCACACTCTCTTGCGTTGGCCGTCTCTTATTTTCCGGCTTTGCAATGATTTGAGTACTTCGGCAGTATGTATTTAGCTCAAAGTTCGTTTAATAACTATTTTAGTTTCAATTTTCAAACTGAAAATTAAAAACTTGTTTGGTAACTATTTTATCTTGAAAATTTTTAAATAAAAAAAAACTGAAAACAAAAATCCAAACTAAATTTTGAAGCAGAATTGATAAAAACACACAATTTTTTCCCTCCTACACATCCCGTTTAATTATGTATTTCTATTCCATTTGATCTATTTTAATCTAATGGCTAGAAATACAAAGAGAATATGCGAGAGGCTAAAAATAGTATGAAAATCAGCTCCCATTTTGAAAACTCACAAAAGTTACCAACAAGTTTTTCTGTTTTCCACAAAATGAAATAATTATCAAAGAGCCCTTTATTAATTCTTAATTTGTAGCTTAATGCATCATGCATGCATTGCTATCTTCACTTTAGTATTCTATATATTAATTTGTTGTCACACTGCAGGCAGAGGAGAGAGGAGAAACTGCGAACTCAATCTCATGCATGATGCGTGGCAGTCTGAATATTTCTGAGGAATCTGCTCGTGAATATACAAGCAATTTGGTTGAAAATAGTTGGAGGAAGCTGAACAAAGATGGAGCTTCTGCTTCTCCCTTCACAAAGCAATTTGTAAATGCAGCAATAAACCTTGCTCGGATTTCCCAATGCATATACCAATATGGAGATGGGCATGGAGCTCCAGACACAAGAGCAAAGAATCGAATCCTATCAGTGATTATCGATCCCATTTAAGAGTTATAACAGAGCTCCTATCTTCTATTTCGTTTGATTGTTGCCTTTCCTTGTATTCTCCTCTCGGTTAATTTTCTTATAAATAAGAGGGGGTGAATCCGTGATTGGTCCTCTTTCTTTTGACCGAGGGGTAAATCTCGTCTAATCTTCTATTCGATTGTAGTCTATAATAATGTGGTCAGTTTTAAAAGACTCACCTTACACCAAGTATATATATATATATATATATGTGCCCTTGCATGATTGCATCTTATGTCTAAGGATAAAAGAGAGTGACACATGAGAATCTAGCTCAAATAACTACTCGATCCACCTTATATTTTAAAAAAGGTCAAAAAAATTTTGTGGTCTATGTAGTGACACTTTATTTTTTATGTGACCCATGTGGTGGAAACAAATTATTAATTAAACACCTGTGGTGAACTCCGTTAACAATTAAAGTCCGAATCAAAATTCATGTTAGTACTCCGTTAAAAAACGTGGTTAAAATTGTCATTTCATGCGATTCTCATAACTTAGAAACCCAGAATATCTATCTCATGTATTGTTGCTCCTTGCGTATGAAATCCTAATGTTTTTGCCTCTAATTTGTAGTTTAGTAAGGCTACTGTTGGTTGGGTTGGGTTGTTGAATGGTGGTTAATAGATATGCCTTTGATAGATTCAAAGTTGCCTTGATATCACGAAGGACAGAAATTCAGAATCAAATACAAAAGGGGCAGCATCAGAGGAGGAAAAACATAGAAAAATAAAAAACCCTACGCAGAGGGCAAATGTTTGTGGAATTATGCATCATGAGCTTTGGAACAAACCCTATGTTCCAAGAATCGTGAGGACTAGCTTTATTCATTGGGAACGGATGTTTAGGGATTCGTTTATGCCCCCAATTGCATTTGTCGAGCCAATTCTTTGCTTCATTTAGGAACGGATGGTATCCTTCATGACAGTAATTCATTCCAAGTTTTATTCATAGCATCAATTTCCTTGGAGTGCTTTCTCGGGTCAATGATCGATGTGCATGTATAATCATTGAGAAAGGGGAAGTTAGAGAACTCGTAGGATAGATGATTTAGGCTTATGACTATGTCGATTGTTTAAAACCACGATTTTAACCATGTTTTTTAACGGAATATTAACAAAAGTTTTGATTTGGACTTTAATTGCTAACAAAGTTGGAGTAGGCTACAGTGCTCACAAGCATTGAATGCTCACACCGATCTCACCGTTAAAAAGAGAGAGGAGGGAGGAGAGAGGGGGGAAGGAGGGTGAGATCGGTGTGAGCATCCAATGCTTGCGAGCACTGTAGCCAATCCCAACAAAGTTCACCACAAGTATTTAGTTAACAACTTTTTTACCACATGGGTCACATTGAAAATAAAGTCTCACTACAGAGACTATGAAAAATATTTAGCCTTTAAAAAAACAATCCATATGAGCATAATTTCCAAAAAATTATGATAGTACCACCTTGATTGTTGCTATTTTTCCACCTAAAATAAAAAATTGACACTACTACACAGTTGACTTATCCACACGGACTAACTCCACATGGATCAGATTTGTGGCAATTAAAAAAAAAATTCTCACGAATATGAAAACTTGAACTTGTGTGTATCGTTTTTTACACACAAGTTTTCATATGTGTGTGTATGGTGAGAGCTTTATGATTATTCTAAAATGTAGGTAACATTTCACACGGTTACTGTGTCTTCTACTGCCCATTCCCCAAACACGTGCTGTTTGTTCACACAGATCAAGCACTTTCACTTTTTCCGATAGAAGTAGGAGAGGAGTTGAGGGACCACAATATTAAAATCATATCACTATTTTTTTTGGATTAGAAAAAGTTATTTCCAAAGTACAATTTTATTTCGTGAAAAAAAAAAGTTAATTGTTTTCCGCATAAACAATGTAATCCTCCCAAATATGTGTTTCTTGGGTTAAGACTAGCCTCATAAACCACGCATAACTCTGCAATCATGTCTCGCCATACTTCACAAGACATGGTTTGGCATGCGGAGTATAGGCCTAAAGATGGGGTTCTTAGGCATCCAGCGGATTCCCCAGCATGGAAAAAATTGGATAGTTTGTCTCCGGAGTTCGGGGCAGAATGTTGTAATGTTCGCCTTGGTCTAGCTTCTGATGGATTCAACCCATTTGGGATGATGAATTTGCACCACAACACATGGCCCGTTGTGATGTCAGTATATAATCTTCCGCCGTGGTTTTGCATGAAGAAACCATATCTTATCCTTTCATTGCTCATTCCAGGTCCTAGTAACGCCAAGAATGACATTGATGTGTTTTTGCAACCTTTGGTAGAAGAGTTACAACTTACAACAACTATGGAATGAAGGGTTACCTACATATGATATGCCTTTAAGAAACAAACTTTCAATATGCGTGCAGCTGTGCTTTGGACTATCAACGACTTTCCTGCATATGCCATGTTAACCGGTTGGAGCACCCAGGGAAAAAAAGCATGCCCAACTTGTGCAGAAAGGACTCAATCAATTAGGCTAAGGTACAGTGGCAAAGAATGCTACATGGGGCATCGTTGTTGGTTGCCAGCGACTCACTACTTTCGTAGGCAAATAGCCTCTTTTAATGGCTTCCCTGAGCATGGTCGCACCCCTATTACTATGACTAGTTTACATTTTTTGGCAGCATTAAGTGGATTGACATTTCACTTTGTGAAGGGTAGTGAAAATAGGGAAAACCAAAAACGACCGTGTGAAGAACGATATCAAGGTCCTTGGAAGAAAAAGAGTATATTTTTTTATCTGCCTTATTGGAAGCATTTACGTATCCGTCACAATCTAGATGTGATGCACATTGAGAAGAACATCGCAGAGATTATTGTTAGGGCCTTACTAGAGATGGAAGGGAAAACGAAAGATGGGATAAAGGCTCGTGCAGACCTGGTAGAGATGAACATTAGGAAAGATCTCCACCCAATTCGTGAAGGTAGCCGAACCCGGCTACCTCCTGCCCCATACAACCTGTCAAATGCCGAGAAAAAGATAATGCTTGAGGTGTTATCAAATATGCGTGTCGTAGATGGGTATTCATTTGATATAAGAAGGTGTGTTAGGCTTCAAGAAAAAAAGCTTAATTGTCGGCTTGAAAAGCCATGACTACCATATTCTCATGCATTATTTACTGCCTGTAGCTATACGTCAAGCTGTACCAAGAGAAGTGGTAAAGGTGTTGCTTGAACTTAATGGTTTTTTTTGACAACTTTGCAGCAAAGTTGAAACAACGGAACACTTTCATAAGTTGTCAGAACGCATTGCCGTAACATTATGCAAATTGGAACAGTTATTCCCCCCAACATTTTTTGTTTCCATGATGCATTTGCCTATCCATTTAGCCGGTGAGGCTGCAATTGCAGGGCATGTGCATTATAGGTGGATGTATCATGTATCCCATTGAAAGGCATGTTCTCAATTTGCCTTGCATAGTTCAATAAATTATACGGTATCTAATATATTATATTAGTTGCATATATACATCTAACACATTTTATTGCAGATTCTTTGGACAGGTTGTATGTCCGAGATTACCCATTTTTGGTGGCCTAGGACGATCGTCAAGCAATACTGAGATATTCCATCTCAATAAAGAATTACTTGAACGTGCACATAGACATGTCCTATTCAATTGTGATGAAGTGACTCTGTATAAAGAGTAAATTCAAATACTAATTCATCTTTGGCCTTGGAATGTTCATACTTGCGCGACCTCATTTTGTATATTAGAAGGGTTCATTGATTTAACAACTACTAATTTGCAGTGGACATGTGGCACGTGCAAGGGCAACCCGTGGGAGACAACAAACTGTATTTGCCTCTAAAAAAAAAGCCTTTGCTTCATTTTCGAAATGGTTTAGAGAGCATGTAAGTATTCAACTGTATAAAGCATGCAATTTTATGTTGTGTAATAAGGTCGTATAAGTTGTCATAATGCACTTTGCATCTATTACATTACAGATAGATGGAAGAACTAAGAATGGTGAAGTCGGAATTGACCCAAACATTCATGCATTAGCATGTGAACCTAATAGATGGGCACGGCGTTATAAGAAGTATGTCGTTAATTAATGGATTTCGTTTCTGCGTGAGATCGGTGGACATTGATGAGAACACCCAAAATAGTGGTGTATATGTATCTGCAGAACTTAGTAGTTATGCAACTAGAAGATATTGTAGACCGAGGGACGGATTGGTCTCCTATTATGGTGTTGTGACAGACATCATTGAATCAGACTACCATTATGGGCGTAAAGTGGTATTATTTGAAGGTGATTGGAGAAATGTGGTAGGCCGAAACCGAGGCTTGAAAACAGATGTGTATGGTTTCAAATTGGTTAACTTAAATCGATTCCTACCCCCAAACGACAACTTTGTAACTGGGTCACAAGCTGAACAAGTGTTTTACGTACAAGACCCTTTGGAGCAGGAGTGGCATGTTGTTCTTAAGAATAGACCTCGTAATATATTTGATATGGGAACAGCTACAAACCAGGACCCATGTAAACCTCAGCAACTAGATGACTCTGAGGGTGACAATGATGAAGTAAGGGCAAGAGCTGATATAGAGGGGATAATAGTGGATGAGGTTATTAACATGTAGGTCTTCAGACAATGATAGACATGTGAGGCATATATATTTTGAAGTCAGACATGAACATGTGGGGTTTATGTTTATTTTGTTTATTTTTTTTTGCAAATTCCAAGTATGCGTATGGTAGGAAAAGTTGTAGATGGTAGGTGATTTTTGTAAGGTGATATTAGGAAAACCTACTCTTATACAAAGTGTTCTTATGGGAAAAAAAAATACAAAGTGTTATGTTTAATATAATCATGATAACAATAATAAAAAGAAAAAGAAATATCAAGTGTTTGATCATGAACAACATCAGTGGAACACCCAATACGCAGAAATGATTTAAAATTGGGGGAGATTAAATTGGCTCAGGTACAAATTGGTAGAAGAGATAAATTTAGGTGAAAAGTTAAAACGAAAAAACGTGGTGGGAAATTTTTATTAGCTTTGCCACGGATTTACGAAAAGAAAGAAAATTTAAGAGGAAACGAAAATAGTGTGGGAAATTTAATTAGCTTTCCCGCTCTAAATGTTAGCTAGAGTCTCACAATATTGTGGGTCAAATTTCAGTGGTATGTACCATTGAATAGTACGTATTATTAAATGATTAATATTCATTTGGAACCCACTGCAAATTAATCTGGATCATTCAATAGTCGTACTATTGAATGGTACGTACCACTCAAGATTTTTCTCAATATTGTGTGAACTTCTACATTCAAAGTAAAATAAATTGTGCCTTAAGCCTTTCAAGAGACAGCTAGACATGCAATACTTTAAAAAATAAAAAAAATAAAAAAAAAGATAATATATAAGAGACAATGTAGAAGTCATATTTTAGTTCTCTCACTTCCCAAATAACTCAAAACACTTTTCTCTTTGGGGGCTCTTACCAGTGTACTCGAGGGCTTTGTTTTTCCAGAGAAGGAAGACTACTCATGCAATCAAGCTGGACTCTGAAGGTTAGGTTTTAACCAAATTAATTGATGTTTGTTTGCGTTTCAAAAAATAGACGTTTGTTTGAATATCATCTTTTGGGTTTTTTTTTCTTCAGATCTATGGTAAATCAATTGAATTATAACTTGTTCATTAGTTGCTTTTGGTAACTTTGTAGATGAACAATAACGTTGTGCCAGATATTACGAATTTGTTCACTGATTTTGGGTTGAACAATGAAACCAAGACTCTGGAAGTGAAACACAAGATGTGGGGGCTATGTTTGGTCAAAGTTCATCTCCTCCTTCTAAGGGTGTTATGAAGAAAAGAGGGAAAAACAAACTTAATTGGGCTCTAGATCAACCTGAGCCAATGAAGTGGAACTGCTTTGGCCAGCCAGTATGACCTAGAAAGATATGTGCTAGCTAGGTTTTCTCGATACCTTGGAATTAATGACTGCCTAAAACTCTTCCTTGTTTCCTATTCATGTGACTGGTTTTCGTAGCTTCAAAACGGGGGACAACTTGAAGAGAGCTTGGTTGCATGTGCAAGTAGCATCCTAGTTGAATTACTGTAAACATATTTATTAAATTTCAGTTTGGAAACTATATGAGTGATTTTCTCTATATTTATGCATTTATGTACCACACAGGAAACAATTGATTGGTCTGACCCTCATGTAGTAGCTAAGGAGTATAAAATTAAGCAAGTTGTGATGGAGAAGTCGAATGATCGCTGGAGGCACTATAAGTCACAAGTGAAGAAAGTGTGGTACACACCATATAGATGACTCCCAGCTAGGTTTCAATGTACTGATGGTAGGGTCAACCGGAAGCAATGGTGTTTATAGGTTAAATGGTTAGATGGCAAAAAGGGGCAGGTAATGGATATTTTCTTTTGCATTTATGTAATTTTGTTTTTTGAAAATGCATGTAATGGAAGTTAATTATAAATGATGAGTTAACATTAAACATTAAACAGTTACCAAAAATTCAGTTGTGCAAGCAAGACCAAGATGAAGACTATAGTCCTGAGATAGCCAATGAAGCCCAAGACCCGGAGGAGGATTATGACATGTGCGAGTAGTTCTTGGCATATTTTGGGTAAGTACATATATGGACAGCATGTTTTGATTATTTTGGTGCAAAGCTTAATATGCATAGGGTAGCAGATTCTCGTCTACTTGAACAATGTTTTCACCTATCCTTTTTTGGTTGATAGTTGATGTGTAGGAACAACAGTGATTGCACAACCTGTTTTGGCTGATGGTTGTCGCGTTTAGGAACAAGTTTAGTGCACGCACAAACTTTTTATTTTGGCAATAGCTTGCTGGAAATTGGTGGTTAAGGTTGAGATCTACTTAACTTTGATATATATTGCACATGTAAGTTAAAAGGATCTTACTTGAAGCTTTGTATATGTCCAGGCATGTATTTGGAAAGTGTTGTAATGGTTCTATGGACAAAAGTTCCATCTATGTAAATATAAGTACCTATGTTGCTTCTCATAAATTCAATAATTGTCTTTTTATATACGTGAAGTTTATTATGTTTGGTGAATGATTGTTGAGATTAATATGGTAAGGAAAATATTAAAATGAAAATATCATATTAAATTAATAATTTTTTAATGTAATTTATTTTGAATAAAATTGGTGTTTTAGAAAATCAATATCTAATTTGTTTTTTAATCCTCAAAAAGGCTCTCACACGTTTACTCATTCATGTCTGAGCTTTGACATTACACACAATTTAATTTTATTGTATTAGAAGAAAAACTACTTTCCAAGTCATTCATAAAAAAAAGGAAACTTTAATGAAAAGGACAATTTTAAACTAAAAGCACCCTAATAACTTTCTTTAATGAAAATGACAAAATTTTTAATCAAAAGGACAAACTTTACCACAACAAGACAAAAAAGCAAAAAAACTCATATGTTGGAAGCAAAACCCAACATGCAAGCTACAATTTTTTTTACCAATCTACCCCTAACGGAATCCAAACTTTGTTAACCCAAATATATCACTTTTTAATTACGTAAATGCCATTAAAACTTTCATTATTTACAAATATGTCATTAACTCATTAATGTCCAAAGATCACAACGAATTTTTTTATTTTTTATTTTTTATAATCAGCCTAATGCTCCTGATTATAACATTTTTTATTGAGCTCTTCAAAAAATACAAAAACAAGTTATAATTATCACTACTCCCTATTATTTATGTATCAAATAATCCATTTTAATAATGAAGCAACATGAATATCAAAATTCGAAAAATCTAACAATTCAACAACAAAACACAAATTGCATATCAAATTAAAACTATAAATAAAATCATTCAAATTACATAGTAGCAATATCCCATCCAATTAATTGTTTGTTAATTTTTTTAAAAATAATTCTATTTCTTAAATTATTTTTTAGAAATAGTGGTCACCATTTGTATAAATAGTGTCACTTTTTTTAGAAAGTGTTATTATTTTTAGAAATAGCGTCACCATTTCTAGAAATAGTGCAGTTTCTCGAAATAGTGTCACTCTTTTTAGAAATAGTGTTACTGTTTCTAAAAATAGTGTCACCGTTTCTAGAAATAGTGTCACTGTTTCTCTAAATAGTGTCACCATTTGTAGAAATAATGTCACCGTTTGTAGAAATTGTGTCACCGTTTCTCGAAATAGTGTCACATTTTTTAGAAATAATGTCACATTTTTTAGAAATAATGTCA